>JAVJIF010005676.1:0-72500 GCA_038442645.1 Agave tequilana
TATGCATGTGTTGATATGATCAAAACAATATAAGCATCAAGAACTGTGTCAAGAGTACATGTACAGTAAGCAATAAAATGGAGGCATAAAATGAAAGTGATAAGGCTGAATAAATCTATTACTGCCATTTTCAATATTTATACTTATTACTCGTTCTACCCGTATGTCTAGGTATGTGTAATAGCGTCCCAGTACACATACATCCATATATGAGTAAATCGAGGCTGTGTTATTGGAAACCAACGGGGTATCAACGAACAATGTTTACAGTGGGTCCCGTACATGCCCGGGACCACGGTCCAGGACGTTCCATGCTGGTGCATGGAAACCGGCGCAAGGCCTACAGGAGGGTCTTATAGAATGCCCTTATCAAGATGGTACCAAGAAGGAGGGAGCCAGCACTCCCTCAGTCGCCTGGAGGCCCACAGGTCAGACTGAAAATTTTAATTGCACAAACATGCCTAGTGCCACTGTAAACACGAAAATATATTGATAGCCGCAAGTTTCCCCCGACCCGATGCAAGTTATTCCTTTTTATGATTTATTATTTAATTATCAATTTACGGGAAAGCAAGGGCCTGGCAAGATCAGAAGTTAAAGAGTCATGAGTATTGCATTTCAAGTCACTGTATGTAACTACAGGATAGCGAGTACAAGATCCCGTAATATGATAATCTAAAATCAGGTATCAAAATGTTATTGCGGGGCAAGTATCAAGTTATAGCATGATGCATGCAAATGTGCCGGGAAAATAATGTATCTATTAGTCAATCAATGGGCAAGGCATGAAAATCTGAAGGATGGCGAGAACACTCGCCTAAAGCTTTAAGAAATACACCGGGAAATTCCAAGCTCCGGAGTCCAAGTAACCCAATATTATATATATAAAAAAAGAGAGAAGGAGAAGGATGAATCAGAAAGTGAGAATGAAGACGCAGGGGTCGTAGACGCGGGGATAGCGCCGCGTTTGATGCTACAAACGCGGGGTCTGAGACCCGCGTTTCATAATACAGGAAAAAACGCAGACGCGAGAGTCGCGTTGCGAAGATGTCACAAACGCAGGGTTCGAGACCCGCGTTTCAGCAAGGACACGAAGAGATCGTAGACGCGAGCGTAAACTCCGCGTCGCTTTGATAAAAGAACGCGAGGATTGCGTGAACAGTTAATCAGACGCAAGGAGTAAAATCCGCGTCTAGTGATTAACAAGAGAAGGTGAGTGACAGTGAAAGTGAGAGACGCAGGAAAAGAGAGAGAGGAAACGCAGGAAAGGGAGAGGGGAAAACGCAGGAAATGGAGAGGGGAAAACGCAGGTTTAGTAAGGAAAAGAAAAGAAAAGAAAATGTAAGAAAAAAGAAAGAAGGAAGGAAGGAAAGAAATGCAGGGGAAAGAAAGAAAGAAAGGAAAGAAGAGAAGGAAAGAAAAGAAGGGAAAGGGGATGTTGGTCGGCTGGACCTCCCCGGCGGCGGCCGGAGTTGGCCGGAGTTGGGTGGCAAAGTCCCAAAAGAGGAGGTTGATGGTGGTGCAAGTCTAGTACAATATGAATTTTCGGAGTTTTGCAAACGGTGTTTCGGAGGACGATCCTATAGGTCCGTTGGAAAGAGAATGGCGAGGAGAAGAAGATGGTACAGTTGGTGGTGAAAATGTGGTGTGGGTGGTGGTGGAGACGGTGGTGAAGTTTTAGAGGTAAGGGTTGTTGTGGTGGAAAAGAAGAGGAAGAAGATGGTGATGGAGGTGATATTATGGTTGTTGTGTTGTTAGATTGGAGGAGGAGATGGAGGAGAAGAATGGTGGAGGGAATGGTGGTGAGGATGGGTGAAAATGGCCGGCAAGAAGGCCTTGGCTGCTGTTTTTTTGGGTGGTACGTTTGCTGTTGGAGGAGGAAGGAAGAAATGAAAAGGAGAGGAGAAGATATAAAGGGGGGTGGTTATATATATAAGAGAGAGAAATTATATAATATTCTATTGAATGAAAACAGCCTTCATTCAAAGTTGCGTCTCCTCATAAAGGCTGCGTCTCATTGCAAACCTGCGTCTAGCAATTGCTGGACGCAGTAGAAAAACTTTGCGTTCAAGAAATACGAGGTTGCGTTGGTAGAATAAGACGAAAAAAGCATGGGTGTCTTGATCTGATTTGATTCTTTTGAAGGACACGACATTAAATGCGGAATGGAGAGAGTCTCCGCATTAATTGTTGAGTTCAGAGTTGGAGGATCTCGCGTTAGGCAAGGAGAGAGAAAATAATAAAATATACGGACATAATTTCGGTATCTGGGAAAACACTGAAAACTCAGAAAAGCCCAAAAAATGAAGTATCTCAAAAAGTCTCCCAAAAATTCTCAAAAATAATAAATATTATTTTAAGATTTTTAGTGAAATCGGTTTCAGAAATTCAATTCCATTTTCAAAATAAAAATCCTGAAATCCACTGTGAACGGTGTCTACACCGGGTAGGCTGGATTTTTGATAAAATCTGAAAAATCCCAGAAAATGCCTGAAGGAAGAAAATATAATTTTAAGAAGGAATGTGAAAGCGGAATCCAGAAATTTGATCCCAATTGAGAATTAAAATTCCTGGAATCAACCAGTGATACTGGCCGACACCAAATCCAGTGAAATTTTGATAAATTCTAAAAATTCTAAAAAATTCATTTAGATAGAAAACATGATTTTAAGAAATACTGTGAAAGCCGTTTTAATATTTTCAACTCCATTTGTAAATTAAAAATCCGAAAGTCGGTCAGCAAAACTGGCCGACACCGGTTTTGAAGATTTACAATTTAAATCTGAAAATTTCCAGAAAATCATAAAAAAATCCAGAATATTAAAAAATAATATTTGAAACTAGAATCAGTCAAATCTGAATTCCAAAAAGGTCAAATCATGCAGTATTGCTATATGAGTAGGAAATTAAATAACAGAAAATAAAATAAAATAAAATAAAATAAAAAAATACGCTCTATAAATCAGGATACATAACTAGGTACGTATACCGAGGATGGGGTGTTACAATGTGGACATTCACAAAAGATATCAAACAAAAAAAATAAACTTTTAAATGGAGAAGTTACCGAACATAGGCAATCTCCAAAATATAGGTGCCTCCACGATAGCGATGCAAGCTTGATGTGATCTTTTGGCTTTGTTGCATCCACCACCCGGGCACCGTTTCCCCCTATGTCTTGGAGGAAGTAGATCCCCTGTATCAACTAAAATAGGTGGGTCTTTTGGTACCCAAATTTTCTTGGGTCCTATTGGGTTAGTACCGGGCGAACCCAAACATGTTTATTATGTACATTATGCTTAGCAAAACAAAATTTTTCTAAATGGCCTTTGCGGTCACAATGTGTGCATACATAAATTTTACCACTACCATACATATGAGCATGCCTATGTGTGTGCATGTTTTCGTGCATGTGTATGATGTGTATGTTTTCCTTGGGTTACTCCCTTAGGAAACCTAGATGCAATTTTCTTTAAATCAAAAGCATAAATTTTAAGAGTAGAATCTAACATTTCAACCCGTTTTTAAATTTCTACAAATTCATTTTTATTACAAGAAACCATGGAGGTTTTTTCCTTTATTAGCCAATTTATATTTATCAAAGTCACCTTTTAATTTTTCAAAAGCACTAGATAAAACATTTTTCTCACTAAGACAAGTATCAAGTTTACTCTTTAAAACATCATTTTCCTTTTTCAATTTTTTATTATGAGATTGAGAGATCTCATATCTATGTTGTAACTCTTCGAAAAAATGAGCAAGTTCATCCATTGTAAGATCATCTTCTAAAGTGTTATCAAGGGTTACCTTAGAAGCATCCTCACCTTGTGCCATGAAGCACATATGAGCGGCGTCGTTCTCCTCTTCGGATTCTGACTCCGTGTCATCCCACGTTGCTACCATAGCCTTTTTCTTCCTTGGTACATGCTTGGAGGTGTTGCTTGGAGAGCGGGGCAATCCGCTATGAGATGTCCGATCTTCTTGCAATGGAAGCAAGGACCGGATTCTTCTCTCTTCTTTTCAAACCTTCCTTGAGGTTTCCCTCTTCGGAAGTTGCTTGCCTCCCTTTCTGTAAAACATTTTGCCTACCTTCCGGATAAGCATGGCAAAGTCCTCATCGCAATCCTCCGATGAGTCGTCCTCTTTAATAGTGGTTGAAGTGGCTTTGAAGGCGATTGTTTTCTTCTTGGGTGCCTCCCTTTCTTCTCTTACCTTCATCTCCATCTCATGGGTTTGAGATTACCGATGAAGCCGGAGAAGTCCATCTCCTCCCGATCGTTAAGTTCTTTGAGAGTTGTTGCCTTGACTTCCCAAGCTTTGGAAGAGCTCTAATGACCTTGCGAATCTTTTGGTCATTGTCGATCGTGTCACCTAGAGAAGATAAAGCATTAGTGATCTTGGTGAAACGAGTGAGCATGTCATCAATACTCACTTTCAAGTATATAGAAATTCTCATATTGAGAACGTAGCAAGTCAATCTTGGATCTCTTGACTTGTGACGTTCCCTCATGAGTCACAATTAAAACATTCCAAACTTCATATGCAGATTTACAGTTAATAATGCGTGAGAGGTCATCTTCATAAGGGCTTGGGTTAAAGCATATTGAGCCCTAGCATTAGCCTCATAGTCCTTGGTAGTGTCTCGGACCATGATCTCTCATCGGTGAGAGGCTCTACAAATTCTTTAGCTATGGCCCTAACTACCCTAAACTCCTAGGGACTTAAGGAAGAGGTTCATCTTGACCTTCCAAATGGGGAAGTTCAATCCATCAAATTTAGGTGGGGACTTGATGCTATGAAAAATCAAGTGAAGCCATAGAAGAATAGTAAAATGCACAAAATATGAAGAATGCAACAAATAGTATAGCCAATAACAAGGATCTCCCTAAGGTGGTTAAACCAAATACTAGGGTTAGGCTCTGATACCAATTGAAATCACCTAGAGGGGGGTGAATAGGTGATGGCTATATGTAAATGGCACAAATGCGGAATTTAAAAATTCAACTATCACAATTAGCTCAAATAAAAGACTTGCAATAAATGAAGCAATCAATAGTGCAAGAATAAAGAGTTTAGAGTTTAGAGAGATTTGAGCAAACGCAAACACGCAGATATGTTTCCGAGGTTCGAGCCACGCTCTACGTCCCCGCCTTCACACTTGAAGGATTTTCACTATTGAAGATCCCACTGGATCACCAATACAAGGACACACTTGTCCTATCTCTCGTGATGCCGCAACACCACCCGGAGCACACTAGCTCGCCTTGAGGCCGATGCCTCTACAACTTCACTCAAGAAGAAAATGATCACACTTGATCAAAAATTTGCTCACTTGCACAATCCTAGAACCAATATGTAGATGAAGAATTATGGGATTGTGTAGTGCAAAGCTATAGAGAGAAGTAGAGGTAAGGACCTCAAATGGGTGTCTAGAAATTTAGGACTTTTGGAGAGAAAATCTTTCTAAATGAAAGCCTTTTGAAACTTGTAAATCTTTTTTAAAATCTCTTGTAAAAATGTTCTTGATTATTGTCTTATCATGTTGAAGTGACCTCCTATTTATAGGGGTCAAAAACAGCTTCAGAGATCCGTTGGGATCAAATCCAAAAGAAAATCTGTCAGAAAAATAGAGCTGTTGGAGTCTGTCAGAAAATCTGACAGCAGCCGGTCGACCGGGCCGGTCGACCGCCAACGGTCAAAAATTCCGACCGTTGGGGATCAGCGGTCGACCGCCCGGTCGACCCAATCTACCCGAGAGCATTGCACAGTGCTCGGTCGACCGAGGGCGGTCGACTGACACGCACATGCACAGAATTGTGAGCGTCGGTCGACCGGGACGGTCGACTGGTTTCTGTCATTTCTGAAATATCAGAACTTCCAGAAACCAGAAATTGGGGTTTTTGGAATTGGTCTTGGATTTGAAGTTTTGTATCTTGTAAAACTTAGAGTGTGAGCCTATGTCACTACTCTAACAAGTTTGAAACATTTTTATAAAAACTTCTTTGATAAAACTTGTTTTTCCAAACAAATGTTTTCCAAAACTTAAACTATTTTCCAAAAACTTAATCTAAACATGTTAACTCTAAATTGAAAATAGAAATTAAAAATCCTTTTTGAAGTCATGAACCAAATTAAAATGTGTGTGTAAGTGGTAATCCCATAACTCTACTTCTAACATCTAGGTTTTGACAAAATATCTAAAATAAAAAATCAAAATACAAATCTTAGAATTCTTCATAGTCTTGATCTTGACTTGGTCTTTTCTTCATTGTCTTGTTCCCGAAGCTTTCTATTGTGCTTGGCTTGGGAATGCAAATCTTTGGCGAACTCCAAACTTGTGAGTCTTGATTGTGGAGCCGTCAAATCAACCTGTTTTAACCTGAAATGCTTTTAAATAAAAATTGTTAAATACATAACTAGATATGGTTTGTTATCATCAAAATATCCATCAAGATATAGGGCTAATGGCCTTTGGGCCAACATCAAATCCTCGACGCAGAATACCAGGTTGATTCCAAGATCATGGAGAATATCGAGCTCATAAGTGCTGGAGCCAAACCTCTTCAAAACTTGTATGGACCATTGTGTCGAGTATGGAGCTTTCTCAAAGCTCCCAGTGGGAACCTCTCTAGGTGTATGCCTATAGCGATGTCCTGCAACCGCTTGTGAGACTCTATAGCAGACTGATATTTATAATACTAATTGTCATTTACCTTGTATTATATTCATGCAACTTATACAATTGTGATGCAGATAGCTCAACTATGACAATGGGTGAGATACCTAGGGAAAGAGGGAGAAAGCCGCGAGAATTTCTAGACCTAGTGTAGATCCATCAATAAGACTCGGGAAAAAAGTGGGTTCTACTCACTAATTAACAGGGTGTCTTGTCATTCTTTTCGGTGACTGTTCTCTCCTTGGTATTCCCGAAACTTGACTTGGGTTTGGCAGATTTCAATACTATTTTCTTTCTGTTAAATTTAAATTCATAAGTGTTAAACCTACCCAGACTGATTACATCTAAGTTATACAAACAATGCCTACCCAATAAGATGTATGCGGCGTCAATGTCTAAGACATCACACCAGACATGATCCTCACAACTATAGATGTGGATAGGGACCTCACAACGCTGAGTAATAAATCAAGTAGTCTTATCAACCAATTCACATTGTGTAGGTGGGGATGTGGTTCAGCCTGAGACCCATCTTTTCAAAAGCTATCTTGGCAATGCTATTTGCACAACTACCCCCATCTATCATCAATTTATAGTGCTTCACCTCATGTGTAATATAAGTGTAGAACACACTAGACCTACGCCAATTTTCGTTACCAACAAATGTGAGAGCAACTAATAACACCTAACTAGATGCTAGCAACCCTAACCCATCATCAGAATCAGTCGCACTGCCAATTGCTTCATGAACGACTATTTTGATATCATCATCATCGATTCTTGATTAGGAGGTTCCTAACCTTGACACTTAAAACATTGACTACCCATGGCACTCTTAGAAGACTCACCTATCACAGATTTGCTCTTAGGTCTTTAGTTGTGTTAGTGTTTGGAATAGGTTGCTCCCTACGTTCTAAAAAAAAAAAAAACCTAAGAGAGGTTTCAATATCTTGAGCTAGTTGGCTTACTTGTTCAAGAGTCTCGATCTTGTGGGAGTGGATGAACATTACTCACTGGATGTCTGACCTCAATTCGGAACGGTATCTAGATATCGCCCAGTAGGAATCCTCCTGCACCTCACAACGTAGGGTTAGGTCGTCAAAATCAGTGTGTAGTCCTGAATTGACCTGCTATCCTAGCTAAGGTTGTAGAATTTATCTAGTAGGCAATGCTTATAGGAGTTGGGACGGTACTTCTCCTTCAACTTTTGTTTCATTTCCTCTGAAGACTCTATGGAAGTCCCGCGCCTAGTGTACTCTCTCTACCGAGGTCCAATAATTCTAGCTAACCCTGACAGTCTCATCCTAGCAAACCGAACTCTACTCTCCTCTCTGAACCTATACCGATCAAAGTAGTAATTCAAGTTTGCTATCCAATTATTAAAAATATTCGGGTCAAGGATACTGTTAAATGTTGGAGGATCTATCTTAATCCACGGATATATCATCTTCTCCATCTCTACGCCTATCAGTGTTTTCCCCTCTCCGACCTCGGATTTCATCTCTCGAGTTCTCTCCTGTGTTCTTGTTTTCTAACTCTTCAACTCTAAGTTTCAAATCTGAAGCTCCCTAAGGATTATGTCAAGTTTGGACTCCATATCTAGATGGTCAGGGGAATAGGTTCTATCACTATGAAGGAGCATGCACTATACAATACACACAATCACACTGATGCAAAATAGTTTCCTAAGTTTCACTAGATGCGAGCACTATATAAGCAACCGCAAAAATTTCCTATCAGTTTCTAAAATGAACTATGTAAAATGAATTCTAACAGTGACAATGCAAGCAATCATCAAATTAGGCACTTAACAAGAGCAACTATAACTAACAATCACCACATGTACACTAGAAATATGCAAAATATCGCAAAAATGTGAGGTAGGTTAGAGATTACTCAGAGGCGCTTGAAAAAGTACGGTTACCGAGTAGTGACTTCAAATAAGAGCTTGTAGAAGTAAGACCTGTTGCACAAAAGTTGTGAAATCCTTTCAGTATCTCCGGGAGTCAGCTACGGATCCAACGCTTCAGATGAAACTCGAATCGGACTCCGAACGGATTTGAAATAGGCTCTAGACTATCGTTGTCCGCTGATGAACTAACCCTGAGTCAACTCTGTGACTTGACCAAGTTTGTTCTGCCTCAGCTGTGTGGGACCGGGCTGGGCTGAGTGATCTAGGTTCGAATCGGGTTCAGACAAGCCTTTATGTTATTGGATCCTGGTCTTTAAGAAACAATCGGGTCATGTATGATAATTAAACCCAATAAGGAATTTAAAGTTCGGGTTTGGATATAAACCCGCAACCCACTCCTTTCTTTTCCTCTCTCTCAACCCAATCTCGCAGCTAGGGCTCGCGAATCAGGGTGATGGTGATCTTCAGCGGCGATGGTGCTGGTGGCGATGATCTGAGGCGGGGACTACGGCGGTGGCGAGCTAGTAGAGAGGACAGTGGAGCGTCGGCGATGAACAAAGAGGTTGATGCTCTGAAGAGGAAGATGATGACGATTACACCTGTGGATGTCGCGACAGTGACAGTGATGGTGCGACGTCGACAAGATGAGGGCGAGGTCTTCGTCGGCAAGGTAGATCTGAGGGAGGATGAAGGTGACTGATCTGCTCAGATCTGATTGAACATGAGATTGAAGATGGAGGGTGGGGAAACTCCGGTGAGCACTTGGTGGATCTGAGGCGTCGAGGTCATCAGTGGAGCTTCGTCATGAGGAGGCGGTGCTGCTTGAGGATCGGCAACCTCGATGACAACGGGGGTGGACGGTGAGGCTTAGGCGACGTGGGATGATGTTGGTGGTGATGTTGCTGAGGGGATCTGACGACGGAAGACGAAGACGAGGGCGGACGAGATCGTCAGCGAGGTTGGACGACGAGGTTGGGAGGCAGCGGTGGTGGGGTAGGGAGATCTGAGGGGATGATCGGGAAGATGAACTGAAGGGGATGAAAAGTAGCAGGTGTACAGTAGAAATTTTGATTTTGATTATTTTATTTTTTTCTTTTCAATTTTTCTGTTTTCTTTTCTTTTCTTTTTTTTTTTTTTGCTTTAAATAAAAACTAAGACTGAAAATTTGAAAAGAAGAGGAGGAAGTAGATCTGGGGTTTGGGATTTTTTGGGTAGAAAGAGATTTGTGGAGGAAGAAAAGGGCGGAACCTGGCTCTGATACCAAACTGAAATAATACGGAGAGGGGGAAAAGAAGAAAGAGGGAAGAAATTAGGGTTTTGAGATAAAGATGATTTTAGCTTCAGCACCAAGGAGATCAATCTCCCACTCAGTATTTCACCATGCAGAGATTTAAATCACAAAGCAAAATTGCAATACAAAATTAGATTTTCTTAAATCAACTGAATTGAATAAAAGACTACAAGTCCTGGCTTTATATAGGCCCTACACAAAAAAAAAAAAAAAAAAGTTTTCACATATTCAATATGAAACTAAAACAAAGGAATAAAACTGATCCTAGCTTAAATAAAAAGAAAAAATAGCTTAAGAAAATAATGCCTACTGATTCCCATCAGATAGCCACTCTCTCTTGTAATATATTATGCATTATATGTAAAATAGTGTAGATAAATTTGCGATTAGAATAGACAGTGAAAGATAGAATCAGATAAAAGGAGGTTGAAACCAGATAGTTTAGAGCAACAGTTGCATGATTGAGATTTTAAAAGCAGGTTAGAGAAAGATAAGATGATAAATTTTAGTATTTCAATCAGGATTATCAAAGAAACTAATGATGCAGTAGAATTTTTTGCCTGAAACATTTTTTTTTTTTATTGTATCCAGTTGTACCAAAAAAGGGGATGGGGCCAATTGGAGAAAAAGGATGCATTGGTGCAGAAAACTGTAACAAAAGAATGCAACATCCTTCTTGCCTGAACATAGTGTACACCAGTTATCTTGTTGGAGTACTGATGAGCTCCAAGACAGAAACACCATTAGATCTTCCAAAATCTAGGAACCTAGAAGAGATATTTGACGTGTCTACAAAGCTCCACCTTCCTGCACCTCACATTGTTTTATCAAAAGTATTAGCAAACAATGGGAATAATTCAAAAAAAAAGGATTATGAGAACATGATTAGTAACTCCTCTTCTCATTTTGATATCTCTTCACAATCAAATAATCTGAATTCACAACTAAAGCAAAAGAACAAAACAATGATCAAATCCAATAGTTCCTAGAGTTTACAGGGTACAACAAATGTAAACTTGTCTCCTATGCAGTTAGGTTGACAAGGTGCAGTGTCTGCTTCCTTTAGTCGAATATCCTACAAAGATTAACTATTCTTGAAACTTTTCACGATAATATATTCTCCCAGTAACTTTGTGTTCAGATGCAAAATAATCTTCAGATGCTTCTTTAAAAACCAGATATTAATTCTTGGAACGACACCAACATTTCCTCTCCCGTAAGGTCTTAGCTTTTAAATATAGGAAATTCCCCATCCCCAAAAGCAATCCAATCCTAAACATGTAAGTATACAAATTGAAAGGAACTAATAATGTTTGGAATCATAGTTATATGAAAATATATTTGCAAGTTTGTACAATATTTCAATCTCCAGGGTAAATAAATAATTTCTTTTTCACTGAAGGTGCTCTGTCCTTTTGTTAACAAGTGCTGTCAAAATGCAATTTATTGGCCTTTCTTGTGTGAAAAGATGAGACAAGCCATAAAAAAATCAAGTGGATAGCGTACTAATGTCTAGAAGTTTTGAAGTCTGTCATTCAGGAACATTATGAACACCCTGAATTATCACCAATAGCAATCGCCATGCAACAGAAAATTGATATCACTTTTGCAGATTAACACAAGAATTGGTCTGGATACACCAGGCTGTTGAGGGCCTGTGAATTACCCATGTTTAGAACTATGTGAATCGAAGACATGGATCCATTCGCCAAACTAATAGGGAAGCATGATAATACTCCCCCCTCCCCCGGAGAAAAAAAGACTGATGCGGACATCAAGCCACGTGTATGGAACATGTTTCAACGGTGGAGAAGATGCTTTGTTTCAAATTCTCAGTAGCTGTAGAATTTTAATTTTTAGTTTCTTTATTTTGAGTTTCTTTATTTTTGATTTCCCTTTGATAGTCGTAATCCCACTTTGATTGGGAATTTTAGTTTCTAAAAGTTGAAATTGTAATTCTATTTTAATTAGGAGTTTTACTTTGAATTGTATTCAATTTTGTAAAATCCTATACAAGGCCTCTTGTATCAAACAATATGCAATGAGAATTATTATGAAGAAAATTAGTCAAAATTGTATGAGTTTGTGATTTCTCTACAATTTTTCTCTTTGCGTGTGAAGCCTTAGAGAAACTCTAATTAGAGTGTGAAATCCTAGTTAGTTTATCCTCTTTCCTATCTCTTTCCCTACTCTCTCAAAATCCTAATCTCAATTTCTAATCTCTTTTCCAAACCCTTATTTCTATTTCTCAATTTCTTTGACAAAAAAGTCAAAAAAATAAGAAATTTTTTTCTATATTACTGCTACAGAACCGTACCCGGTATGCTACAGTACCGGATCCGCGAGCTACAGTAAACAGACCCGCAACACCAAACAGACCCTGTAACGGTCCCAGTTTAATAAATCCACAATTTGCATAGCCTCCACTTACAAAGCCGATTAATCAAATCTTTTCTTTATTTCTTAGAAATTTCGGCAGCACCTCCTCTGTAATTACTGGTCGGATATAATATCCAATACAGATATAATGATTTCGGCTAACATCAGCCTACTTATTCTCATTCGAACCATATAATCTTAATTCAAAATCATCCACACAACCATGAAAATTTTTCGGCTTGACATCGCCTACTTATGGATAAACAAAATAACATAAACTCTAGAGTTTCTGACTCCGCATCCATAGGCTTTCAGAATTCATAACTTCCAACTAATCATGGGCATTATATAGATAATACACTTCTTATTGTTACAACTCAATGACAATAACTCAAATGTCAACTAGAAATGAAACTACCACAAGGTTCTCCACATATGTATATACAAGATTAATCACGCCTCTCATGACCCACATATATAAAATGCACAAACACAAATGTTCCAAAATACAAGAGATGGATCGGTTCAGAATGAACCCTGCGCAGCATAGCCCTGACCCTGCCTCCAAGCAACCTGCAATATATAAGTCTGTGGGAGGGTGAGCTCGACAGCTCAGTGAGTGAGGTGGAAATAATCAAGAAAGGATAATATCTCAACAAGAGTATGAATATACACGCAATGAAAGGAATCTGAAACAGTAAGAAGACAAGAATCGGAGGCATCCGATAGTTTGGTAATCAAGGTCTCAGCCTCTACAATTTCTGAGAACGATCAGACTCTTCTTTTGTATTCCCCAATTTCTTAATTGAATTTCATCTTTATGTATGATGAGTTTTATGAGTTACATAGCCAAACTCCCTCGCCTTAAGCGTACATAGTGTGTATTACTCACGTGCCTAGTATTCCACGCTATAATATGCCACCACCACAAAGTTATGCCATAGACCTAGTTTATGCATTCAAATAACACTTACATCACAAGCCATAATTATATAAATATAACCACATCATATTTCTCATAATGCAATAACGCATCACACTTCAAGAAATGCACTGGTTCACATGCACACTTTTTCCCAATATATGGTATTCATTTCAATGAACTAAACTTGTATTCTGATGGTTTCATTGTCATATACAACGACTCATCCCTCATACCCCCAGTGTCACACACACACATACACATTTGTATCACACATAACCATTCATTATCAATCATTTGTAAGGATGCAATTAAGTGTATATCATAGCACCGTCTTCGCACTCCGCCCAGCATACGGGTCCCTTCCTCCTAATATAATATATATATAGCATGTATATACAACAATAACACCGTCTTCCCCCCTCCTACGGTTCTCGCACGGCCCCTTCCTCCAATATATATATATATATATGTATTTGTCAAATCCCCGTCTTTCCCCCTCCTACCGGCTCCGCCCGGCCCCTTCCTCCTCTTATATAATGCATCATGCAAACTTAAGTTATAATATTCATACAAGCAATATAAAACTAGCTTACATGTCATGCCCGAAATGATGTGCAACAATAAGAAAGAAGACATGTGCTTGGGGTTTACCCAATATCATAGTAACAACACAATAACCAACGCATCCAATTCCATAAGGTTCATATATCATGCACATCAATTCCCTTGCAAAAGCAATCCTACTCACAATTAATGTTTATCTGTCAGATTGCATCATTACAGGAATATTCATATCAATTAATTAATCAGAACCTGCCACCCAATTACATTAAGTACAGAAATCAAGTGATATTCACCCATCATATTCGTATCAATCATAATGATTCTTATTCAGTGAGACACATGCCAATGCCCTTGTACACCATGTTTCAAAGTTCTACATTAAATGCAACACTTATTACACAAGGTTGTGTTCAGTTCCAAGCCTGCCTTACTATCCTTTATTCTTGTAACCCGGTATATGTGTGAAGATATATATAGTATGGGTGCTTTCTATGTAATGCTCTAAATATATTTGAACAGAGGAACGACCCTGTTCACATGGTTCACACATGCATAACGACCAGATAGTACATATGTACATATGCCACATACCCATATTTCTCACTTTCAAATCTTCATATACGAGATTTCAAAACATTCATTATTACACCCATAGAGTTGATCATCGTCTCAGATAATCGGCTTATCCCTTTTAACTAGAATAATATGAACGCCACAATCATACTTTAATCCCTAACGTAAATCAAGACATTGCACTCCAAGAGAAAAGAAACCATTAAGAATTGGAACGATATAGCAAATACGATTAAAAGTGTTTCTCTCAAGTATCTAATAAGTTTGGTCACCGTAAGGGGCACATGCTATTAGTATGCAAAAGTATTATTCGTACAAACATCCTGGCTAAATGGATGGGTAAGTCGAGACTATAAGGAGAAACAAATGTCTCATACGTGCTAGTTAATTTGAATACAACTCTCTAATATTACAATAAGAAAATCTTTCCTTACAATTAGTATTCATGTTCACTCATCTATTAGTCTATTGTCCATACAATTTAGTGTGGGTCGATAACTTGACCAATTATCAGTGAATTACAATTTATCAGTCTATCATCCTTACCATTTACTTTCGGCGCTTCAGAGATATCTACGGACTATGTGCCAATAAATACTCTATTCACAGTCCAGCTACTAGGCCACCAAAGAGATTATGTGTTAGGATGAAATATATCTTTTGGAGTCCATAACACAATAATTCCTTATTTTGATAAAATTAACGAAATCTGAGTCTAAGGGTAAACACCAGCACACTGAGTGCACAGGCAACCTCGTTATGAAACCTTAATTTAAAATAGTCAGCATTTAAATAAATAGGTATGACATACCCGTGTTCGTAACATGCGTTACTGAAGAAGAGTGATTGGTTCTAAGCTCAGCACAACATGCCTGTATATTTTCCAAAAATTTTCCCATAGATCCACCTAAATCTGTTTCATCGGATCTGACCTTCCTATCAATCGAAGACGATTTATCGTAACTTCTACTTTTGATATTAGAATGAGACGCAGGGACTTCCTTTAAAACTTAGATTTATTGATCTTCCTAGCAATATATTAAATGACCCACTTAATTTACATGAACAGCTGAAATAAACGGAAAAAAATCATTTAGACATCTAAAATTCTGCAACTTTGCACTTTCAACAAGTTATCAAATTCCAGTGATAACTCCCAGCACAGACATTGGATTAGGACACCGTAAGCGCGATTGGAAAGTAGACTCGTTTAGCTTTCCAACGGTATATCACATGACCTATTCCTCATTAAATATCCTTACGAAAGAACTCCATGTTTCAGGTCTCAAATCTGGACAGATTTTAACAGATTTGTGTTACCATACAAAGGTGCTCTATTAACAAATTCTTCACTTTTCCTATTATTTCTTCATCTCATTTGAATTATAAGCAAGTCATGGACTAAAGTATTTAGATTTGTGGTCACAAGAATTATTTATAAGAGTATGCATAATTTGATCACTACATGATTTATCACAAGTCCCTCCTTAAGTCACCTCCCACTTCATATTTAACTTATATCATGAAACTTTCCTTCTTATCTCATTAACATGACCAAGATCAAATATTGATTCGATTGCACAGATTATTATGTAAGAATAGCAAGAGGTTCAACCCTCACAAGTGTGAAAAGCTTCAAGATCCTCCATCTATACTAAAGGTTAGGGGAAATCTATAACTTGATCTCCCCCAATCGCAACGATACACGCATCTATGACACTAATACCATGCTATAGGTTAATCTCGTCTTCTATTAATAATACGCTAATCGACACTTGAACTTTTGATATAATGTCACCCAAATTTCTACGGCTTAACCTTACTTATTTAATGATAACCAATACTAACCCCCGATCGATTTCCAAAATAGACTCATATACGATTTACAAGAAAGTATACGTCATGATAAAATTTAACTAACTCACTCCATGGCCCTTCTTTGAATATTATGCTATCATATAGGATTTAATAGTTTGTCGCCAAAAGGCTAGGTTGCATGTTATTACAAGGGAGTCACATAATCACAAGAGAAGTTCTACTATAAGAATTACAACACTTAGCAACTTCATCATGCATTAGACCAAATGATTCTATGAAGCATATTTATTCCAATTGAAGGAAGAACAAAATTTCACAAACATTAGTCTCACAAACTCTCAATGTAAGCTTCATCACCTTCAACTTTAATTGTGAGGTTGGGACTCCTAGGTTTAAGATTTACACCAAAACTGAAATTTATAAGTCCCATCTCTATATGACATAGTTCATCATGCAACCTCCTCACCCAACAATTTATATAATGGAATTAACTCAATATGTCCCAAGGTCAAATTTTTATTACTACATACTTTAAAAACTATGAAATTTTAAGGGATAATAGCATGAATAGCTCAAGGGAAGAATTTTCATTCAACTAATAGATCAATTTTAGGGATTTCCAAGAGATGAAATTTGAGAAGAAGAAAAAAGGGAAAAAACCCACTCACAATCATCAACTCGACCCGGCCTCGTCGCCCTCCGCGGCCCGGCCGGCCGCCGCCCAGTCGCGGCCTGCGGCCGGCGCCTGGCCGGCCGCCGCCGCCCAGCCGCGGCCTGGCCGCCGCCGCTGCTGGCCCCCGCCCCGCGCGCGCGATCTCAGATCCAAGGGGAGAGAGAGGAGGATTTAGTGGAGAAAAAAAAAATTGGAAGCATGAAATGGAGATGGGTTTCATCTAGGTTCTAGGGTTTCTTCTCCATGAAGAAAGCTCTCTAGGATGAGGATGAAGGAGAAAAATTTGTCTTGACTCTTTTAATATCCCCACACCAAAATATTACAAGTTTGCCACCCCCTTCATCCAAGTGTCACTCCCCCAAATCAAGAAGATTAGGCCCTTGATCTCCCCTCTCATGCATACCTACTCCCTCCACTAACAATATAATATAATAAATTGCCATGAATGTTTTCTTGGCAAATACAAGTATTTCAAGTATAATACTAGTATTTCATCTCATTGAAATACAAGTCACATATATATCATGATATAGGTATATTCATATATACCACTAGACATTCCCAAAATTAAATTAAAAATCATTACACACACAATTAACATAATCATTCGAGATTTATATTTTAAATCAGGGTTTTAAAAATTCGGGGTGTTACAGACCCATTAAGGCATCATATTGATTTTTAGCCTGCAATTTGCACATACGATTCAGGTGATTTTCAAGCCGTTACGTTCGTGACAATGATATCTACACGTCGACATCAACTACAGGTCACTGAGATCTGACATGATTCTCAGAAAGTACGCTCTTATCATAATCAGTTATTCGAGTCTGATAATTGATCTCTAATATTTTATCGATTTAATTGATGTCTACCAAAGGTGAGATTGTATGTATCTGCTTGTCTTTGAATTCAGCAGCTTTAATATTGATCGTAGAATCTTTTCCGCACAATATATTATCTTTAATTGATTCACAATTGAATTAGATTTGTTTGCGCGTGTTATTTTGTTACATCTATCGGCTTCATTAGTTTTAAATTTTTTCTACCAAAGATCGTTTCTAATCCCCTTTCCATACTCTTATTTCTATTTCTCAATTTCTTTGACCAAAAGACGAAAAAAGATTTTTTTTTTTTTGCTACAGTACCAGACCCGGTGTGCTACGGTCCTCGCACTCGCGAGCTACAGTAAACAGACCCGCAACACCAAACAGACCTGTTAAGGCACTGTATTGATTTTCAGCCCAGAACTTGCATATACGGACTCCGATTCAGGTGATTTTGGAGTTGTTGTGTTCCTGACGACGAGATTTAAGCACCAACATTGACTACATGTCACTAAGATTTGACATGATCCTCAATAAGTACACTCTTATCCTAATATATTATTTCGAGTCTGATAATTAATCTATGATATTTTATCAATTTAATTGTTGTCTACGTAATGAGATTGTGTGTATCTGCTTGCCTTTCAATTCAGTAGTTTTAATATTGATCGTAAAATCTTTTGCCGCATAATATATTATCTTTAATTAATTCACGATTGAATTGGATTTGTTTGTGCATGTTATTTTGTTACATCTATCCGCTTTATTAGTTTTAATCTTTTCCTACCAACGATCATTTCATATTGGTGAAGCATGATTGGGCGTTTGTTGCTGACTTTCATAAACGCATACACGTTTTACATAAAAAGACCCATCTAAAAGCACTGGGAAGGGGAGACATAGGATCAAAGACGGCATAAAGGAAAGCAAAGTTTACGAGGGAAAGTAAACGGAACATGTTTTCTAGATAGACAACACGTGGAGGGTGTAAGCATAAGTTCAGGTGGCATCTGACCTAATGAATAAGAGAACCTCAACTCTTAAATGGATCTACACTTGCAAAAGTTAATGCCAAAAACTCAAGGGGTTAATCCTCCTCTATAAGCTTTAGATGCGAAACTGGCAACATCCTAGGATCACTGCATATAACCTTACAGGAGCCAGATAGTGAGACACATTAACTAAGCAGCTTGCTGGTCCATTTAGAAAGAAACTCTCAATCATGTAATGGTGTGGATCAAGATTTAACTTCCAAGAGAGGTTTATAACGGTAGAAAAGAAACCCCAGAACTTTCAGTTTCCTCTGTATTGACTGTTTTGAGCCTTGGCCAGATCCAAGACTTCTTCTAAAAGCATCCTGGGTAAGCCAGGTGTGGTGGTTGGAACTTAAATTTAATGCTTATGACCAATCATGTCAGGCAAGTTATAGTGGCATTATCAAAGATGAAGAAGACAAGTCAGGTTGACACGCTAAGCAATAAGGCCATTCAGCTGAAAAAAGAGGTAAATGGTAGTTAAACCTGCAAGAGGTGTTAGTGGCTGTTTCTTTTGATACCGAAGGAACTATGAAAACCATAGTACCCAATTATCAAATTATCTAAACACTACATGTAATACCTCCTAGTCAATAATACTGTATTATTATTTTAAAATATCTTATTTGGCTTTACCTGCCATTTTGTTAATTAACTTGATTTATAGTTATTAGATATACAAATTATTTCTAATATATTAACATTGGCTTTATTTATTATTGCCATTATCACTTATTAATTCTTTTTAATTACTATTCTTATTATTTGTTATTCTTAGTATTGAGTGTTTCATTATGATATAATTATTATTGCTATTGTTATGATTATTTTAATTATTATTAGTAGTATTGTTAACTATTATTGTTATTAATATTATTATTATGTATTGGTATTATTGTTAATTATTATTATTAGAGTATTATTATTAGTATTTTAATTATTTTTATTATTTCTATTATTACATGGTTAATTATTATTATTATTTATCATCATTGTTATTATTAATATTATTATTTGAATTATTATTTTTCCTCCTTGATTCTTTTCCCCATACCCATTTATCTAAACCCGAAACCAATCAACCTAATAACCTACAACCCAAAACCCAAAATCCCATAATCCTATCTTAATTCAAATTCAAATCTTAAATCTTAACTACTTAATCTAAATCCTATCTAATCAAATCTTTATCCTAACAAATCAAATCATAAATCTTAACTAATCTTAATTTAAATCCTAACAATAATCATATATATCCTAACTTACCCAAATCCAAATCCTATTTTCAAAATCATAACCTCAGTTAATTATATCCTAACTACTAAGTCAAGCAGTTTGAACCTAACTGAAATTCTAATTTTATAAAATCTCTAATAATCTATAAAAAGCCTAAACTACTTCTTTTTCTACCTTAAAGGAAAAATCATGATCCAACCCTCCCCACCTCCTCTTTCTTTTCTCCTCAAGTGGAGGATGAATGAAAAGGAATCTCAAAGTGTAGAAATTGAGGAACATGCTAGGGAGATCAAACGCAGGTAAGTAATCTATCTTCTCACAATTTATTTGATATAAATAGTTTATTAAAAATCATGTCTATACCATAATCTCTATGAATATTTTTTATACATCAAAACCCAATCTAAAATCCAACTAAAATATATGTGAAGATGTACCAACTTATATTTTAATTTACATGTTTTTTCAGATTTTTTCAACCAAAGAATTTAATCAAAAGAAAAAAAAATGAAACAGCAGCCGCTGGCCGACCGACCAGCGTGGCCTGGTCTTGCTCGGCTGGGCCAGGGCCTGCCTTGCCTGGCCTGACCCGGGCCAGGGCTGGCTAGGGCCAGGCAGCACAGGGGCCGCGAATATAAAAAAAAGAAAAATGAAAGGCCTAGTCCGGACTGGGCATGGGCTGCTGGATATATTAAAAAAAAAAAAGAAAGAAAGAAAGAAGAATTGTATAATAAAATAATCATATAAAAATAAAAATAAAAAATGGAGAAAATATAAATAACAATCAGCAATACTTCTACAATTTATAATAAAAGTTTTAGATGAATGGCAACATAAATTAACTTAAAGCACCCAATTAAAAGTCAATTTTCATTAATAATAAATTCTGACCCCTTAAGGGATTTAATGTTATAAATCCTTTAAAAATCCAACAAAAAAATTAGAAGTTGGTTTAATTAAACCTGCTAAATTCATGTAATCCAAAGGACCATACTCCCAACCCCCAAACCAATTAATCAAGATTAAATCTCCTTATAACTCCCAAGTAGAACATTCTTTTAAAAATTCTAATAATTTCTATTGGAATGAACTATGTAGATTTATCGGGATCCTAGGATTTTAGTGCTTTGGACTTGTGATCAAGTTCGGGTGAGTGTTCTTTTCCTCCTTCAGTTAAACAAGAATTTTGTGATAAATGATTTTATTTTGTTATGTAATTATTTACTAAATTTTACTGAGACGATACTTGTGAGTATTTGCTCTTGTATTATTTTCTTATTCACCATTGTCAGATATATATATATATATATATATATATATATATATATATATATATATATATATATATATATATATATATATGTTACTTGTTTTATTTCATGTGACCATCTGCTTTATTTTACCTGTATGATTACATGTATCATTTCATGTGATCATCTAACTTATTTTACTAGTGTGATTACTCGTATTCCTTCATGAGACATCGGTGAGTGCTCATCCTATTTAGTTAGTTCATATGAGTTTTTATTAGCATCATTGCATGTGTGGAGGATTATTATTTTTGATTCAAGGCATAGTTATCGTACACCTTAAACTGTAACTTGAATTGATCTTGAGATTGGCCTGATTCATATTTGTAGACTTATTTGAGATATTTATCGGACATTTATTTGATGATGCTTCAGACGAGAATTCATTTGGACAATAAAGATAGATTAAATAAGATGTACCTTATTTAGAAGATTTAAGGTATTTCTATAAAAAAAAAATTTATCCAACCGTACCAAATTGTAATTCATCCACTAAGATGCGTATTTACTAAAAATCACGTGTTTTGGAGTCCTTTGATCATGTATTTAATGGCTGCAAAAATCGTATTGTTGAAAAACTATTAAAATTTGAACCATTAGATACACGATCAAATGGACTCAAAAATACGTGTTTTTTTTTAAATATACATTTTAGGGATGAATTACAAATTGGTACGATTGAATCATTTTTTCTTTTTCGAAAAATACTTCAAATCGGCTATCATCTGACAGGATTCAAATCGGGCATCATTCCGTCAGATGGCAACTAATATAAATTATTCTCTCTCTCTCTCTCTCTCTCTCTCTCTCTCACACACACACACACACACACACACACACACACACACAAACGCAAGAACATCATACCCCGATCGACCCCAAGGCAGTTGGAAGCTATTTCATAGTATCAAACTGCCAAATGGCATGGTTGGACATTGAGAAGGATCTCCAGAAGAATGGAATGAAACCGGCAACTGCCACTGCCAAGAGGAGGGCCATGGCCGAGGTCCACGGCTTCCCAGCCCGGCCAAGAAACAGAAGCAGGAGAAGGAGATCACCAGGAGGACCAAGCTCACCAATGCTCATTTGCCAGAGCTCTTTCAGAACTTGAACGTCCCGGATCCGTGATGACTCTGATCAGGCTGTTTCCTTGGTTACCGACAGAGATGTTACTCGCAAAATGTATACAGAAAATATAATTCTTCCTGCACATGAATATGTTTTCCTTTCCACCTGCCAATTTAGAAAGGCAGGAGTTAAAAGGATTGCTGCTGCCTTTCATCTATAAGAATGGCAGCAACAAACAGGATGATGTAATTCTTCACTCTCTTGGAATAAATGTCGAAAAATTTATGGTTACCAGAAGAACACAAGCAAAAAATAGAATCTGTGCTCTCGTCTTGCTTCAATGCATTCACACGAAAGAATTCACTCTTCTAATGAAAACTGTCACCTGCTACCATATTGAACTTATACTCCATTTATGTTAGTGCAGAGAACCGTGAAATTGAACCCCGTCAGTATAAATGCAAAGCTTCAATCAACCGTACTTGAATATTAGCCTTTCAGTGACATATGGCAGCAAGCATTGTATTTTTGGTCACGCATTTTTAGCATCAGTGGAAGTTTTGATACCGTCTGCATTGCGCGCAACCTGCATTTGGCAAAAGGAAACAGTCTTTCTAACAACGCGCTATCTGTCAAAATGTAGCAACCAAATCAAAAGAGTGATACAGATCTCAGCTACCACTGCTTCATAAGTTGATGTGAAGGGAGATCTAATCTGGCCATTCAGTTGCTATTTACAGCAGTCCAGTCTTGGTTCCAATAATGTGCATATATAATTTCATCCAAACATTCATAGAAACAGATTCCCACGCATATATAAGACAGAAACGATTAAAAATGCCTTCACTGAACTCATGCTTGTAGCAGAGAAAGTAGCAGACAATCTCTAAGGAAAAGCAAAAGAATGCGTGCCACAGATAAGTTAAAGCAGGAAAAAGAAATAAGAAATTCTTTTTCTAAGTATGCTTTTCAGAGTTAATGCTTCCATAACTCAGATTCACTCATCGTCCTTGTATGGGTATTCCTCCGGAACCTGCTTCAGTAGTTTCAATCGCAGCTCGTAGGCATCATCACCATGAAGCATATCTCTAACCCAGGTGACTTCAGTTTTCATTGACACCTGAAACAACAGCGCAAAATCACTTCCAAATTCACTAAAGCCGAGTTTAAGTCCAAATGAAGGTAGGAAAAGAAAAACCAGGAAGTTAATTTCATCAATTTGCTGCAAAAGGAAAATTAGAAACATAAGGAAAAGATGGTGGAATAAAATATCTTTTATTCAAGTGAGAAAGAGAACACAGAGAGGTCCAATTAAGATCCACCAGGCTTGATCAGACCTTGCAGGATATCACCCAGTCTTTTGCAGAATCTTACTTAGCCTTACCAGATGATGCATTAGTATCAAGGAGAGAGGAGCAAGTTTGTCCAAGAAATGAGAGAATTCCCGCCATCTATCACACAATCTAGGGGCCTCTAATAGAGTATAATGGAAGAGAAAAGGCTTCATAGAGCCGATCAAAAAATTGGCATGTATTGTTGTATTGAATAATCAAGGCAAAAAACATTGTAATGAAAAATTGAAAACCAAATCACTTCTTTTATGTTACTAAGATTATGCAGTTATGCAACATATAGCTAAGAAATATGAATAAACATTAGATCCACATGATGAACAGTAAGAAACCAACCATCTCCAATGCTCCTCTAATAACTCCGCTTAAGATGTTGCAATAATAAAGACCTTGGCATGTATCAGGAAGTTCGACAAAGTCTACCAGGGGATTATCTTCCAACACAATACTGCAGCTTGTCCCTTCAGCATCCCAATTGGTCACAGATGCTGTTACTCCCAAGAACATTTTGAAGCCAACCTGTTTCAAGGATACCATCATAATAGTCTGCCAGATAAAATGCTCAGTCTAAGAGAAAAATCAGGAAATGAAGACATTACAAATTACAAAAATAAATCTAGTCCAAGAAACGGATTAGATCCTATCTGTAGCAGAATTATGCTTCCAAAAACCAAAATTTCTAGTTAGTAAAATATTTGTATGTCTAATCAGTTTAATAGCTTAAACAGATGATATTAATGTGATTTACAGTTCACGAAACCTATGAGATATTCTTTTATAATGCTACCGGTTGGACCAAAAATACAGCTATTGCAAACTCAAAAAAAAAAAGGGAGATAATGATTGAAAATGAATATGTTTTATAGAACTAATAACTATTCAGGAGGCAACTAACAAGACTAAAATTCAGTCCACTAAAGGACAGGGAGAACAACAGTGTTGGAAAAATTCAAATGACTCAACCAACCAGGTTTTCTGATACTCTGAAATCAGACGCTAATTGATCTGTCATGACTCCAAGAAAATAAACACAAACACAGGTTTCTTAGCAGGAAAATATGGAGCAACAAGATACGACAGCAACTTTGTTAGATGATTTACGCATTTACGTACATAAAAAACACTAGCTCATGGTAGATTCCCAAACTGGCGGTGGACTTTGTGCGTTGTGGCATTGCTCACAATCTACTAGATGTAGTGTAAATGGGTAAAGGAAATGGATCCCTGAAATAGTAACAAAGTGGGAGCATCAATATTATTATTCAAGGGCAGAAGATAGTAAAGATTAACGCATCCATAAGAAAGGTCCGTTGAACCATGGGATCTCATGAAAGTCTTGGAAGCCACATGACCCACAAGGAACAACAAGTAATGTTACAATAGGTAATAACCAATGTTCAAAAAACGAGTTTTATAACGCGTTACGAGTCGTAATGAGGGCTCGATGTTAGTTCACAACAGAGAATAACGCAAAATCCCTTAACATGCATTTTTAAAGCCGCAACTCACGTTACGAAGTTTTCATAACGCTTCGTAACATGCGTTACGGTGCAACACACTATATATAAGGGGAAAAAACGACGCTCGGTCTCCCTCTCTCTCGGTCTAGGGCAAAAAAATCCAAAAAAAAGAAATAATAAGAAGAAGACCTACCTGGTGATGGTTCTCCGTCGCCGCGGTGGTTCACCATCGCATAGATACTCTCTCTCTCCCCCCGATCTCTCTCTGCTCTCTCTCCCTCCCGATCTCTCTCTGCTCTCCCCTCCCGATCTCTCACGGGGGAGAGAGCACAGAGAGAGAGAGAGAGCAGAGAGATATATACTGCATTATTTTTTTGATTCTGATTCAATGATAATTGCAATTTGCTTTCTTCATGAATACTGAATATATCATTAGCTGTAGATAACTAGATATATTTCAAATTCATGCTTTTGATTGCTTACTGAATTCAAATTTCATGCTTGTTGTTTGTATAGAACTGAATATAATCAATAATTCATGCTGCTTGTTTGTGCAGATTGAATAGCATGGCTAAAAGTTCGGATCCGGCAAATGAATTTGCGGATCTCCAAATGTGTTTTATTGCAAAATTTGCAAACATAAAATAACTGTGGAATCACTAAGCTAAAACATCACTTGGCCGATATTAAAAAAGCGTTAAGATTTGTATGCAAGTCCCAGCTAATGTGAAGCAAGCTTGTAAAGACATGTTGCTGGTCACGGAGTTGTAAAAGAAGTCACTAGTCCGTGAAATTGGGAGGACAGGAGAACCACAAGAAGATGTGATAAGCCAAAATTGAAAAGCGCTGCTGAAAGCAACTTCCAACCCGAACTCTTGGCCCTATAAACAAATTTATCAATCTTGAAGCCCGTCAATTGACACTTGAGAGCTCCTATAAGGAGGCAAGGGAGAAATGTGTAAGAAAAATTGGGAGATGCATTTATGCACTCAGACTTTCATTTAACATCATTCACACTCCTTATTGGAAGGAGATGATAAAAGAGGTCGGATCATTTGGGATAGGCTTGAAGCAACCATTCCTTTATGAGATAAGTACACGGGTCCTTAAGGCTGAGGTAGAAGATATAGATAAGATCAAGGCGACACATGGCGGCGTGGAAGAAATATGATGCACAGTGATGTCGGATGGACGGACGGATAGGAAGGGTAGGAGTTTGATAAACTTTCTTGTGAGTTCACCCGAGGGGACTTTCTTTTATAAGTCCATTGATGCGTCAGAATCGATCAAGAAGGTGATGGTAGAGATTAGCGAGGAGCATGTTTTTCAAGTGATTACTGACAATCACACATCTTATGTGAATGCCTATGCAAGACTTATGGATACAAGAAAATGTCTTTATTGGACTTATTGCGCTGCTCTTTGCCTTGACTTGATGCTTGAAGATATAGGCAAGATGAAGATTCAGAAGGAGACTCTTGAGACGGTAAAGGGTATAACCCATTTCATAAACAAGCATGGTTGGATTTTTAATTTGTTTCGGACCATGAAGGGGAAGGAACTCTTAAGGCCGGCCATCACACGATTTGCCACTTCTTGACTTTACATAGGTTGTACCAATTAAGGCAACCTTTGAGAAACATGTTTGCATCCGAAGAATTCAATAGGAGCACTTAGGTAAAAAAACCTAATGGGGTGAAGGCAAAAAGAGCAGTGCTTTCTACTAGAAGTTTCTAGGCTAAAATTTTGTTTTGCTTTAGCACCACACTTCCACTCGTGTATGTTCTACGAGAGGTTGATTCGGATGTGAGGCCATCTATGCCTTTTCTTTATGATATCCTTGATACAGCGAAGGAGAAGATACATGGTGTGTGGTGGCAGTAAAAGGAAGTACATACCTTATTGGAATTTGATTGACTAGAGGTGGACGTGTATGTTGCATAGGCCTCTTCATGCGGCAGCATACTTCCTAAACCCAAGATGTTCTATAACGAGAATTTTAGCAACGATGCAGAGGTGAGAAGAGGCATTCGCGAGTGCATGCATTGTATGCTCCCCGACATTAGTGAGTATGCACAAGCTGATGTGGAATTGGATAATTATAACCAGAAGCTTGAAGAATTTGGAAGCCAGTTAGCTCAAATGACCATGAAGGCTCGTAGTCCAGGTATAATTTAGTGAATATCTATGATTCTTTGTTTAGTCATGTCATTTTTCAATTGTCTAACGCTTAAATCTCTTTTAGTTGCTTGGTGGAAGAGATTTGGAGATGAAATTCCCACACTTCAAAAGTTTGCAATTCGGATTCTCTTACTACTAGTGTTTTCCGTATGTGAACACGACTGGAGCACGAGCAAGTAAGAAAAGTTATAACTTACAACTTTCTTTATAATAAATAAGAAATGACTTATTTCTAATAAATAAACTTGTTTGTTAAAGGTCCATTTAAAGAAATGATGCCACTTGGAGCAATTACGTCCACAATCTCTCGTTTATGTTATGTATATCAAGCTTCGAGAGAAGAATATTCAGAGGAGGCGATTGCATATTGATCCGAGTTTGATAGAGGAACCGGCTAGCGATGATGAATGACTTGTATAGACCGAAGAGTCTTGTCTTACAGATGATATTGCATGCCTAGATGAGGTAAGGGAAGATAATGAAGACATTTTTTTTAGATGTCACCGCACTTGGTAATGAAATTACTAGCATTACAGTTGACAATGAGTCTAGAGAAAAGAGACAAAGGGTCGATAGTTCTTCTTCCGTGGACAAAGGGAAAGGACCTGCCATTGATTATGTGGATGAGACCGGGGATGATATCGATCCGGATAATGGTGAGTACATCTTGAAGGAGGATTTAGTCATAATAGATGAGATTATGACATGATTTTATTCCAGAATATTATGACTATTTTCTTTTGTATGGCTATGACTTATGTTTGTGTATTTAGTTTGTTATGTTTGTGAACTTATTATGGAATTTGTTATGTTTGCGAACTTGTTATAACTTGTGAATGTGAAAAATTATTGTGATAGTTGCTAAAAATTGTTGTCATACTTGCTAAATGTGTTATATAGTGTTTTGATATTTTTTAGATTTTTTAAATTATTTTTCTATTTATAAAAATTCTTAAATATAGTATATATATATATTATTTTATTAAATAAATATTAAATCGCATAACGTACGTTATGCATTATTTTATAACCTATCTTAACATAACAAAAGAAAAACATTATCATTATTTTAAACATTGGTAACGACTAATGATGAAATCTAAATCGACAAGGCCCTTGTCTAGCTGACTACCATTTTCCCTTTGCATGGGTAATTTGGGGACAAGTCAGATGTCATTCACTTATCTTGCCGATAGTTTTTCTCCTAAACTTGAACATTCTCATAAAACTTCTCTACCAGAATAATTTTGTACTACAAATAACTTCCAGATAGAATATTGCACGTACTTTCTGGGTCTTTATAGCTGATAGTGCATGCTCACTTAGTTGCCCATAGGTGGAGCTGTGATGCATTTTTACAAGGGTTCAAAAACTCAGAACCGGATCGACCTTCTCTAGTCCAAAACCAGGCCCGAGTCAACATTTTTGCATCGTTTGACTTGACTCGGGTGTATCACCCGAGTCAACGATGGAATCGGCTTGACCCGGCCGATACTACCGAATCGATGCCGAGTCGAAACCGATCTCGAACGAATCAGTCATAAAAGCAAAAAAAAAAAAAACAAAGTTACCCATTGACCTCAACCCTGATTTCCGCTCTCGGCCGTCGAACTCGGCCTCCGCGCGAGAGCAGAGCCCTCCCTCCGATCTCTCTCTTTCTCTTCCCCCTCTTCCCTCTCTCCGATCTCTCTCCCCCCTCACCCGGTCTCTCCACCTCTCACCCTCTCTTATAACCTTTTTTTTTTTCTTTTAAAAATTTTGGAGTCAGTTTTTCATATTTCTAAATTTACCCTCCAAATTTATAAATTTCTTATATTTACCCCCATCAAATTACCATATTTTCTTAATTACCTCTCAAAACAAATTTGTTTTGAACATGTAATACATGAAAATTGATGTTTATATATATTTTAAAAATTTGTCGTGATTTTTTCAGAATTTTTTGAGCTTTATTTGTAACGTTTTGCGCGTATCGCCCGAGTTTGTTTCGAGACGCCGCGATTGATGTGGAACGGTGCCCGCCGAGTCGGCGACAGAGACCATGACTTTGAACCATGTTTCTTACTGCATGCAACCTTGACTACTATAGTAAGAGATGAACTGTGTTGTTTGGTCGTATTGAAGTTCCAACTGCATATTTTGGAAAACATGTGTTTAGTTAGGTGTAATTAGTGTTGGCGATAAGGATGACACGTGCATGAGAGAGCATCAAAGACTTCATTTTTTCCCCAACTATTCTAGTTGATCCTACGCTCATGTTGAGTGCAGCAAAATTGCAGGATTCTAACATGATTTGTTGTTCCAACTACATGATTCAAATCCAAAACATGGAAACCATACACCAAAGTTTGGTTTTCCATGTAGTTGGAACCACATGTGGCTCCAACCACATGGAACCAGGAAGCCTTAGAAAGTTGTCTAAAGCAAGTTTCATATGTTGTTAATTCAGAATAAGCAGCAGTAAAGATAACTGGAAAATAAGATACATACTACATTTATGACATATAGTGGGTTTGCAACACACACAATGAGATTAACAATTAGGTGTAGCTTAGAGATGCATAGCATAACCTCCATGAGTCAATGAGTAATGATAAGTGAAACAGGATAAAGAAATGGGTTAAAACAGCCACGATTAAGTTAAGTAGTTTGATCAGTTGAAGACACAAGCAAGAGAAGAATAGACAGGAATGAGATAAGACAATCAAAGATGAGTAGTGCAGGATGCTAACATAATGCATAGACTCCAAACAAATTATCTGTTTAATTACAGGAATTGCATGTGTCCCACCAGTAGCAAGATGCTCTAGAGAAGCTTGATGCCTCCAAATATTTATTTCGGATTACTCGGAAATGCAATCACATATCATAAAGATTTAAGCAAATATATGTTCCCGCTTGAATCGTCTTTACAGAAGAACAAAAAACACTGAGAATTGATCATCCTTCACTCAAATGGGGAGTTGTTAGCACCTTTCCTACCTAAACATATACGGTATTGCATTTAAATAGTTTGGAGCATATAATATCATTAACATGAAAACAGCACCTTAGCAATCACGTCAGCTGTCTCTCTAAAGTCAACACATCTTGACACATTGGACTTTGCCAGAAACTCATCAATCAATCGAATTCCAATATTATAACCCCTGCAAAACATGCAAGATGCTATGAATAGGTGACATGAGAAGGAGGCCACCATGCATGCTGCTATGAAAGAGTTCTCTGTGACAAGCCACAAATGAAGTGTAATTGAAAATCATGTTGGCATTTAACAAAGGCTCTGGGGAATATATGAAAGTCAAAAATCAGAAACAAAAATGCAAATGTTTGCCTTAACAACTAACAGAGCTTGTAAAGAACATGCTAATGAAAATATCAGAAATAAGAAGAAAGAATTTCCTTCACATAAGAGAAATATGTGATTATGAAAGGATAGGTGACAAAGATTGCACTCAATATCCCTCACTATTCCCTCAAAACAAAGAAACTAAAGGCATTGCAGTTTTCACTTAAAATTTACGCTATCTACCTTCTAAAGTATAGACTGTAGACTGATATTAAAATCCGAAAACAACAAAACTTTCTATGACCTATTTAAGTTCATGTTCAGGAAACAATCACTTTGTTAAGGAACTCTAGGAAAGTAAGGACCAAACCTGAAATAATTAGACAAACCCAATTAATACGTCCAGTCTGATTTGAGAGCTAAACATGTTAACCAAAATCTAAGCGCAAGAGTTACTCTCTTTTCATCTTCCATTCTAGTATGAACCACCTAATAAATGTCAAATTCACCTCCAAAATACTTCTTACATTTCAAACCTAAAGCTAACTTTAAAATGCCCTAAAATTACCATAAAAGAGCGATGAAGCCAAATCTTTGCCCAAAAAAAAACCCACATCAATTGAGTCATTCATCTCAATTTGCCAACCAATCAGATCCAACCAAAATCAGCAGAAAAAATTCATACAGAAACTGAAGAACAAAGTAAACTTTACACTCTTTCACTTGATCAAAACCAATAACATGGGTATCAAAGTTACCTCTTAATTACTCCATATTATTCTATACAAAGCCATCATCCCAAATTTTTGTAGTCGGCTACATGAATCCTTTTCTTTCGCTCAGCTCTATTAAGTGTCATCTCCTTGGTTAAATTAATAATAGGCATATCATTTTAATGACCTTTCTCCATGAACATTTAGACCTATCTCTAGTTCTGCTTGCTCTATTCAATACGACCCTATCACTTCTCCTGACGAAAGACACTTATTGACCAGTGTTTTAAAAAAATTTAAGCGGCCAATTAATCAACCACCTAAATGTTTTCGGCCTGAAACCGAACAGAACTTGAAGAAAGCAGTCGGATTACTCAGCCAGGCGATTAATTCGTTTAAGCGACGATTAAGCGTCTAATCAGTGATTAATTAGCGTCTGTTTAAACGTTATTCAATCTTTTCCTAAATGGGTTTGAATTTCGAACCCATTAAGCTAATTGAACTCAAACCCGATCCATTATTACTTTTCTAAATGGAGGTACATTAATGTACTTTGAATTGATTGACATTATTATTTTTTAAATTCTTTATAGTATTAGCAATTTAATTTTTCAAGTTATGTTTGTTATATCTTTTATGGTTTTTTTTGAGAGTTTATAGAATCCATATTTGCATGTTTTAAGTATTATAATATTATTATATATTAAAATAATAAAAAAATGTGTAATCCGTTTAATCACCATTTAAACCTGATATGCGCTCCCGGACCGCGCGCGTACTGAAACCGCTTTTTAAAACATTGTTATTGACCTTCATTGCATATTCTGAAACCATCTTGATTGACTACCTTCATTTTATTTTCAGTAGGAGCAACCTCCGTATTCTAATGACTTCTAACAGATGTAGCCATTTATTATCCTACTGCTTAGTGTATTGCCCTTATCTCAGCCTTCTCATTTTTGCTACACTATCTTTTCGACGTGTTTCTTGCTTCCCCTCCTTAACACTGTGTGCCTAACATTTCTGACATGTAATGCTAATGCGCTATTGTTGTGTCTCAGAATTTTCCATTTAAGTTTAATGTGTATTCTATAACCATATGAAACACTGAACTTATTCTCCACTTTTAAGGGTCCTGTTTTGATTTATGAACCACATCTTCCTCAATCTCACCGCTACTCTCCATAAGGTAAACCATCTTAAATGATTATTATGATCTTTTAGTTTGTTTTATTCGAATTATGAAGTGGTTAGTGCGAGACATGTGGTAACCATCCGATAGCTTACTGGATTGAAAGCACGAGAATAGTTCACATGGGGCCACGGAGTCATCCTATCATGGACAAACCTCCAATCTCCATTAGCACACCTGTTGAATGTAACACTCGGTCCTAACTAATCCAGGTTTACAACCTAGTTAAAGATAGTTCAGAATAACAAAAGTCACTAGCTAATATAAAACACATGATTAATAATTCTATATGAGTGCATATGATAGTAATAATATTATGATGGATTAATACAGTGCGTATACTTAACGATATGCGTACATGTACAGCCGTAGTATTAGGGGGAGAGTCATACACATGGACTATGTAAAAACAACAAATTCTATTTGTTTATACATAGAACCCTATAGTGATTGAATAGACTAGTATCTCAACTTCCACCATACCCCCTTCCATGTATCTATAAGTATTTATACATGTATATTTACATTTACTAACAAATAATTAAATCAAAGAATTATTACAGATGTGTTGGCAAGAGGTGATGAGGGGTGGGGCTGATGTGGATGATTCGTAGAATGCCTTGGGGAAGGAAGTGGTGTGTTGGCATGATAGGGTGAGTTTGGGAAATTGTAGTAATAAAAAGAAATAAGAAATTTTGACCCTAAATTAAAACCCTTCCTTTTTCACTAGCTAATATAAACACATGATTAATAATTCTATATGAGTGCATATGATAGTAATATATTATGATGGATTATACAGTGCGTATACTTAACGATATGCGTACATGTACCGCCGTAGTATTAGGGGGGAGAGTCATACACATGGACTATGTAAAACAACAAATTCTATTTGTTTATACATAGAACCCTATAGTGATTGAATAGACTAGTATCTCAACTTCCACCATACCCCTTCCATGTATCTATAAGTATTTATACATGTATATTTACATTTACTAACAAATAATTAAATCAAAGAATTATTACAGATGTGTTGGCAAGAGATGATGAGGGGTGGGGCTGATGTGGATGATTCGTAGAATGCCTTGGGGAAAGTGTGGTGTTGGTGGCATGATAGGGTGAGTTTGGGAAATTGTAGTAATAAAAAGAAATAAGAAATTTTTAACCCTAAATAAAACCCTTCCTTTTCACTTCAGCCCAAATTTCTCCCCCATTACTCCTGAAAAACTCATCTTCTTCCATCTATAGGAGAAACTTGATCTCCTTCTACCCTCTCTTTGATAAGAGATCTAAGGTAAATCCCGCTCCTTTTCTTTTCCTTCTTTCTTCTTTTCCCTCTTTCTCTCCCTCTCTCTCACTCTCTCCCCCTCTCTATTTTCCCCAGCCCGAAGCAGTAGCGGCGACCATCAGGCGGGCGACGGCCAATGCGTGAGCAGCGCGCAGCCTGGCCAGGCACGGTCAGGGCTAGAGCGAGTGACGGGTTGTGGTGTTGAAGGGGGATTCATGGTGGCTAGAATTCGAACTCCATAAAGCAAGAGATCGACAACTATAGGCTCAACTCGAGCCAATTTCTGATCACATTAGAGCAAAAGGTAAATCATCAATTTTCCCCTTGAATTAGAGGTTGTTCTAACATCAATTATTAATCCAAGGTTTATTCATGAATAGAATTACGGCTCTAAGGAGGACTCGGACGAAAATCACACACCAGACAACTTATCGGAAACTTGGTGAGTAAACTATCATATCCATAAATTATGCTTTTGACATTGCTACATTCCGAGTAAATAAAGTATGAAATCGATAAGGAATTGAGAGAAATTTGGGGGCAATTTCATGCAATAGTGAACTAATCAAGTATCTTGAAGCTAGTATTATTTCCCTAAATGAATGAGGTGAAACGTTAGCCCGATAGTAGAATTCTAGAAGAAACCAACCAATGACTTCTTCATGATTTGTAAATAGAACTAATATTGAGATGTGGTTAAATTCCAAGCATTATGTTATATGACAAATTTTAGGGAGACATGACCATATGTTTAACATTCTAATACAACCTAAATAGAAGACGAGTAAGATTTAGCAATGATCTATGATCAAGAGAAAAACAAACAAACAAATAAACAAAACTCTATATGATTGGTTTATGTTAAACTCTTGATATGGCAACAGTCCTATGTAACGTGGATTTGTACATCATAATGATGATACATGTGTATATATATGTATATAATCGATATGAAACTATTTCGTTTATTTACATACGGTACTAATATCATGTGTACATGTATATGATAATTGTGTGATATGTGCTATGTTTGTTTACCCGGAGGAAGGGGCCGGCGGGAGCTGGAAGGAGGGGAAAACAGAGGTTTATTATATATATTTATAAGGAAAAAGTGGCCCGGCGGGGCCGGTAGGAGGGGAAGACGGAAGTTTATTATATATATTTATAAGAAGAAGGGTCCGGGCGGGGGGCGGTAGGAGGGGGAAGACGGTGGACAATTTTATATATATAATTATATATATATATATATATATATATATATATATATATAATATATATATATATAAGGAGGAAAGGGCTGAGCGAGAGCCGATAGGAGGGAAAATATGGAGAATTGAACCTTATTTCTGTGAACTATGTTTGTATATGCCAAATAACAAATATTATCATGCATTGTCTAATTATGATGTTGTTTAATAAGGAACTTGTAAGTACAATGAATATCTAAATTGATAAAGTTATCAACTCTTCGATGTGATGGCACATGCACATACGTAGGAATATACACATAGTAAACCCACACATAAGGTTGAACTTGTAGATGTACGAGTGAAGATAATTAAAGTTAATAAAAGAGAAATTCATGATAGTTGAGACATCTAAATAATAATTGTGAAGTCTATGGGAATAGATAGGAGAGGTTGCTAGGGTGAAAATTTATAGTAATTCATGTAAAGTCATGTAGATCACTTTTAAAGGTTATGGCTAAAAAAAATAAAACTCTATATGATTGGTTTATGTTAAACTCTTGATGTGGTAACAATAAACTATAACACCCGGTCCTAACTGATCCGAGTTTACAACCTAGTTAAAGATAGTTCAGAATAACAAAAGTCACTAGCTAATATAAAAACATGATTAATATTCTATATGCATTGTGTATACTTAACGATATGCGTACATGTATCGCTGTAGTGTTACCGGGGGATAGTCCATACGCATGTACTATGTAAGTGAACAAATTCTATTTGTTTATACATAGAACCTTATAGTGATTGAATATACTAGTATCTCAACTTCCACCATACCCCCTTCCATGTATCTATAAGTATTTATACATGTATATTTACATTACTAACTAATAATTAAATCAAAAAATTATTAGAGATGTGTTGGCAAGAGATGATGAGGGTGGGGCTGATGTGGATGATTTGTAGAATGCCTTGGGGAAGGGAGTGGTGTGTTGGCATGATAGGGTAAGTTTGGGAAATTGTAGTAATAAAAAGAAATAAGAAATTTTGACCCTAAGTTAAAACCCCTTTCCCTTTTCACTTCAGCCCTAATTTCTCCCCCATTACTCCTGAAAAAAACTCTTCATCTTCTCCATCTACAAAAGAAACTTGATCTCCTTCCACCCTCTCTCTTTGATAAGAGATCTACGGTAATTCCTCTTCTTTTCTTTTCCTTCTTTCTTCTTTTTTTCCCTCTCCCCCCCCTCTCACTCTCTCCCCCGCTCTCTGTTTTCCCCAAGCCCGCAGCAACAAGCGGTGGCCATTAGGGCGGCGTGGCGGCCAGGGCGTGGCGGTGCACGCGGCCTGTCCAGGCACGACCAAGGCTGAGAGCGGTGGAAGGGTTAGTGGTGTTGAAGGGGGATTCGTGGTGGCTAGAATTTGAACTCCGTAGAGCGAGAGATTGACAACTATAGGCTTAACTGAGCTAATTTCTGAGATTAGACTAGAGTGAAAGGTAAATCATCAATTTTTTCCTTGAATTAGAGGTTGTTCTAACATTAATTATTAACCCTAAGTTTATTCATGAATAGAATTACGACTCGGGGGAGGACTTGAACGAAATCACACACCGGACAACTTATTGGAAACTTGGGTGAGTAAACTATCATACCCATAATTAAGCTTTTGGCATTGCTACATTCCGAGTAAATAGAGCATGAAATCGATAAGGAATTGAGAGGAATTCAGGGGCAATTTCATGTAGTAGTGAAGTAATCTAGTATCCTGAAGCTATTATTATTTCCCTAAATGAATGAGTCGAAACGTTAGCCCGATAGTAGAATTCTAGAAGTAACCAACCAATGACTTCTTCATGATTTGTAAATAGAATTAATATTGAGATGTGGTTAAATCCTAGCATTATGTTATATTGACAAACATTAGGGAAGACACGACCTTATGTTAACATTCTAAATCCAACCTAAATAGAAGACGAGTAAGATTTGGCAATGATCTATGATCAAGAGAAAAACAAACAAACAAACAAAACTCTATATGATTGTTTATGTTAAACTCTTGATGTGGTAACAATCCTATGTAATGGGATTTGTATATCATAATGATTAATACATGTGTATTTATAGGTATATAATCGATATGAAACTATTTCATTTATTTACATACGGTACTAATATCATGTGTACATGTGTATGATAGTTGTGTGATATGTGCTATTTTGTTTATCCAGAGGAAGGGGCTGGCGGGAGCCAGTAGGAGGGGAAAACGAAGGTTTATTATATATATTTATAAGGAGGAAGGGTCCGGGCAGGAGCCGGTAAGAGGGGGAACGGAGGTTTATTATATATACACACAAACATATATTTTTTGAGGAAGGAGTCGGGCGGGAGTCGGTAAGAGGGGGAAGACGGCGAGCAATTATATATATATTTATAAGGAGAAAGGAGTCGGGTGGGAGCCGATAGGAGGGGAAGACAGAGAATTGAACCTCATTTCTGTGAACTATGTATGTTATATGTCAATAACAAATATTATCATGTAACGTCTAATTATGATGTGTAACAAGGGACTTGTAAGTACAACAATATCTAAATTGATAAAGTTATCAACTTTTCGATGCGATGGCACATGCATACACGTAACACAGAGAAAACCCACACATAAGGCTGAACTTGTAGTTGTATGAGTAAAGATAATTAAGAGTTAATAAAAAGAGAAATTCATGGTAGTTGAGACGTCTAAATAATAATTGTGAAGTTTATGGGAATAGACAGGAGAGGTTGCATTATAGGGTAAAAATTTATAGTAATTATGTAAAAGTTATGTAGATCACTTCTAAATGTTATGGATAAAATGAACCTCTTAACTTACCAAATTTTAGCATTTACTCACTAAGCTGTTGATCTCACTCCGTTTCTTTTTATATATTTCAGGTTTGGATAAAGGTAAGGGGCCGGTTTAGCTCGAGGAACTAAGTGATGGGTTGAACGTCATACTTCTCATGTTTTGCTTGTACTAGTCATCTTTACATGTTTGCTTTACTTTTGGAAACTCTTCTACTTGTGTATGCATGCATGACACTCGTTAAATGTAACTTGTACTTGTAAGATTTCAGGACTATGGACATTTCATATATGTAATATTCTGGGACTGAGACTAGTAGTTTCACATGGTAATGATGGGAATGGAACTGATTTGTTTAGTGTTATGAATTACTAAGTTACATTTGGTGAAAGCAAATAATGTGAAATTATATGATAGATCATAGATTTTGGTTGTATACATATACATGAAGATAAGTAGGCCGTGTAGGCCGAAATTGTTATTTGTACAAGTAGGCCGTTGTGAGCCGAAAATCGATGTATTGTATTATGACAGAGTCAAAATATTAGGGGAGGTGACGTCAAAATTTTCGGTAAAATAAGGAAATTATGGTCAAATTGAGAGTTATTAGACTAATCTTACATTTAGAAACTGCGACCTTGACATTGACTCTGTCATTGTGTTTTTGTCTTGCAATTGTAGTATCAAGGTAAAGAATAAGATAAAAATTTCGTGCTTTAAGAAATCCTTGATTTCTTAATGGTCACTAGAGGTGGAATCCTCCAAAGCAGCCAAATTGTTTTCGCATTTGTTTCTTAATCACTTCATTTTAAAACTATGGTTATGATCATTTACGATTATGATGGCAAATACAAACTAACCCTAAACCCGAGATCAGCTCCAATGGATGTCAAGAGTAACATTATGGTCTTAAAATAGGTCAAAACTATTTGTCAAAAAAGAGTCCAAGGCAACAACATTTCCTCAACAAGATTCATGCATGGATTGACAACCTAAAGTCCATATGGCGCCTCCAATTTGAAAATTCAGATTGTATAACCGTGAAATTACAGGATCAGTGTGGATACCCTTTACCAACAGGTTAAAGTCAATGAACAGCAGTAGCAATGCATTACAAAGTAACTTGAAATGTTTCCGAAAATCTATATAGCAAACAAGAAGATGATACTACCAAGCGGCAGGCAGGTGCCTATACCAGGTAGAGCAGTTTCTCTTTCTTGCCTTGAAGAGGAAGCCTCAAGACGATTTAGATGGTTAGAGGAAATTCCGGGTAGCATTCTAGCTGGAATAGCATTTCCAGCATAGAGAAATAATTATGAGCTGCTTGCTTGGACTCTAAATCTAGTGGAATTATGACACCAAATGGTTACTCACCCAAGGAAGGAGCAGGGTTCCTTGTTAATTTTTTTTTTTCTTCTGGTTCTAGGTTATAGTAATCAATAGCAATCGGAGCCAGAAAATAAAGTAAATAAGAAAAAATAATAAGAGAGAATGATTTGGGCTCTTTCTGGAGAGCTACATCAAGCATGATCCATCTCCTCTTCCTCTTAGACTTAATTGGACATCTGTACTAACTTAGATGGTCACCACATGTATCAATTTCAAATTTTGATTCTTGAAAACAATCACATAAAAAATAAATCAAGAGGAGTTTACATGATTCGACTATAAACCAAATTTATCAGGCATCTAAAATAGAAACAACTCGATGGATCTCAAAAATTTGAACAACATCCAAGTTCCAATCTTGACCGAATAAATCATAAGATTAAGAGAATTCAGAGATTACTACATTTGATCGAGCTGCTTGTTGACTTCCTCCACCTCCTCGAGATCAGTGAGGAGCTGCCGCACGATCGCGCCGTAGGTGAGGGTGAACAGCTCCGCGTTCTGATCACAACGACAAGATCGAAACTTAGGACAAAATCTATCGACGATCTACAGAGAAAATGGAAAGCGGAGAGCTAGTTTAGGTTTTTTCTTACAACGCGCTCGACGTTGGCGAAGACGGCATCGCCGGACCTAGGAGCGAGAGGTGCCATTGTGAGGGTTGAACTGTTGAGAAGAGCGAACAATGAATATGGAAGGCTGCTCATGGGCCGGGCCGGATCCTTTTTTCATTTTTGTTTTTCCTTTCTTTTAAATTAATTTTGTTGTTTTTATTTTTTACGAACAAAGGCCAAGCCCATCAGTCAGATCTTGAATTTACAATTTCCTTGTGGTTTTTCTTGTTATTTATCATACAATGTTTTATGTGTTCCTGCATTACTGTAAAATTTTTCTTGTCTAATTAATATTTTAGAACAATATTGTATTATTTTAGAAACTTTTAGAATACTCTTTTCCTTAGTGTTATGCAACATTTCATGTTTTTGACAATCTGAGAGTGAGACTGAAGAAAGAAAAGAATATTGTGCATGTGAAATCCTAATTTTTGTTGGGATGTGAACAAGTGGGTCTAGATTCACAGTTCGCCGCTCTTTTTGTTGGGGTGGAACAGGTTGGGCCTAGGCCACATGTCAGCCCCAAGTTTGAGCCTTTCTCAAATCCGTTTTATTGGGCCTAGAATTTCTATACTCAGGTCCATATGTAAACTAAACAGATCAAACACGGACCATTATCGGACCCTTATCCTAACACAATTTGTGAGTAAATAAACTTAGATATTATATATATTTATTTATTTAATTAATCAAGTGAAGAGTAGATAAAAAGATAAGTGAAAAAGACAATATTTATATATAGTGAGTTGATCCCCTAAGAACGGTTCTCACGGATTCCTGTGAGAATTTTCACGTGAGCCGTCAGATCTGATAGAGATTTGGTTTTATTTGATTTGATCTATCAGATCCGACACCCACGTGAAAGTTCTCACAGGAATCCCTGAGAACCGTTCTTAGAGGATCAGCTCCCTTTATATATATTATGATTAATTATGTCAAGAGATAAAAATATTTACTATTTAACAAAAAAAAATGCTTTATTTTATTCTAATAACAAATACAGACACATTATAGTTCTCAAATAACATGACTACAAGAGATTTACTACCTTGTGAAATTTATTTTAATATCATGTACATTATACAATAATGTAACATATATCACAGAGCAATAATATAAATATTTATTTTTTACGCAAATCCTGCAACCATGAAAATTAAAATTCACAAAAAGATCTCATTTAGGACATCAGCCAACAACACATTAAAACCAAAACCCAGCTATCAAGAATTACGATTGAAAATTTAAGACATAGCTCGATTATAATTATCAATACTTGACCAAACTTAGGGTTAATCGAGTCAGATTGAAGTTTAGGTGTAACGCAATTCCCAGTCTTACTTTCTGCATTCTTCTTTTTTCCTTTAAGACGCGAGACTATAAACCTTTCAAGGAAAACAAAAGGACATGGAAAACGGAAGAGGAATGTCTTTGGAATAATTTTAATTTGTTATACAACTTGAAATTAGCTAAAATTAGCCCTTTACTTACCTAACCAACCCCCACCCAAAAAAAACCCAAAATAGTGATAGGTTCCTATGTTTTCTCATTTTAAGTCATGTTGACAACATTGTAAGTCATGTTTACCTTTTTTTTTTCCATGGTGATGGGTCAGATAGTTTTTTTGGAGGATTATACGGATGGAGGACAAGACACCGGCATTGTTTAGTTTTGAGGAGCTGTTTGGTGATCGCTATTAGTTGAACCGATTTTTGTTCTGAATTGTTTTTGATCGTTCTGTACTTTTTTTCTTTTGAATGTGTTGCTAATCTTTTTTTCTTTATGCACATGCGCGTACATTTTGACTTGAGAGAATCTTTGTTCTGATCATGACATTTTTCAGGATTGTTTTCACGTGGATCACTGGCTGTTTAGATTTCTAAACTATTTGGAGTGAAAATCTTTTCTCAGATGGGATTTTGATCTTGTTGAAATATAGAAATGATCAAAATGTAATTTCTCCAACTAGCTTGCCAATAATGAAAAGGGAGAAATATTTTTGGCACGTGAATCAGGAATGTTACTGGTGTTGGCTCTGCTACATAATACAATGGATAAATATACTTCCAACAATTAATACAATGGATAGATCAACTGCCAGCTGACCAGTCTTCATACATTGCTTCCAATTCTCAGACGAACAGGGAAATCTTTCATCTGCAGGATAGAGTTTTGATAAGTTAAAAATATCAACTTGGGAATTATGCATGCAATTTGACAACATTTTTTGTGTACTTCAGGTCATTGCAACTTTCAAGTATATTAGTTTTAACAATGGAGCAACGTTGGTTTCTCTCTTTTGCAGACAAATAAAACGATCACCCAACACTTAATTGTTCACTAGTGGGGAACCAAATCAGCCGCATTTTGCTCTTGTTTTGTCTGGAGGGAACCAAAAAAAAAAAAAAAAAGGAAATGATTAAAGATTATTTTAAAAGCAGTTGCAGCAGCTACGAGTTATTCTCGAGTTACACGTTTTGAATCATGTTCTTGAAAACCACAATCTTTGCAACAGTTGCTGTTAGATTGCTGTGTGTTTTTTTTCCCTGACTTGTGAGCAGCAGGTAAGTGAGAACTGGAGATGCAAGTACAAATTTGCTCAGAAAAAGGGGGAAAAATAAAAAGTAACGTTTGTTCAGCTCATTTCAGTGTGTTAAAAAATGGTTGCGCGCCACTCACGTGGTCTAAACCTAGCCCATCTTTATTCTCACGTGGTCTCTGCCGTGCTCCTTGGCCACCAACTCATCGTATTGCAAATTTGCAATTCAAGAGAACCACACAAATATATATAATATTAATATTAAGTTTATAAAATCTACCCTCTCAACTGCCAAATAAATGATCATTCAACTCTTCTTTGAACCCTGTCTCTCTCTCTTTCTTTCAGTGTTGAGAGAGTTTCATTTCATCCCATCATGTCTTCGGCTCCTCTGTTAGAGTCTGCAGGCAGTGAGGAGAAAATACAAGAGGGGTGTTTGAGGAGATTGATAGATGTGGAGGAGGCCAAGGGGCAGCTCTTGTTCTCAGTCCCCATGATTCTCACCAACATGTCGTACTACGCAGTGACCCTCGTCTCTGTGATGTTTGCTGGCCATCTTGGTGATCTTGAGCTCGCTGGATCCACTCTTGGCAACTCATGGGGCACTGTCACTGGGATAGCCCTCGTGGTATGTACCACAATCTCATCATGCATCTCCATGATTTGATTCCATTGATTTCTTGCTTAAAAAATTAATCGTTAATTTTCTAATCTTTCTTCGACTTCTTTGTAGATCCAAATTTGTTCAGTAGGGAACTGAACAGATTTGATTTTTCTGTGTTTTTGGCCTCTGAATCCTTCTTGACTGTTTTAATTTAATTTGCTGCCTTATTATTAGCCTATGACTGATGATATTTATAATTTATATAGGCTATCTACTTGTATTATTATTATTATTATTATTATTATAATTTTCATGTTTTGATTGGTATTCTTTGTGTTTTTTGGGGTTTCAGTATTGTTGATTAGACTTTTTCTCCATGGTTGACAATTGTTGACAATTATTTATGCGCGAACGTCGCCTTCATTCACGTCTCCTTGATGCTACTATGCATGTAATCAATATAAAACCTGCAGCCTCAGGAAAGTAAAATATTAAAATAGTGACCAATTTGCTGAGGTTTATTAAATTTTTTCAGTCAAATTAAAAAAATAATAATCAAATAACTAGTCCCAAAATGATTAAGTCACAGTTGAGTTTCTGTTTTCCTAAGCTTCAAGGCTCTTTGAACATTATAGGGATGAAGGACATCAAGTACACTGCAATCCTAAGTACTTATGCTGATGGGTAGCAAGTTTGCAACTGCAGTCAAGAAAATTCAAGAAAAGAAAAGTTAAAACAGAAAATATCTTACATATTGTCAAATGTTTCGATGTACATATTTGAATATTTGATTTTGATGCTTTCATGCATTTAAACATTTTAGTACGATATTAGTCCAGCAGTGTTAAATACGCTCAAGAATTTGATTTACTTCATCATTTGTACAGAGTGCAATTGGTTTATCTGTAGTAACTCCTCTTGCTCTTTATTTGTCTACTGTTTCAGACTGGTCTGAGTGGAGCACTTGAGACACTTTGTGGTCAAGGATATGGAGCAAAATTATACAGAATGTTAGGAATATATCTGCAGTCATCAATTATTATAAGTACAATTTTTTCAATCCTTGTGGCATTCTCATGGTATTTCTCGGAACCAATATTAATTTGGCTGCATCAAGATCCCGATGTAGCAAAGATGGCTTCTGTGTATTTGAGGTTTCTGATTCCAGGACTATTTGCTTATGCCTACCTGCAATGTCTCTTGAGGTTTCTCCAGACACAATCAGTGGTGATCCCTCTGGTGGTATGCTCGGTACTTCCACTAGTTTTTGATGTGGGACTGACATACATATTGGTCCATACCTTGGGCCTTGTTTTATGGGAGCATCCTTAGCTAGCTCAATATCATTATGGATATCGCTTCTCATGTTAGCAACATATGTCAACTATTCAGAGAAATTTAAACACACTTGGGAAGGACTTTCAGTAGAATCATTCCAACATGTGTTTCCGAGCTTGAAGTTGGCCATACCCTCTGCAGTGATGGTCTGGTTAGTCCTAAGATCGTCTTTCCGCTCTTTAAGCACAAAATTCATTTGATTTTTTAAACATCGTGTTATCTTAGACATACCGCAGCTAAAGAAGTTTTTTCCCCTACATATTCATATGAATCCGAATTTGATTCAGAAAAAATGTTATGGGCATGCATTTCAATGGGATGTCTAGTGTTAGTATCTGTTGTCATTCTGCTAAATGAGGACAAATTGTTAGCTTGAAGTGACTTTCTCACTAAGAACACAGTCACCGAATCTAGTTTTGTTGGAAGAATGATCTAACTACACAGTTAAATTATGTTCTCTCCGATAGTTACACTTGAAAAGCCCTGACAGTGAAGATGCCACTTCTTTGTTGAGCCTTTCAGATAAAATTTACTCTTTTCTCTTTTGATCTCTTAGTTAACAGTAGGTTAGCAGTTACATGGCTGATAATCTACTTCCATTGGGGGGGGGGGGGGGGGGGGGGGGGGGGGGTGGGGGGGGGGGGGGGGGTCTGACTGGTTATCAGGATTATCCATAGTACTTCTTTTGAGGAAGAAGTATTAGTGATAATCCTTATCTTCCAATAAGATATCAACCTAAATATAAAAAAAATTATCTGGTTTACACCAAGATGTGGATGTTATTCTACTCTGTTTTCAAACAATTAAATTATGCAGGATAAACCATGGGCGCCATAAATTGTGGTTAATATATTTCATATAGCTACCAAATTATCTTCCAAATTCTAAACCCCACCCCCCCCCCCCCCCCCCCCCAAAAAAAAAAAAAAAAAAAAAAAAAAAGAAGAAGAAGAAAAAACCCAAAAAAATAATAATAAATAAATAAATAAATGAGTGAGTGAATAAATTGAATAAAGAAAAATAAAATAAGAAAAACAAACAAAAACCAATGTTTGAATATGCAATGAACTTAACTGGGAAAGAGGAGAATAGGTGGTATATGTGTAGGAGGCATTCATGTGCATCAAAATAATTTCATTTACTAGCAATATAATGGATACCCAAAAGTATATTGCGTAAAAAGGGCAACCCAGTGCACAAGGCTTGTGTCTTTGGGGGTCTGGGAAGAACTGGATGTGAGTAGCCTTCCTGTGAGTTGTGGAGAGGCCCTTTCTGTGAGTTGAACCCTTGACCTATTGGTTATAGCGAAGGAAGCCTTACCATTGAACCAAGGTTCATCCTCAACACCAATAGATTACCTTAACACAAAACAAGGAAAGCCTGTGTGGTCAAAAAGCTCTTTTTCTTACGAATTTCCTTAATCTAGATCTTATTTCTACTTTTAAACCGCGAGATTTTGAATCTTCTCTTGTTACTGTAGTTTGGAATATTGCGCTTTCGAACTTCTGGTGTTGCTAGCTGGATTGATGCCAAACTCTGAAAATAGTACTTCACTTGTTGCTATGTGGTATGAAATCTTCTCATCTTGAATTTAAAGCAATTTACAGTATATTCGCAATACGGCTTCAATTGAGGGCCAGTTCCAGCAGTTGGAAACTAATTGTTGCATGAATAGCAGTGTAAATACAGAAGCCATTTCATATATGATCACCTATGGATTCAGTGCAGCTGTGAGGTATGTAAACTTGACCTCTTTCATTTAAGATAACCCTCAAGTTTCCATTGAATGGATGTGATTGGTGACTTTGTTATTATAACAGCACTCGCGTGTCAAATGAGATGGGTGCTGGAAACGTCAAGAAGGCTAAGAATGCTGTCTCTGTGACACTGAAGCTCTCTTGCTTTCTCGCTCTAACGGTTCTACTGTCATTAGGATTTGGTCACAACATTTGGGCCAGATCTTTCACTGGTAACCCCGTGATTGTTCAAGAATTTGCTTCCATGATTCCTCTGCTCTCAGTGTCAATATTGTTTGATTCAGCGCAAGGGGTTCTATCAGGTGATTGTTCAAGAGTTGTCTCACTAAAGTGTTTACCCCATCTAGAGTTTCTACGAAAATTCATCATTAAACATTCAAATTTTGCAGTTCGATCCGCTAGATTGTTGAATGCAAACATATTATGATTTTCTTTACAATAATTGCATGGCGATATTGGTGAGAGAAGGAAGAATGGTCATTATCATAATTACGTAAACATTTGTGTAAAAAATCAACATCCCTAAAATTTGATGGTTATGAATGATTTGACTGCAGGAGTGGCTAGAGGATGTGGTTGGCAGCACTTGGCAGCTTGGACAAATTTAGTAGCCTTTTACTTGATTGGCATGCCATTGGCTCTACTTTTTGGATTTAAGTTGGGAATCCATGATAAAGTAAGTACCTTCTTTCTAAATGTATTCATTTATATGACCAGGGCATTAGTGTTGAAAAATATTAAAGTGGACTTTGTGAAAAATTGCCTATATATTTTTTTCCTCTTTAATTTGATAGAAGAAGTTAGAGGGTTTTGTGAGATCTTATGCATTTTTCACTTCTTACCCGCTTCACAACTATTAAATCCTTCTTCATTTCTACCATGACCCCATTTGACTTTTGGTCTTTCACCTTCTCCATATTTATGCCACCATAACCTTACCTCTTCCTCTTCAAACCTTTCATTCATAACAACCCCATTTTAAATAAACCACTTCACCATGACCCCATTTGACTTTTGGTCTTTCACCTTCTCCATATTTATGCCACCATAAGCTATTGACCTTACCTCTTCCTCTTCAAACCTTTCATTCATAACAATCCCACTATAAGTAAACCACTTCTCTTTCAAGTTCATGTATCCTAAAAGTATTTCAAGTAGTTATTATCTATGCATGTTGGTTTTATCAACTAATAAAAAGTTTTCTTTGCCCTCGTTAGTTTTGGTACTCTTTTTTCAAGTTGGTGCAATTAATGGACCAGTATGAAATTATTTTCCCCTACTCGAGAAGCGGGTTCCAATTTTTTGGTGCTTGTTTATCTCTACAATTAGCACAAAGTGATACATATATATTTGTGTGTGTGTGTGTGTGGTTGTAATTAGATGAGAATAATACACTCCTACAATGCATACGCATATGCAATGTATTGAAGGTAATTTGTTGCATGCTTTTGCCACAGTATAGAAATGTATAAGTAAATCTAGTCATCATTGGATGAAAATACCATAGGGTCCTACAACACATAGCAGCAAGTTAACTAGATAAATGGTGTATGGTATGCATATCAGAAACCCAATGCAATGCAATTCATCTCGATGTAAACCATTTCAAAAGATATCCGCTATTTTCTTGTCATGAATCAAATCAACAGCAAAAATTGTAAATTCAAATTGCACTCACTATCCACTTCAATTTAAATTGACTGAAGTATCAGATCCTTCCCGTACCTGTGACATAGAGAAACACATATATAATATATGCACATTTTATATACAATTTTGCAACGCCAGAGATAAAATGCAAATGTTCTTGAAGTGCTCTAAACTCCTCTTTATATATATATATATATTTTTATTTTGTTGCAGGGATTGTGGCTAGGTCTGATCTGCGGCCTTTTTTGTCAAGCAACCACCCTCCTTATAATCACTATCCGGTCCAAATGGACTAAATTGGATTTGGTCGCTAAGGATGAACGAAACCGCTTGCTTGTCTAGTTGGAAATTTTGTAACGGAATATATAAGAATTTATCCTATAAGTGTTATTATCGATTTAGATGAACCAAATCATAAGCATTCTTGTATCTGAAACAGTTGTGATAATATCCTTTTTGTGTCAGCTAGCACACAAATCTTGACTATCATAAAAGTCATCCGGTTTGTTCCATGCAGAGTAAAACCTTGTGGATTTAGTGTCATATATGAGGAAATGTTTGGGATATAGTTGTGGAATTACTGCTAAAGGATTTTAGAAGAAAAAAAAATCCTCATGTTATTTTTATTTTCATATATGCCTTACATTAATTTAATTATTTGTTGAAAAATCCTTCTTTTTAGTTGGTTGTCCATCATCATTAGTTGCAGACATAGAAGAAGATTTTAACCCTAAAATAAAGAAAAATAGATCCATTAGCATTAGAGAGTCAGAGAAGTAATTAATCCCTTAGATGTTTGTCTTATTCCGTTGCTTTTCTTTTTGTTTGTTCTTTTTTTTCCATTTGTCCTTGTAAAGCTTCACAGTCTTTTTTTCCCTTTCCCATTTCATTTAATTGTTTTTTGAGAATAGATTTTAGCGTGGTGCGACGTGTCATGAATGCTTAAAAACAGGAAGGTTCCTACTAATAGCAAGGTACAATCACATTTTAAGGGTCCGTGCTTCAATCAATGTGTTTATAATATAAGAGAATATGGAATTACGTCCAAGTAGCTGCTGAAGCTTGATGAGGCAAGGAAGGAGAAGAATCACAACCATCAGGGTCATCTCGGTGAAGATAAGACCAAATGATGCCACTGGCAACTGTCTGCTTGCAACATAAAACTTGAGTTAAGGGGCTGCCACAGCTACAAGGTAGATCCTTATTTACAAGGCATTGGACATCAGGTTGTTCCAGCGTTCTCTTGTAAACACGCTTTTGCACCTCACTCATTGCACAAGAAACAACATTGTCTTCTTTTCTTCTTTGGTGCTTCTTAACAGGGACTTGCGCAAAACTACAACTTGATGCTCCCTGCGCTCATCAGCAACACGAATAAATCTCTGAGGAGCACTTAATCTTTGACCAGGCTCATCATAGAAATCTCGAAAGTGTTCCCTACTTCCCAATGACCAAGGTGAAACCCAATCAAAGAGATTAAATAATTCTAAAACCTTGTTCTGCATTATTGTGCCGGTAAGACCAAAGCGTTTTCTGGTTTTAATTCCTAAACATGCTTTATATAGTTGTGATTTTTCATTCTTCAACTTGTGGGCTTCATCAACAATAACAATGTGCCATGAAATCTCAGATAAAAATTTATCTTGAATGCTATATGTATCAAAACTAGTTATAAGAATTTCCACACCACGAGCTCCAAGTTTTTCAAGAATGACATCACGATTTGGTCCATGATAGGCAGCAACCCTAAAGTCAGAAAATTCATTTTCCCAGTTGCAAATGACTGAAGTGGGGCCAGAGAATAAGTACAGGGCCCTTCTTCATCATATCGTGAATATCTTCATTTTCAGAATCCTTTCCCATAAAGTCTGAATGGTTTTACCTAGCCCCCTCATACAAAATAACGTGAAAATATAAATATAAAATCTCAATATGCCAAGAGGGAAGAAGAATAAAGATAGGATGATAAGAATACCAGATAAAAAACTTGATTCCTGTAAAATGTTGCGGATTAAATGAATGAGAAGCATTATTGTACTACTATTTATCATTGTAGTATAACATGAATCTGCATAAAGGTACAAACATATGTATTACAAAGCGAAGAAGGAAAAAAAAAACAGTCTTCATTATCAGGATAATCAAAGGTAAAAGAGGGACAATTATATGCATGAATTTAATATTCACGAGAGTAAACAAGTTAATAGCAGAATTACGTGTGCTTACCAGTCTCCAAGCACAACGGGACCACTAGGATTTTATCAGGCTTGGTGGCAACTTTTGTAAGGTAATTTTGGACCATATATGTTTAGTATGTCTAAATACATAAACAAGTTATGTCACTTAGGTAGCTATAATTTACAGGTATTGAAGGCCTTCAATAGAGATATAGAGGTTCTTAATCAATGAATTAGTGTATTATATATTATCCATTTATATCGCTGTATTTACAAAGATCAGAACCATAGAAGGGCTAGAATTTTTTTTTTTAAATACTTATATTGATAGTGTTGGGTATTTTATACTATTTTCTAAATCATGCATATCTTTAAAGATTAAAATTAAGATAAAACAACAATTATACTAGCATGTAAAAATAATTATATTAAAATAATACAAAAGAACCTGGCCTGGGAAATGCAGTCGCGATGTCGCTGCCCTAAAGGATCAAAGCCCGTCTCCTTGTCCAGACGTTGAATCGACCTTGTCCCCTAGCGGTAAAGGATCCCCGGATTCACCAGCATTCAGCCCAGGACGGTGGGCGGAGTCTCTGCTCAAATGAAGAAGTTGCCCATAAAATAAAGATGAAAATACTTTAAACACTGAAGCCATTCTCACGAAGAGTAGTCTTCAGATTTTTTCCTTTTAAGACGAGAAAAGAGAAATGAGTTGTGTGTAGCTATTGGAGTGAGGGTCTATTTATAGAGTTAGAACCCAGGTTGTTGTAACCACTCCAACAGAAAATCCAAGCGGTTGAGATATTTTCTCAACCGATTTAGATTCTAAGACTTGGTCAAAGTTGACTTAGTAAAACAAAATCTGAAATGAAAGCTTTTTCTTTTTATTTTAATACAAAAAATCCAACAGTCCCCCCCAAAAGCTTGAGTTTCAGGGAAGACATAATAAAACAAATCAATAACAATCAAATCATAAAACACGAATAAAATTTGGGCAACATCATACTGTGAATTCGGGACAGGTGGACTACGCCTGGAACCTTCCTTAGTGAATTCATCGCCATCTGAGAGACATAGTGGACTACGCCTGGAACTAGCCTCTTTTACCAGATATTGATAGAATACACACACAGTAAGTCTTCATCTATTGAGCGAGCGGGTTGAGCGTTAAAGGCCATGCTCACAATAACCGACTCATGAGAGTTTCTAGGGTCAGCCCTGCCCCCCCAACCGCGGCCATCACGGTTCCTCTCACGTAGGTAAGTCCTCCAAGGGTACTACAGCTGGATAGTATACCCTCCACACTACATGCGTTGGACTTATTAAGAGTTAAACTCATCCTTACCTAGCTGTATCATAAGAGCATCTCACCATAGAGAAGGGGTAGTAGCTACAACGCTACATATAGGATATAAAATATATCCGGGTTGATGCTCCACACGAGTATCACTAGTCCAGCTTGTTACTACCACATTGAACCTCTTTCATGGAACCAGCTCCCAATCAAGTAGGTTTGGGTTCCCGCTGTCGGTGAACTCTACTATGGGCTTAACCCCATCTCCCTCGATGATTCTAGGACCATACTCCTAGAAAGACCCTTAGTCAGAATGACTTTATGTTTTCTAGGGTCAAAAAATTGGCTTAACAGCCTTTATTTTCAAGTCGTGGCAGTCAGAGATTTAACCCTTCATGACCACATTTTATGACTCTTGACATCTTTTATTAGACATATAAAGTCTTTGGGTAATTGTCAGAGTCTCCCCCAATTTGAATCCCAATTTGAAACTATAAGGTAGTTATAAAGTTTTTCTTGTAACTTTAGTTTCAAAAGGAACAAATTATACCATAATGGTTTATGATAAAGCATATATACATATGCTAAAGAATAGTCAAGAAATTTAGGCAATCTAGCTTTATTAGATCCCAATTAAAGTTAGATGGGGAACAAAACTACACATGGCTATTCATCATCCTGTACATGGCTAGGATTCCAATTCTAGCTAATTTATTATGGTCCAAGCATTATTTACATCAGATTCAATGTTAAAACTCGAATCAACCATAATTTATGATCAGGGCTAATTCTAGATAGATTTAGTTGGATATATATAGCAGAACAAGTTAGAATTCAATAAAAGAGTAGCAAGATATTTTAAAAGAATTTGAACTAATTATAGCATGCAATTCACACACAAACTTAACATGAAAAGTTGACAACTCCTTAGATGAAGTGTTCAATGTGTTTTGTCCAATACATAAAGCAACAAATAATTAAGGTATCAAATTACAGAATTATTGCTGTTGTCTCACATGAATCCAGGACAAAAGAGAAACCTTTTTAGCAAGTCAATATATGCTAAACATTTGGAGACCATAAGACAAGTTCAAATTAATGGAATCTAAAGGCATTCACATGACACCCATCTGTCATCTCAATATAAAAAATTGGCTCTTTATAAGGTGTGATTTAACAAGATTGACCAAAAGTAGATGGATAAGAAATAGTTTTCGTACTTCATCAAGATAAAGATAATAAACATAAATGTGTATCCAAAATGGGTAGTATTCCATAATGATAAATTTAGTGAATTGTATTTAAAGAGTACATAAGAAATGGCTTGTGCAATATATCCTGTGTAAGTAATAAGAAATATTGCAATTAACAAACAAATGAAGACCCATTGACTTCTAGAATCTGAGATTAAACTAGAAGATTTCTCTACCATAAAGTTCTCTTCCTAGAGATACCATCATATTGCAAAGGAGAGTCCAGTACGTTCCACAAGACCCAGTTCCTCAGAAGTCCTTCTCAAAAGTAAAGCTGAGTAAGTTACAGGTGAAATTAAATTTTTTATAAATAGGATATGCAGAGATAAGTCTTGAGCCGTGAACTACCTGCCTCAATATTATGTGCTTATTGTGAGGTAAATAGTAAATATGTTCCTAAATAAATGAATTTGCAATGCAAACGTGGTCACATATGACTGCCGAAAAATCAATAAGATTCAATAGATTATTTCCAATTAATTAAAAGAAAAAGAAGAAGAAGAAAAGAAAAAAAAAACCGCACAAAGCATATATTTAATTATGCTTATAAACAGATAATCATCAACGAGAAAATGTTAATGCAATTTTACCCAGCAGATACTGAATACACAAATCAAGCATCATATTTAGTTAACTATGACTTTGTAAAAACAATTGGATCTAATTATCGGGTACAAGAACCAATAATAAATCGAGACGATAAAATAAACAAAATTTAACCAAAAGGAAAAAAGAAAAATCAGGTCAAAGCTCTAAACCCTAAAACATCACGCATCCTGAAGCGGTAACAAAATAATAATAATCAATTAGATCGGAAACTCTCATACATTATGCTTATCATTGTTGTGCTGCAAACAGTATGCCACGCACTGTTTTTATAATAATTATGCATCTTAAAAAAAAACAGAGTGAGTCCCTTTCAACAAAAATTGCATTTTCCGATGAGATGAGTGCTCCAGTACATACTGCTAATTATAAAGGTAAAAGTCAGGCATAGAAAATGAATTTAGTAGTTGTCTTTTGTGTCAAATGTTTTTGATTTGTTTTTTTTTTATATATAATGGAGTAGACATGATCATGAAAATCCAATTAAAACACCAAGAATATCAAATATGTTATACAACAGAACATTCTTGAATCATCCAAATATTTGAGATGACGGCTTTGTTATTGTTGTTGTTATTGTAGGTGAATTTTGAATCATCTACGAAGATAAAATTTCATAGTCATATATTTTACTCTTAACAAGGTTGTAGTCATAACAGATGAAAAAGAAGAATAGTTTACTTGTCATAAAAGAAGCAATGAAATTGACAAAAGTCCATACCAAAATTCATAAAAGTAAAGCAAATTAGGTTTTGCAACATAACTTTTATGCAAAGAACAATGTTATAGTATTTCTATCTTCTACGAACCAACATCACAAAAATTAATCCATCAAAACAGTTAGGCACCGCTTTTTTTTCTTCAAAGAAAAAGATACTAAAAATGAGAAATAGAATACATAAAGACTAATAATTCAGTTGTGTTACTTAATTTACTCAAATTTGGGAATGTCTACTCGTATCTGAGCAACCTTCGGCTGGGACTGCTAAATACAAGTATCTTATGTCGCAATGGACATGGACACACAAACAAGGCTGTGAGTTCAACAGGACAAAGTTGAGTGAAAGATCAGGTCTGTCCCATGCATTCATATAGACATCAAAATGCTACAGAAACCAAATTAATGCATAGAAAGAAAGGATACAATAATAGTTAATATTTCTTTCGTCAGGTACTTGCAAACACGAGTAACAGGAAATATAGCTTGCAGAAGTTATGTGAGGATCTTCCAAATTTGCTGCAAATCCATCAGACTCATATGATACAAAAACCCAACCAACATAATCGCTTCAACAATTTTTCACAGTGATAACACTAACATGAAAATTAAGAAGATTACAAACCACAATATTCGGATCAAATTTCTAGTTCAAGCATATCTCCAAACAGATTCATCATTTAGAATTTGCTCGATAGATAAGTTTGACAACTCAACAGCACTACTGTCTCAATGGCTTCTCAAGTCTTGATTTTAAATTAGTTTTTTAGCCCGACAAATACAAACAAAAAAAATGAATTTTACATCGATTAATTATTTAGAATCTGTTAGCCAGAAAAGCTTGTCACCTCAGCACCACTCCTCTATCAATGACAGTTCAAAACTTGATCTTCATAAAATGGAATTTATTTCTCAAAATACAAAAAATTAAAAGGCAAACTCAAGGGGTTTTGGATTGAGCTCGCATATAAAGTGGACACAACACAGTAAAATAGCTATATCTAGAGAAGGGAGATTCTATAATCATGTCACTGTATGGAAAGAAAATAGATTAAATGAAAAGAGACACTATATATAATTTTGATCCTTTAGATTGTTGGGTATTTTATACTATTTTCTAAATCATGCAATATCTTTAAAGATTAAAATTAAGATAAAACAACAATTATACTAGCATGTAAAAATAATTATATTAAAATAATACAAAAGAACCTGGCCTGGGAAATGCAGTCGCGATGTCGCTGCCCTAAAGGATCAAAGCCCGTCTCCTTGTCCAGACGTTGAATCGACCTTGTCCCCTAGCGGTAAAGGATCCCCGGATTCACCAGCACTCAGCCCAGGACGGTGGGCGGAGCCTCTGCTCAAATGAAGAAGTTGCCCATAAAATAAAGATGAAAATACTTTAAACACTGAAGCCATTCTCACGAAGAGTAGTCTTCAGATTTTTTCCTTTTAAGACGAGAAAAGAGAAATGAGTTGTGTGTAGCTATTGGAGTGAGGGTCTATTTATAGAGTTAGAACCCAGGTTGTTGTAACCACTCCAACAGAAAATCCAAGCGGTTGAGATATTTTCTCAACCGATTTAGATTCTAAGACTTGATCAAAGTTGACTTAGTAAAACAAAATCTGAAATGAAAGCTTTTTCTTTTTATTTTAATACAAAAAATCTAACAGATAGTGCTCAACTAGAAACTCATTTCAAAGTTAAAGGGTTCAATAACAATCTAACATCAACCCTCTGTCTTCCGCATTCAGCCTCTGAAATGAAATTAATAATCTCTGATTCATAGTGTCAGGCAACAAAGATTGTTTACTTGGAAATTGGGCAAAAATCTGGAACAAAAAGCAAAATGAGAAATGCGTAAATCAAACTACACTAACAAAAAGTTAAGAAAATGGCATGGAACATCAGAAACTCACTAAGAACACTTTCACCTCTCGCCTGATTTGCAACAAACAAGGGACCTAAGAAATAGTTTTAGTTGTTGGTTTGTAGCATAAATCAAGGCGGCCCGGTCAACTAAAACAGCTATATATGCAGCCCTGGTTACTCATGTTGGAATAGCTTGCAGTAATACTAAGATCTAATATTAAATTAAGCTTTCAAAAAAGAAGGAACTTTTCTTATTTTGATCGAGCCGTGCGGAGCACTGTCTTTAAGAGAAGATCGTGCCCTTCTGACAGAGTCTCTTGGTGCAGCAGACTGATGACGACCAACCCCCCAGAATTCAACGATCGCTAGCCCTACAAGCCTGCACTCGTAATGCACAAGCTCTCGAACAGCTTAGATTTGTTTCCTTTAGAGATGTAGGAAAGCAAAGAAGAGTTGTCCTTTATAAAAAGAGTTTTCAGAATCAAAATCCCAGGGCAGACCCAAATCTTGTGACAGGATATGGAAAGATTTTATCTTAATTTTAAATCCAAAAATAAAATTCGGCTGACACCTGCGAGAGGCTCTGAAACACATATTTACACGCCACCCAGCAGGTGCACATGCGCATTAAGGTTTTTCAAACCCGGTTGCCAACTTTTCTTCACTGGGCCTCATTGAGCTTATGTACGTTCAAGCACCCCCAGTCTGAACTGAAGCTTATTAATTCCCCCAGAACAAAGCGTCCACAAGTGGTCGTTTATCAGCTTAACTCTAAGCCTAACCCTCTCCTCTTCTAGGAGAATTTTGAGTTATTTCGACTGCTTGTTACTTGGTTGCATGAGCTTAAACTACACAGTGAAATAAATAGAAAAGGTAGGTCTACCACTCTACCTACGAGACAAAGGCTTAAACATTTTATGGCACGGCCTCTTGTGATCATAACCACTATCGGCAGGAACTTGGCACAAACCAAATGAGAGGGCCTAGATCATGTTAACAACAATAGTAAGTACTTGGTCTTATTTCTTCAGTGAAGCTTTCTCTGGTTACAATACTTCTCCATAGCTGACCTCATTTTGATAGATCATGGTCATAATACTCTTTGGTGTTTCCTCACGTATGATAAATCAAAATCCTCATGTATGATAAATCAAAATCTGTCACAACAAGAAAACAAATGCACTTCTATTTATCAATTAAAGAAACAGACATGTCCATGAAGAATCTGTTCGTATTTGGCATGCAGTTTGTGAAGTCCATATTTTTACTAAGCCAGACATTTGAGAAAAATTACTGACACATAATCGACAGATCTTACTTTATAGTGATCCCATACATAATATTTCTATGGGACCACTATGAAGTATGATCTGTCTATTATGTGTTATAGCCAATTCTCATCAGATGCATTTGTGACTAAAGAAAGACAGACTACAAGAACAAAAGCACGACTGCGTATGTTTGATCCATGATAGAAACATATAAATAGACAATTACAATCAGAGAACTTACATATCATCTCCAAGCACACCACCGTGGTTGTTTTTATATAGACTGTAGAGAAACCTGACACCATCTCTTTGATGTTCAAGTAACCTACAATTGATGGATGAAGGAGCCTAGAAGAGACACATAGCCATCAGAGCTGTATGTAACATCAAGCACAAGCCATGTATCATCGCTATAAGAGGGTAACACCTAAATACCCAATCTAGATAAGATAAAGCTCCACCACCGATAGCGGTAAGCCTTGATGTTGTTTGACTATTGGTGAAGATCCTTACTATAGTAGCATTCTACAACAGACATGACATAAACATCGGTATGCAAAAGTACTACGTGCTTAGAGAGCCTGACTAGACGTATATGTAAGTTTAGATTGTAAGGAGAAGAGAAAATTTCTTATATACTTGTTAATTGAAATGTAACTTCCTTGATTTAACATACAATTTAATAAGACCTAACAATCAATTATTCCTTAAATTTCTTTGATATGATGTAACCAATGTGGTCGCAACTAAGATTTATATATATAACAATTATCCTCACTTATTTATGTTTTGAGTTAAACTCTGGAACTGTTTGGATTTTTGCCAGTACCGATCTTGATACTACGATCATACCATTCTGATTTCCCAACTTTGATATCCCCCAAGAAAATCTTTCTTTTCAATTAATGTCCATATTCACTCATCTATTAGTCTACCGTCAGTATAATTTAGTGTTGACTGTTAACTTGTCCAATTATCAATTAGTTAAAATTGATAAAATTATAATCTGCACAAGTAACTTCCAGCGTTTCATGATTCTTTCACTGACTTTTGCCAATAAAAATTCTATTCATAGTCCAATTTACTAGGTCATTAGAAGAGGTTATGTGTTAGGGCGAAATATGGCTTTTAGAGTCCACAACACAATAATTCCCTATTTGTCAGTAAGGCTAAAAGCGAATTTAACTTTGAAAATAATTGTCAACATACCGAGTATATATATGCAAAATATCGTTAATGAGACATTATTATAAAGAGCCAATAATCTAATAAACAATTATGATATACCCGCGTTCATAACATGCGTTACTGGAAGAAATGTGTTTAATTCTAGGCTTAGCTTAACATGCCTATTTATTAATTCCTATAAATTCACATAGATCCCTCCTAAAGAGAAATTCATCGGATCTGACCTCCCTAACAATCGACGATGTTTTTATCATAACTCCTCTTTTGACATAAGAATAAGACTCGAAAATTTTCCCTGAAAATTAGACTTAATGATATTTCAACGATATATTACATGACCTGCTTAATTCGTATGGACAACCTTAAATAAACAAAAATTTTCTAGACATTCAAAATTATGCAACTCGGTATCTTCAACTAGCCTACATGTTTCAGCGGTAATTCCCAACACAGACATTTGATCAGGACTCCGCAAAAGACATTGGAAAGTAGACTCGATTATCTTTCCAACGGTATATTACATGACCTATTTCATTCCAAATATCCATATGGAAGAAACCCCAAGTTTCAGATTTCAGATCGTGATAAACTTTAACAGCTTTGTACTACCATTTCAATAGTGTTGCGAATTAAAAATTTCTCAACTTCCCCTTAACCTCTTCATCTAAATTGAATCATAAGTAAGCTGTGAACTTAAGTATTTAAAGTTCTTAATCATGGGCAAATTTCAAATGAACATTAATAGTTCTAACATAACTTAATTTACCATCATCCTCACCTTAATCCGCCTTCAACTTCATAGTTTAAACCATACAATAAAAAATCCTTTTCATCTAACTAACATCATAAAATCAGATTTTTGATTAGGTTCATAGCTTTTATGGAAGAATAGCAAAAGACTCAACCTCCATAAGTGTAAGAGCCTTTAAGAATATCAATCCACACTAATGGATTAGGAGGGATTTATAAACTTGATCTCACCCATAAATCTTTCAAGAATTGGATTCAATTTAAGAAGGAACAACATACATCAAGAATTAATCTCCTCTAACACCCGAAAAAGCATCATCACCATCAAATCAAGATAGGATATTGAAAATTCAAAGCTTGAGATTAAAAACAAATCTGAAAATTAATGTGCTCCCTCACTACGTGATATACCCTAAAATGCAATATTTCTTACCATCAATTATATGCAACTGGATTAACCCTTAAATTTTAAGATCAAAATTAGACCACTACATACTTTAATAAGTCACGAAATTTTAGAGAAAAATTAGAATAGATAGATCATAGGAAAGTCCACTCAAAATCAAAGATCAAGATTTATGAATCATAAGAGATGAAGATTTGAGAGTTGGAAAAATAGAAAAGAAAACCCACTCACCTCCACTCCCAAGCTCCGACCGGCCGTCGCCTGGCTGGCCGCACCTCCATGCGTGATTTCAGATCCAGGGGGAGAAGAGAGGAGGAGAAGAGAGGAAAAGAAGGGAGGAGAAATTTGAGGATTTTGATAAGAATTTTAGAGAAGAATGGGTTGGGAGATTGAACAGAGAATTGGGTTCTTAGGGCTTTGTTCTCACATAGAGGATGAAGAAGGTTGGGATTCTTTCCCTTTTTAAGGGTCAATGTTTATTAAATTAATATAATGAGTCCATGTGTCATACTATTATTCTCTTTTAATTGCCACCTCCACATCAACATGTTCAAGAAACATCTAGACCTTTCATCTCATCATCATCAACCCAGTTCAATCCCAACCCTACATCCAATATGAGTTCATCATCCACTAGGTAAATTCTTGATTTAATTAATCAAAAATCAATAAGGAATCAACGTTAAGAAAATCCTTATATTTATGCACCATATCCTTATCCTTGTATATACACATGTACTCTGAAATTTTCTACAGAATGTCTAAAATAAAATTATTACACTAGATTATTTCGATCCTCACCTTATATAACTTTATTTTAATATATATAAACCATAGATTAGAATACTAAATCATGATTTTACAAATAAGGGAATTACACAAATACCCAAAGGGCACACCCTTAGATCCCAGTATCCTCTATTTAAACTTTTCAAATGTCCACCCCATATCCAATGTGGAACTAAATGTTTGAACAACCTTTTAGTCCCCTTTAGCTTTTGAATTAGGCTAACTTTAGACTTGAATATCTCATTCATTTAAAAACGGAATTGAGCATGTGAATATATCGCGTTCATCCCCAATGGAAGAAGAACACACTCCAACCATTATTCGGTTGATTTTATCAATGGATCTCACCTTAATTCAACTCAAAGATTCACTTTTAATTTTTTTATTTTCTCAACAATTCCCCACAATGAATTGAGATTCAAGGAATTGACACATAAAGAGACTGACTCTCTAGTGAAAGTTATTTTAGAAAAGAAATTGCATCTGCATATGTGAACTAGGTCTTGAATCTTCCATAGAGAAAGCTTTATCAGACTTCTTGGCTAATCAGTGAACTAAGTTTTGAATTGTTAGCCGTTTGTGTAAGCCAAGTCAATAAGCTTCACACAGTAAGTTTCCAAAATTAATTTTGGTTCTAGGTTATGTCCATTTTGACCCTGGACATTCTTAGTTTTAAAGAGTATCTTTAGGGAATCACAGCATTCATAGAGATTCCCAAAGAGCCGATCCAGTTTTACACTCACATAGGTGATCGTCCTATTAAGAGTAATCTACTCTACTCCTTTTGTTTTAATAACAAGATATAGGCATCATTAAAAGCATTAAGCTTATCCTTAATTCACTTGTACAAAGCACTTGGGTGCCCCACAGGAATGAGTTGGAGTCAAGCTATTAAGTGCTAACTCGTAAAGTCAATTATAACTAGTTTTTTCTCTTAAACTTAGTATGCGGGATCTCCAGTCACTAAGTGAGGTTTCCATTAAGCTGACTCGGTAAGGTTAAGCTTTTAGACCCATTCCCCTCGATGCGCAGTTTATACGCTCTTTACTTAAAACTTTTAGCAAACGAATCCACTAAATTATCTTCTGACGAGATAAAGTCAATAGAGGTAATTTTCTATTGTTAACAAAAAAAATCAAGAGAAATTATGTGCGAAATAGAGAGCACGTACCTTTGGGCAGTAGCATCTTTTGTTGTTAGGGCAAGAGAGAGAAGCAATCGCGAGAAAAGTTTTTGGTTTTCAGAATTTTTCGGACCTTAAATTTGAACTTTTGAAAGGACAGCAAGAAGATGTTCGTTTTTGTTCAGCGTCATAAAAACCCCCCAAATATTTTGAAGACGGGGGTAGGGTCAAAGGAATCAGGGCGGTTACTATCCGTGAGCCACGCGTGCGTCCTGTTGTCAAAGGCCTGGCCCAGCTTCAATTTGGCCCTTATATGTATTTTCTTTTTCTTTGTTTTAAGAGAAAGGGCCTATTATAATTTTAGCAGTAACGAAGTGCAGCCTATTAAGCTGAACCCATTTTTTTGGAAGAATTAAGCTGATTTGATTTGTTACTTCGTTTTCATTATTTTTCTTTTTTTTACTTAACTTCATAAAACTATCATAAACTTTTATCTAATTTTAAAGAAATACCAAAAACTTTCATAAAAATGCAATAAAATACTATGAGAAGTCATAATTCATGATGGTTTATTATTCTTTTTTAATTTTTAATTTTTTTACTAGTATACCGCCACTATCGGTGGGAAACTGGCAGATCGGCCAAAAGGGAGAGGATAAAAGAGGAGGGATCGACGGTGCTCTCTCTCTCACGCGCGCTCACGGATGAAAACAGATGGACAGACAAACAGACAGACTCACGGGAGAAAACCTCTCTTCGGTCAGTTTTGATAAAATTTTAAGTAGCTTATTAAAATGAGGTGTAAATTCATAGTAACATTAATTTAATATTAATATTTACAAAATTGATTTTTTTGTTCCTTGCAATGTGCAACCCATCTATTTATTTATTTAAGAAAAGAGCCATATTTGTCCCGAGTGTCTCTTCGTTTCCCTAGCACCATCATAAGTTAGTTCAATGGTGGCGATGGTGACGGAATAGAGTAAGAGTCTGTGTTCGTGTTTGGTTAGACGGTAACTCGAGCAATTCTACCTCAAAAAATAGCAAAATCAATTACAACCAAGTCCAACAATAACAACATAAAAAAAAACACTTTGATTGATATATGGAGTTACAGTCAAAACAGAAATCCAATATTAGCTGACACACGAACACTCATAAACTTAAAATCTTATCAATTATTTGAAGACAAACAAAACAGAAGGGTTGCAGTCTTTCAAAACGAAGGTCGCTTAATCCTCAAAAAACGCAAGTTCCGTGTTCCTTCTATTGGCTTGAAGAAGAGATTGACGACGGTTCCATTGAAAACTTGATAATCTTTCAGTGTACAATGATCATCTGCAATCACCTCGCCATTATGATGCACCAGCACCAGCCTGCTCTCTTCGAGTGACTCCTTACTTACAATCTCCTTCAAACTCTCAACAGTGTCCTCTTCTTCTATGTCTATGTAAAATAATCTACCGGTGATAACTTCTACAGCTACCCTCATATTTTCCCCCTTTTTTAGCGGACTCCTATTTAAAAGGAGAATATTAAATCGCTTTGTGAATGCTCATTGCATTTATAAGAAGCATAATAAAAGGTAGAAATGGAAAGAGAAACAAGAAAAACAAAAAATGGAAAATGAGCTGTCAACATTACCACATACGCTTTGTGAATGCTCGTTGCATTTTTTCATATATATCTCTAAAATAGTTTTTCCATAAATGTCACTCTCACATGAAAAAAATTACATTTCTCCTAAACACAGTGCAATTCCAACGTTTTTCTATTAGCACATATGGAACCCGTGGCAGAAAACTAGTTAAAAAAATAATATCTAATCACGAAAAAAGAGCATTATGAATCAAATAAAAAGAAAAAGATACAGTTTTTGGCTTGAATCTGTTAGATGCCAGGAATAGATCTGACAACTAATCATTGTCACCGATCATAATGGTTAGGTCGGTGAATATCAGGTGGAGGTTTTCCGTTAAATAGGATGTTTCTTAATTACAGAACCACCTTTTAATTACCTTCCTTGGTTAAACACCAATTAGACTGACATTAGTCAGTCTCAATATACAATAATATTTATGAGCATAAATATTTCAGTACAACCCCTGTAAAAAGAACGTTAGTTCAATTATATAGCAATTAGAGTGAGATACGTATGTAGCGAATCTCCTTAAGACAATTACGTCCCCTGCTACGGTGCTAACGGGTTATTGGACGCTGGTCTCTCAAGATATAACACTCCTTCACGATATTTAACTAGCACTACTAAATTACTATACGGTCGAACTGTAACTAATCAGTACCTTCATAAGGAATTCAATGCAGTAGGACGAAGATAAATTTCTGAGAGAATATTTATCTTAAATTTGGAGGATTATTCACTGTAGAGAAAGGAGGGAGGGAGAGAGAAGAATTTAAGTCTTAGGAAGACACAGATTCAGACAACAATTCTGTATTTCAGAATCTATTAAATTTCTTGCACTTCTTTCAGATTGAAGCTTTAACAGATTTTTCTTTAAAACATCTGAACTGTATAGAGGAGAGGTGAGGAAGAGAAGACTCCTGGGAATATGTTGGAGGACAAAACGGTCCTGGGAAAATAGTTGCGACGATTCTTGTCTGAACCGCTGCAATAGTTCCAGACAGAAACCGTTGTAGCGGTTCGGGTAGTGGAGTGGGTCTCACACCACACCCGTGTGGCCCAGTTCAAAAAGAACCGGACCTGGTTGGATTTGCGCCCGGACCCAGACCCGGGCCCAGGCTCTAGCGCTGGGCCGGACGGGCGGCGGTGCCATTGCGCGCGTGTGGGCATGGTTTACCCCAATCGCGCATGAAAACTACAAGCTGTAACGGTCTCAGTTTTCTAAAGTCCTCAATTAACATAACATTCATTTAAATCGACCGATTATCATAATCATTTCCAAATTCTTAAAAATTTCAGCAGCACCTCCTTTATAAATACTGGTCGGATGTGATATCCAATACAGATATGATACTTTTGGCTAATATCAGCCTACTTGTTAGAAAATCCAATCACATAACTGAACTCAAAAATCATCCAAGCAATCATAAAGATATTTCGGCTTAACATCGCCTACTTATGGAGAAACATAATAACATAAGCTCAAGGGTACCCCTCTCGGTATCCATAAAAATTTAGAAATGATAAATTTTAACTAACCATGATCATCATATTGATAATATACATCTTGATATCACAATCCAATAAAAATATCTCAAATGCCAACTTGAAATGAAGTTACTACAACAGTTCTCTACATATATATAAGATTCACCATCTATCTCACAACCAACATGTATCATCTACAAGCACAATTATTTTAGAAATACAATATGATTAGATTATAAAAAAAATTAGATTGATTCAGAACGAACTCCGCAAAGCATAAACTGGACCCCTGCCTCGATGCAACCTGCAATATACTAGTCTGAGGGAAGTGAGCTCGACAGCCCAGTGAGTAGAGTAGGAAGAAATCAAGGAATTATAACGTATCAATGAGAAACATGAATAATCAAGTAATAAGGGTAAATCTGAAAGAATAAGAAAGCAGAAAAAATCAATGACATCCCATAATTTAATAATCAAGATAATGGTCTCTAGAATCTTTGGAGACGATCAGACTCTTATGATCATAAATTTCTAATTTCTTTCTTGAATTTTCATCTTTCAGTGTGATAAGATTTATAAATTGTATAAAATAATTTTTTGTTTAGTTGACTTAACTCGTCTTATGTACACATAGCATGTGTTACGTGTCATGTATTCCACACTATAACACACCAATCACTATAGTTAAGTCATAAAGATAATTTATGCATTCGGATAATACAAACATCACAAGGCATACTTGTATAACATATAATCATATCATACTTCTCATATTACAATATCACACTTCACAATATTCATATATCATTTCACTGAACTACACCACATACATTACTCATATATATATATATATATATATATATATATATATATATATATATATATATATATATATATATATATATATATATATATATATATAACAACACCATCTCCCCCTCCCACCGGCTCCTGCTGGCCCCTTTCTTCAAAAATATATATATAAATAAAACAACACCGTCTTCTCCCTCCCACCGGCTCTCGCCGGCCCCTTCCTTCAATATATATATAATAACAACACTGTCTTCCCCTCCCACCGGCTCCTGCCGACCCCTTCCTTCTATATATATATATATATATATATATATATATATATATATATATATTATATATATATATACATACATACGTACAATACTGCATACAAGTCAAAATGTTACATACCATCCTGTTCATACCTTTTTTGGTTATATTTAACAACAAGTTCAACTTATCCAGTCTTTTACTCCAATTCTCAAACATGTCCCCGCACATACCATTAATTTTATCCGAAAGACGATAAACAACACAATTAATAAACATACTCAACATGAACATACCGGATAATGCACACAGGCAATACACATAGAATCAATTATCAAACTTCCTCTGATTATGTAACATACTACATACAATCATACATCAACAATTATACCAATCACTAATAATAAAAATCTATTAATCATCCAAATTAATATATTATTAAAGTAATTTTTGAGGGAACACTTACAACACTGTATGGTCACATGATTATTATACTAGACATGTATTATCATTCATATATATGCAACACTATTTTAATATATCACTCATTATGCCAAAAGGAATCAAATTTTCATGATTATTTGTTCTCTAAATTTATCTATTTGGTTCCTTATATTATATCTCTAAAATTCATTATAAAACCAATTTGAAAAGTTATATTATTTCAGTCAATTTGTCTGTGACCACTCTCTAAATTGGAGTTCAAAAGAGAGAGACTGGTGAAAAGATTCTAAACAGAATATATTCATATTTATGCAATACTTATTAGAAAAGATGGGTTCAATTCTAAACCTGCCTTACTATATCTTTCATGGTGACTATGAATCCAATATCAAATCAGAGTCTAATACACCCAAAATAACACATGTTTAGTGTAAATACCAATTGACCGCAATAGACACTCTCTTAACAATCAAGGTGATGAAACTTCCTTTTTACCTTATAGAGCTATATATGTGTATATATGATATGTGTACTTTCTATGTGATGCTCTAAGTAGAATTTGAATTTGTCCATAGAAAGTAGAATAATTTGAAACGTCATAGTTACATTTAACCCATGGCGTATTGCAAGACATCACACCTAATAAAAGAAAGGGACTTAAATAGAATTGATAAGATGTAATGCATATAATTGAAAGTCATAAATTCAAATATGTCTTAAGTTTAGTAACATTATAGGACATACACCATCTGTCAAGGGGATAATTTAGAGTTTTGATTTTAACTTTACATTTACACATATTCTATCTCTTGATGTCGTTTGACTATTGGTGAAGATCCTTACTATAGTAGCATTCTATAACAGACATGACATATACATCGGTATGCAAAAGTATTACGTGCTTAGAGAGCCTGACTAGACGTATATGTAAGTTCAGATTGTAAGAAGTGGAGAAAATTTCTTGTATACTTGTTAATTGAAATGTAACTTCATTGATTTAACATACAATTTAATAAGACATAACAATCAATTATTCCTTAAATTTCTTTGGCATGATGTAACCAGCGTGGCCGCAACTAAGATTTATATATATATAACAATTATCCTCACTTATTAATGTTTTCAGTTAAACTCTGGAACTGTTTGGATTTTTGCTAGTACCGATCTCGATACTACGATCATACCATTCTAATTTCCCAACTTTGATATCCCCCAAGAAAATCTTTCTTTTCAATTAATGTCCATGTTCACTCATCTATTAGTCTACCGTCAGTATAATTTAGTGTTGACTGTTAACTTGTCCAATTATCAGTTAGTTAAAATTGATAGAATTATAATCTGCACAAGTAACTTCCGGCGTTTCATGATTCTTTCACTGACTTTTGCCAATAAAAATTCTATTCATAGTCAAATTTACTAGGTCATTAGGAGAGGTTATGTGTTAGGGCGAAATATGTCTTTTGGAGTCCACAATATAATAATTCCCTATTTGTTAGTAAGGCTAAAAGCGAATTTAACTTTGAGGATAATTGTCAACATACCGAGTATATATATATATATATATATATATATATATATATATATATATATATATATATATATATATATATATATATATATATATATATATATATATATATATATATATATATATATATGCAAAACACCGTTAATGAGACATTATTATAAAGAGCCAATAATCTAATAAACAATTATGATATACCCGCGTTCATTACATATACCGGAAGAAATGTGTTTAATTCTAGGCTTAGCTTAACATGCCTATTCATTAATTCCTATAAATTTCGCATATATCCCTCCTAAATAGAAATTCGTCGGATATGACCTCCCTAACAATGACGATGTTTTTATCATAACTCCTCTTTTGACATAAGAATAAGACTCGAAAACTTTCCCTGAAAATTAGACTTAATGATATTTCAACGATATATTACATGACCTGCTTAATTCGTATGGACAACCCTAAATAAACAAAAATTTTCTAGACATTCAAAATTATGCAACTCGGTTTCTTCAACAAACCTATCATGTTTCAGCGACAATTTTCAACACAGACATTTGACCAGGACACCGCAAAAGCCATTGGAAAGTAGACTTGATTATCTTTCCAATGGTATATTGCATGACCTATTTCATTCCAAATATTCATATGGAAAAAACCCCAAGTTTTAGATTTCAAATCGTGATAAACTTTAACAGCTTTGTACTACCATTTCAAAAGTGCTTCGAATTAAGAATTTCTCAACTTCCCCTTAACCTCTTCATCTAAATTGAATCATAAGTAAGCTATGAACTTAAGTATTTAGAGTTCTTAATCATGGGCAAATTTCATAAGAACATTAATAGTTTTAACATAACTTAATTTACCATCATCCTCTCCTTAATCCGCCTTCAACTTCATAATTTAAACCATACAATAAAAAATTCATTTCATCTAACTAACATCATAAAATCAGATTTTTGATTAGGTTCATAGCTATTATGGAAGAATAGCAAAAGACTCAACCGCCATAAGTGTAAGAGCTTTCAAGAATATCAATCCACACTAATGGATTAGGAGGGGTTTATAAACTTGATCTCACCCATAAATCATTTAAGAATTGGATTCAATTTAAGAAGGAACAGCATACATCAAGAATTAATCTCCTCTAACACCCGAAAAAGTATCGTCACCATCAAATCAAGATAGGATATTGAAAATTCAAAGCTTGAGATTAAAAACAAAATCTGAAAATTAATGTACTCCCTCACTACGTGATATACCCTAAAATGCAATATTTCTTCCCATCAATTATATGCAACTGGATTAACCCTTAAATTTTAAGATCAAAATTAGACAACTACATACTTTAATAAGTCACAAAATTTTAGAGAAAAATTAGAATAGATAGATCATAGGAAAGTCCACTCAAAATCAAAGATTAAGATTTATGAATCATAAGAGATGAAGATTTGAGAATTGGAAAAAAAGAAAAGAAAACCCACTCACCTCCACTCCCAAGCTCCGACCGGCCGTTGCCTGGCTGGCCGCACCTCCATGCGTGATTTCATATCCAGGGGGGAGAGAGAGGAGGAGAAGAGAGGAAAAGAAGGGAGGAGAAATTTGAGGATTTTGATAAGGATTTTAGAGAAGAATGGGTTGGGAGATTGAACAGAGAATTGGGTTCTTAGGGCTTTGTTCTCACATAGAGGATGAAGAAGGTTGGGATTATTTCCCTTTTTAACAGTCAAATGTTTATTAAATTAATATAATGAGTCCATGTGTCATACTATTATTCTCTTTTAATTGCCACCTCCACGTCAACATGTTCAAGAAACATCTAGACCTGTCATCTCATCATCATCAACCTAGTTCAATCCCAACCCTACATCCAATATGAGTTCATCATCCACTAGGCAAATTCTTGATTTAATTAATAAAAAAATCAATAAGGAATCAAGGTTAAGAAAATCCTTATATTTATGCATCATATTCTTGTATATACACATGTACTTAAAATTATCAATATTTTTTTATTTGTCTCTGAAATTTTCTACACTAGATTATTTCGATCCTCACCTAATATAACTCGGTATAATATATATAGACCATAGATTAGAATACTAAATCATGATTTTCAGGGTGTAACACAAATACCAAAAGAGCACACCCTTTGATCCCAATTTCCTCTATTTAAACTTTTCAAATGTCCACCTCATATACAATGTGGGACTAAATGTTTGAACAACCTTTTAGTCCCCTTTAGCTTTTGAATTAGGCTAACTTTAGACTTGAATATCTCATTCATTTAAAAACAGAATTGAGCATGTGAATATATCGCGTTCATCCCCAATGGAAGAAGAGCACACTCCAACCATTATTCGGTTGATTCTATCAATGGATCTTGCCTTAATTCAACTCAAAGATTCACTTTTAATTTTTTTAATTTTCCCAATAATTCCCCACAATGAATTGATATTCAAGAAATTGACACACAAAGAGACTGACTCTATCGTGAAGGGTACTTTAGAAAAGAAATTGCATCCGCATATGTGAACTAGGTCTTGAATCTTCCATAACGAAAGCTTTATCAGACTTTCTGGCTAATCAGTGAACTAAGTTTTGAACTGTTAGCCGTTTGTGTAAGCTAAGTCAACAAGCTTCACACAGTAAGTTTCTAAAATCAATTTTGGTTCTACGTTATGTCCATTTTGACTCTGGTCATTCTTAGTTTTAGAGAGTATCTTTAGGGAATCACAACCTTCTTAGAGATTCCCGAAGAGCTGACCCAGTTTTCTACTCACATAGGTGATCGTCCTATTAAGAGTAATCTACTCTACCCCTTTTGTTTTAATAACAAGATATAAGCATCATTAAAAGCAGTAAGCTTATCCTTAATTCACTTGTACAAAGCACTTGGGTGCCCCACAGGAATGAGTTGAAGTCAAGCTATTAAGTGCTAACTCGCAAAGTCAATTATAACTAGTTTTTTCTCTTAAACTTAGTATGTGGGATCTCCAGTCGCTAAGTGAGGTTTCCATTAAGCTGACTCGGTAAGGTTAAGCTTTTAGACCCATTCCCCTCGATGCGCAGTTTATACGCTCTTTACTTAAAACTTTTAGTAAACGAATCCACAAAATTATCTTTTGACGAGATGAAGTCAATAGAGGTAATTTTCTATTGTTAACAAAAAAATCAAGAGAAATTATGTGCAAAATAGAGAGCACGTACCTTTGGGCAGTGGTATCTTTTGTTGTTAGGGCAAGAGAGAGAAGCAGTTGCGAGAAAAGTTTTTGGTTTTCAGAATTTTTCGAATCGACCTCAAATTTGAACTTTTGAAGGGACAACAAGAAGATGTTCGTTTTTGTTCGGCATCATAAAAACCCCCAAATATTTTGAAGACAGGGGTAGGGTCAAAGGAATCAGGGCGGTTCCCATCCGTGAGCCACGCGTGTGTCCGATTGTCAAAGGCCTGGCCCAGCTTCAATTTGGCTCTTATACGTATTTTCTTTTTCTTTGTTTTAAGAGAAAAAGCCTATTATATAATTTTAGCAGTAACGAAGTGCAGCCCATTAAGCTGAACCCATTTTTTTTGGAAGAATTAAGTTGATTTGATTTGTTAATTCGTTTTCATTATTTTTCTTTTTTTTTTACTTTATTTCATAAAACTATCATAAACTTTTATCTAATTTTAAAGAAATACCAAAAATTTTCATAAAAATGCAATAAAATACTATGAGAAGTCATAATTCATGATGGATTACTGTATTTTTTTAATTTTTTATTTTTTTACTAGTATACCGTCGTTATCGGTGGAAAACTGGCAGATTGGCCAAAATGGAGAGGATAAAGGAGGAGGGATCGATGGAGCTCTCTCTCTCGCGTGCTCACAGATGAAAACAGATGGACAGACAGACGGACAGACTCACGGGAGAAAACCTCTCTTCGGTCAGTTTTGTTAAAATTTTAAGTAGCTAATTAAAATCAGGTGAAAATTCATAGTAACATTAATTTAATATTAATATTTACAAAATTGATTATTTGTTCCTTGCAATGTGCAACCCATCTATTTATTTATTTAAGAAAAGAGCCATATTTGTCACGAGTGTCTCTTCGTTTCCCTAACACCATCATAAGTTAGTTCAATGGTGGTGCTGGTGACAGAATAGAGTAAGAGTCTGTGTTCGTGTTTGTTTAGACGGTAACTCGAGCAATTCTACCTCAAAAAATAGCCAAATGAATTACAATCAAGTCCAACAATAACAACAACAAAAAAAAAAACATTTTGATTGATATATGGAGTTACACTCAAAACAGAAATCCAATATTAGCTGACACACGAACACTCATAAACTTAAAATCTTGTCAATTATTTGAAGACAAACAAAACAGAAGGGCTGCAGTCTTTCAACACGAAGGTCGCTTAATCCTCAAAAAACACAGGTTTCTGTGTTCCTTCTATTGGCTTGAAGAAGAGATTGACGATGGTTCCATTGAAAACTTGATAATCTTTTAGTGTACATTGATCATTTGCAATCACCTCGCCATTACGATGCACCAGCACCAGCCTGCTCCCTTTCGAGTGACTCCTTACTTGCAATCTTCTTCTTCAAACTCTCAACAGTGGCCTCTTCTTCTATGTCTATGTAAAATAATCTACCGGTGATAACTTCAACAGCTACCCTCATATTTTCCCCCTTTTTTAGTGGACTCCTATTTAAAAGGAGAATATTAAATCGCTTTGTGAATGCTCGTTGCATTTATAAGAAGCATAATAAAAGGTACAAATGGAAAGAGAAACAAGAAAAACCAAAAATGGAAAATGAGCTGTCAACAGTACCACATACATTTGCATCATTTTAAATTATTACCAAACATAATATTTACTTCATTGATTAGATTCATTCATTTTATCATATAAATACTGTTATTTGTACTGTTTTTTTATTTTGCATTATACTACTACTCTATGAATTGTGAATCACACTAGCAATTAATACAGGTGAGAGCCACAATTCATAAGGGTGTGACTCACAATTCATAGAATCATAGTATAATATAGTATAAAAAATAGTAGTACAAATAGTATTACTCTATAATACCTCACGCACTTTACAATAGAAGGATAAGAAACTAAAGTCCAAATTAAATGATTGTAGTTAAAAGTTTACAAGTATATGATTATTTTAGGCCCATTAGGCAATTACTTTGTCCTTTTCCTTGAGATTT
>JAVJIF010005676.1:80000-323743 GCA_038442645.1 Agave tequilana
TTAGATAATGAAGTTAGAGCAATGCCGCTACAAGTAATGACCATTTGAACCGTGACTTGTTTTCCAAATGCTATTGTCAAAAAACTAATCTCGAAGGATTTTTTTATTTTTTATTTTTTTATTACCCGAAGGACTTCAAAATGGTAATATTTTCTTCTCTTTGGCAATGCAAAAGCAATACAAATTTTAATATTTATTTATGTTTATTATTTATTATTCATTTAACACTAACCTTCTTGGTGGGAGTTTATGGTTTGAAGTTGAATTTGGCTCACACAAATATTTTTTAATGCCACGAGACCCTCTTTAGGTTTAGAAACGTGTCACTAAAATGGTGGAGAAAACAAATAAGTTGACGGATCCAATGACTCTTCCAAAATAAAAATTTGCAGAATTCTGTAAGTTAAACTTTGTTTTTTGCATATATATCTCTAAAATAGTTTTTCCATAAATGTCGCTCGCACATGAAAAAAATTACATTTCTCCTAAACACAGTGCAATTCCAACGTTTTTCTATTAGCACATATGGAACCCGTGGCAGAAAACTAGTTAAAAAAAATAATATCTAATCACGAAAAAAGAGCATTATGAATCAAATAAAAAGAAAAAGATACAGTTTTCGACTTGAATCTGTTAGATGCCGGAATAGATCTGACAACTAATCATTGTCACCGATCTAATTGGTCAGGTCAGTGAATATCAGGTGGAGGTTTTCCGTTAAATAGGATGTTTCTTAATTACAGAACCACCTTTTAATTACCATTCTTGGTTAAACACCAATTAGACTGGCATTAGTCAGTCTCAATATACAATAATATTTATGAGCATAAATATTTCAGTACAACCCCTGTAAAAAGAACAATAGTTCAATTATATAGCAATTGGAGTGAGATACACATGTAGCGAATCTCTTTAAGACAATTACGTTCCCCGCTATGGTGCTAACGTGTTATTGGACGCTGGTCTCCCAAAATAAAACACTCCTTCATGGTATTTGACTATCACTACCAAATTACTATACGGTCGAATTGTAACTAATCAGAACCTTCACAAGGAATTCAATGTAGTAGGACGAAGACAAATTTTTGAGAGAATATTTATCTTAAATTTGGAGGATTATTCACTGTAGAGAAAGGAGGGAGAGAGAAGAATTTATGTCTTAGGAAGATACAGATTCAGACAACAATTTTGTATTTCAGAATCTATTAAATTTCTTGCACTTCTTTCAGATTGAAGCTTTAACAGATTTTCCTTTAAAACATCTGAACAGTATAGAGGAGAGGTGAGGAAGAGAAGACTCCTGGGAATACGTTAGAGGGCAAAATGGTCCTGGGAAAATAGTTGCGACGGTTCTTGTCTGAACCACTGCAATAGTTCCAGACAGAAACCGTTGTAGCGGTTCGGGTAGTGGAGTTGGTCTCACACCATACCTGTGTGGCCCAGTTCAAAAAGAACATGACCTGGTTGGATCTACGCCCAGACTCAGATCTGGGCCCAGGCTCCAGCGCTGGGCCAGGCGGGCCGCGGCGTCATTGGCCCGTATGGGCATGGTTTCTCCTAATCGCGCGTGAAAACTCCAAGCTGTAACGGTCTCAGTTTCCTAAAGTCCTCAGTTAACATAACATTCATTTAAATCGACCAATTATCATAATTTCTAAATTCTTAAAATTTTCAGCAGCACCTCCTTCGTAAATACTGGTCGGATGTGATATCCAATACAAATATGATACTTACGGCTAATATCAGCCTACTTATTAGAAAATTCAATCACATAACTGAACTCAAAAATCATCCAGGCAATCATAAAGATATTTCGGCTTAACATCGCCTACTTATGGAGAAACATAATAACATAAGCTCAAGAGTACCCCTCTCGGTATCCATAAAAATTTAGAAATGATAAATTTTAACTAGTCATGATCATCACATTGATAATATACATCTTGATATCACAATCCAATAAAAATATCTCAAATGGCAACTTGAAATGAAGTTACTATAACAGTTCTCTACATATATATAAGATTCACCATCTATCTCACAACCAACACGTATCATCTACAAGCACAATTATTCTCTCCCACCGGTTCCCGCTGACCAGTTCCTTCTAAATATATATATATATACACATACGTACAATACTGCATACATTCAAAATGTTACATACTATCCTGTTCATACATTTTTTGGTTTATTTATAACAATAAGTTCAACTTATCGGTCTTTTACTCCAATTCTCAAACATGTCCCCGCACATACCATTAATTTTATCCGAAAGATGATAAACAACATAATTAACAAACATACTCAATATGTACATACCGGATAATGCACACAGGCAATACACATAGAATCAATTATTAAACTTTCTCTGATTATGTAACATACTACATGCAATCATACATCAACAATTATACCAATCACTAATAATAAAAATCTATTAATCATCCAAATTAATATATTATTAAAGTAATTTTTGAGGGAACGCTTACAACACTGTATGGTCACATGATTATTATACTAGACATGTATTATCATTCATATATATATACAACGCTATTTTAATATATCACTCGTTATGCCAAAATGAATCAACTTTTCATGATTATTTGTTCTCTCAATTTATCCATTTGGTTCCTAATATTATATCTCTAAAATTAATTATAAAACCAATTTGAAAAGTTATATTATTTCAGTCAATTTGCCTGTGACCACTCTCTAAATTGAAGTTCAAAAGTGAGAGAATGGTGAAAAGATTCTAAACAGAATATATTCATATTTATTGCAATACTTATTAGAAAAGATGGGTTCAATTCTAAACTGCCTTACTGTACCTTTTATGGTGACTATGAACTCAATATCGAATCAGAACCTAATACACCCAAAACAACACATGTTTAGTGTAAATACCAATTGACCGCAATAGACACTCTCTTAACAATCAAGGTGATGAAACTTCCCTTTTACCTTATAGAGCTATATATGTGTATATATGATATGTGTACTTTCTATGTGATGCTCTAAGTAGAATTTGAATTTGTCCATAGAAAGTAGAATAATTTGAAACGTCATAGTTACATTTAACCCATGGCGAATTGCAAGACATCACACCTAATAAAAGAAAGGGACTTAAATAGAATTGATAAGATGTAATGCATATAATTGGAAGTCATAAATTCAAATATGTCTTAAGTTTAGTAACATTATAGGACATACACCATCTGTCAAGGGGATAATTTGGAGTTTTGATTTTAACTTTACATTTACACATATTCTATCCTTTGATGTCGTTTGACTATTGGTGAAGATCCTTACTATAGTAGCATTCTACAACAGACATGACATATACATCGGTATGCAAAAGTATTAAGAGAGCCTGATTAGACGTATATGTAAGTTTAGGTTGTAAAGAGAAGAGAAAATTTCTTATATTTTGTTAATTGAAATGTAACTTCCTTGATTTAACATAATTTAATAAGACCTAACAATCAATTATTCCTTAAATTTTTTGGCATGATGTAACCAGTGTGGTCGCAACTAAGATTTATATATATAACAATTATCCTCACTTATTCATGTTTTGAGTTAAAATCTGGAACTGTTTAGATTTTTGCCACTACCGATCTTGATACTACGATCATACCATTCTGATTTCCCAACTTTGATATCTCCCAAGAAAATCTTTCTTTTCAATTAATGTCCATATTCACTCATCTATTAGTCTACCGTCAGTATAATTTAGTGTTGACTGTTAACTTGTCCAATTATCAATTAGTTAAAATTGATAGAATTATAATCTGCACAAGTAACTTCCGGCGTTTCATGATTCTTTCACTGACTTTTGCAATTAAAAATTCTATTCATAGTCAAATTTACTAGGTCATTAGAAGAGGTTATGTGTTAGGGCGAAATATGTCTTTTGGAGTCCACAATACAATAATTCCCTATTTGTCAGTAAGGCTAAAAGCGAATTTAACTTTGAGGATAATTGTCAACATACCGAGTATATATATGCAAAACATCGTTAATGATGCATTATTATAAAGCGCCAATAATCTAATAAACAATTATGATATACCCGCGTTCATTACATGCGTTACTGGAAGAAATGTGTTTAATTCTAGACTTAGCTTAACATGCCTATTTATTAATTCCTATAAATTCACATAGATCCCTCCTAAATAGAAATTCATCAGATCTGACCTCCCTAACAATCGATGATGTTTTTATCATAACTCCTCTTTTGACATAAGAATAAGACTCGAAAATTTTTCGTGAAAATTAGACTTAATGATATTTCAAAGATATATTACATGACCTGCTTAATTCGTATGGACAACTCTAAATAAACAAAACTTTTCTTGACATTCAAAATTATGCAACTCGGTATCTTCAACTAGCCTATCATGTTTTAGCGGTAATTTCCAACACAGACATTTGATCAGGACACCACAAAAGCCATTGGAAAGTAGACTCGATTATATTTCCAACGGTATTTTACATGACCAATTTCATTCCAAATATCCATATGGAAGAAACTCCAAATTTCAGATTTCAGATCGTGATAAACTTTAACAGCTTTGTACTACCATTTCAAAAGTGCTTCGAATTAAGAATTTCTCAACTTCCCCTTAACCTCTTCATCTAAATTGAATCATAAGTAAGCTATGAACTTAAGTATTTAAAGTTCTTAATCAAGGGCAAATTTCATATGAACATTAATAGTTCTAACATAACTTAATTTACCATCATCCTCTCCTTAATCCGCCTTCAACTTCATAGTTTAAACCATACAATAAAAAATCCTTTTCATCTAACTAACATCATAAAATCAGATTTTTGATTAGGTTCATAGCTGTTATGGAAGAATAGCAAAAGACTCAACCGCCATAAGTGTAAGAGCCTTCAAGAATATCAATCCACACTAATGGATTAGGAGGGGTTTATTAACTTGATCTCAACCATAAATCTTTCAAGAATTGGATTCAATTTAAGAAGGAACAACATACATCAAGAATTAATCTCCTCTAACACCGGAAAAGTATCATCACCATCAAATCAAGATAGGATATTGAAAATTCAAAGCTTGAGATTAAAAACAAAATCTGAAAATTAATGTACTCCCTCACTACGTGATATAATGCAATATTTCTTCCCATCAATTATATGCAACTGGATTAACCTTTAAATTTTAAGATCAAAATTAGACCACTACATACTTTAATAAGTCACGAAATTTTAGAGAAAAATTAGAATAGATAGATCAAAGGAAATTCCACTCAAAATCAAAGATTAAGATTTATAATCATAAGAGATGAAGATTTGAGAATTGGGAAAAAAAAGAAAACCCACTCACCTCCACTGCCAAGCTCCGACCGGCCGTCGCCTGGCTGGCCGCACCTGCATGCGTGATTTCAGATCCAGAGGGGAGAGAGGAGGAGAAGAGAGGAAAAGAAGGGAGGAGAAATTTGAGAATTTTGATAAGGATTTTAGAGAAGAATGGGTTGAGAGATTGAACAGAGAATTGGGTTCTTAGGGCTTTGTTCTCACATAGAGGATGAAGAAGGTTGGGATTCTTTCCCTTTGTAAGGGTCAATGTTTATTAAATTAATATAATGAGTCCATATGCTATACTATTATTCTCTTTTAATTGCCACCTCCACATCAACATGTTCAAGAAGCATCTTGACCTTTCATCTCATCATCATCAACCCAGTTCAATCCCAACCCTACATCCAATATGAGTTCATCATCCGCTAGGTAAATTCCTGATTTAATTAATTAAAAATTAGTAAGGAATCAACGTTAAGCAAATCCTTATATTTATGCATCATATCCTTATATATACACATGTACTTAAAATTATCAATATTTTATTTCTCTCTAAAATTTTCTACAGAATTTCAAAAATTCCATTATTACACTAGATTATTTCTATTTCTCTCTGAAATTTTCTACAGAATTTCTAAAATTTCATTATTACACTAGATTATTTCGATCCTCACCTTATATAACTCTGTATAATATATATAGACCATAGATTAGAATACTAAATCATGATTTTACAAATCAGGGTGTTACACAAATACCCAAAGGGCACACCCTTTGATCCCAATTTCCTCTATTTAAACTTTTCAAATGTCCACCCCATATCCAATGTGGGACTAAATGTTGAACAACTTTTTATTCCCTTTACCTTTTGAATTAGGCTAACTTTAGACTTGAATATCTCATTCATTTAAAAATGGAATTGAGCATGTGAATATATCGCGTTCATCCCCAATGGAAGAAGAACACACTCCAACCATTATTCGGTTGATTCTATCAATGGATCTCGCTTTAATTCAACTCAAAGATTCACTTTTAATTTTTTTTATTTTCCCAACAATTCCCCACAATGAATTGAGATTCAAGGAATTGACACACAAAGAGACTGACTCTATAGTGAAATGTACTTTAGAAAAAAAACTGCATCCTCATATGTGAACTAGGTTTTGAATCTTCCATAGCGAAAGCCTTATCAGACTTCCTGGCTAATCAGTGAACTAAGTTTTAAACTGTTAGTTGTTTGTGTAAGCCAAGTCAACAAGCTTCACACATAAAGTTTTCAAAATCAATTTTGGTTCTAGCTTATGTCCATTTTGACTCTGGACATTCTTAGTTTTAGAGAGTATCTTTAGGCAATCACAACCTTCATAGAGATTTCCAAAGAGCCGACCCAGTTTTATACTCACATAGGTGATCGTCCTATTAAGAGTAATCTACTCTACCCCTTTTGTTTTAATAACAAGATATAGGCATCATTAAAAGCATAAAACTTATCCTTAATTCACTTGTACAAAGCACTTGGGTGCCCCACAGGAATGAATTGGAGTCAAGCTATTAAGTGCTAACTCGCAAAGTCAATTATAACTAGTTTTTTCTCTTAAACTTAGTATGTGGGATCTCCAGTCAATAAGTGAGGTTTCCATTAAGCTGACTCGGCAATGTTAAGCTTTTAGACCCATTCCCCTCGATCCGCAGTTTATACACTCTTTACTTAAAACTTTTAGTAAACGAATCCAGTAAATAATCTTTTGACGAGATAAAGTCAATAGAGGTAATTTTCCATTGTTAACAAAAAAATCAAGGGAAATTATGTGCAAAATAGAGAGCACGTTCCTTTGGGCGGTGGCATCTTTTGTTGTCAAGGCAAGAGAGAGAAGCAGTCGCGAGAAAAGTTTTTGGTTTTCAGAATTTTTCGAATCGACCTCAAATTTGAACTTTTGAAGGGACAGCAAGAAAATGTTCGTTTTTGTTCGACGTCATAAAAACCCCCCAAATATTTTGAAGACGGGGGTAGGGTCAAAGGAATGAGGGCGGTTCCCATCCGTGAGCCACGCGTGCGTCCTGTTATCAAAGGCCTGGCCCAGCTTCAATTTGCCCTTATATGTTTTTTCTTTTTCTTTGTTTTAAGAGAAATGGCCTATTATACTTTTAGCAGTAACGAAGTGCAGCCCATTAAGCTGAACCCATTTTTTTTTTGTTGAAAGAATTAAGTTGATTTGATTTGTTACTTCGTTTTCATTATTTTTTTGGCTTAATTTCATAAAACTATCATAAAATTTTATCTAATTTTAAAGAAATACCAAAAACTTTCATAAAAATGCAATAAAATACTATGAGAAGTCATAATTCATGATGGTTTATTGTATTTTTTAATTTTTATTTTTTTACTAGTATACCGCCGCTATCGGTGGGAAACTGACAGATCGGCCAAAAGGGAGAGGATAAAGGAGGGATCGACGGTGCTTTCTCTCTCGCGCGCTCACGGATGAAAACAGATGGACGGATAGACAGACAGATTCACGGGAAAAATCTCTCTTCGGTCAGTTTTGATAAAATTTTAAGTAGTTTATTAAAATCAGGTGAAAATTCATAGTAACATTAATTTAATATTAATATTTACAAAATTGATTATTTGTTCCTTGCAATGTGCAACCCATTAATTTATTTATTTAAGAAAAGAGCCATATTTGTCACGGGTGTCTCTTCGTTTCCCTAACACTACCATAAGTTAGTTCAATGGTGGCAATGGTGATGGAATAGAGTAAGAGTATGTGTTCGTGTTTGTTTAGATGGTAACTCGAGCAATTTTACCTCAAAAATAGCCAAATCTATTACAACCAAGTCCAACAATAACAACAACAAAAAAAAAATACTTTGATTGATATATGGAGTTACACTCAAAACAGAAATCCTATACTAGCTGACACACGAACACTCATAAACTTAAACTCTTGTCAATTATTTGAAGACAAACAAAACAGAAGGGCAGCAGTCTTTCAACACGAAGGTCGCTTAATCCTCAAAAAACACAGGTTCCTGTGTTCCTTCTATTGGCTTGAAGAAGAGATTGACGATGGTTCCATTGAAAACTTGATAATCTTTCAGTGTACATTGATCAATTGCAATCACCTCGCCATTACGATGCACTAGCGCCAGCCTGCTCTCTTCGAGTGACTCCTTGACTTGCAATCTCCTTCTTCAAACTCTCAACAGTGGCCTCTTCTTCTATGTCTATGTAAAATAATCTACCGGTGATAACTTCTACAGCTACCCTCATATTTTTTCCCCCTTTTTTAGCGGACTCCTATTTTAAAGGAGAATATTAAATCCTTTGTGAATGCTCGTTGCATTTATAAGAAGCATAATAAAAGGTAGAAATGGAAAGAGAAACAAGAAAAACCAAAATGGAAAATGAGCTGTCAACAGTACCACATACATTGGCATCATTTTAAATTATTACCAAACATAATATTTACTTTATTGATTAGATTCATTCATTTTAGCATGTAAATACTGTTATTTGTACTATTTTTTAATTTTGCATTATACTACTACTCTATGCATTGTGAATCACGCTAGCAATTAATACGGGTGAGAGCCATAATTCATAAGGGTGTGACTCACAATTCATAGAATCATAGTATAATATAGTATAAAAAATAGTAGTACAAAGGGCGTGTTTGTTTCGCCGCAAAACGCCGCAAAACGCAAGTCGTAAAACTTTTTTTCCATTTTCCGCTGTTTGTTTCGCTGAAAAACAAGTTGCAAAATGCAACTCTTCTTTTCCCATTTGCAGTTGCTACAGTTAAATTTGTGGTCATGTAAATATCACTTTTACACTCATATTTTCTCACTTGCAGTTGCTACAGTTAATTTTGTGGTCATGTAACTCTCACTTGTACTACACTTATAGTTCAAAACAGTTACTTGATAATCAATATATAATTTAATATTATTAAATATTTAATATTTTAAATAGTGTTCAATTTCTTATTTAATTATTTAATTATTTTATATTTTTAATCTTTAATTTTTTTATTGTTTTTAATATTGTTTTAATATTTAATATTTTACTTTTTAATTTAATATTTTAATTTAAAATTTTATTTAATACTTTATTATTTTATTAATACATATTCCATTTTTTATTATTTTATTTAGAGTTAATATTTTATTAATATAACAATATTATACTTTAATATAAAATTATTATATATTTAGTTATTTATTTTTTATATAAAAAATTACTTTATTAATATCATAATATATTTTATTATTATATTAATATTTTATTATGTTAATATTGTAATAATAATTCAGTATAATAATACTATAATAATAACTTATTATTAAATTATAATTATATTTTACTTTGTTAATTTTATATTTCTATAATATTACAATAATATTATAATAAAATTTATATTATAATAATTTTCAAGTATTTTTAATATTATAATATTATAACTATATTTTATTATTTTTGTAAGATTTTTTAATATTATAATAAAATTTATATTATAATAATTTTCAAGTATTTTTAATATTATAATATTATAACTATATTTTATTAATTTGTAAGATTTTTTAATATTTATATTTTATTAGTATTCTTAAAATTTTATTAATGTTCTTTAGATTTTCTTAAAATTTTATATTATTTATTTAGTTAATATTTTAGTAATATTTTACTATTTATACTAATATTTTATTAATATTATTGTTATAAATAAAATATTAAGATTATTAATTTTTTATCTCAAATTTATTAATATAATATAATTTAAAATAGTAGATTTAATTTAATAGTATTTATAATATTTAAATCACTGCTACAGTTAATTTTGTGGTCAACTTTTCCACTTACACTTTTACATTACCAACCAAACACCGTAAAACACAATATACTTTACCATTTACACTTTCACTTTATCAACCAAACACCGTAAAACACAATATACTTTTCCATTTACACTTTACTTTATCAACCAAACACCATAAAACACAATATATTTTCTCCGCTACAGTTCACTTTTTCCATTCTCATTTTACGACTTACGACTTGCGACGTTTTGCAACGAAACAAACAGGCCCAAATAGTATTACTCTATAATACCTCGCGCACTTTATAATAGAAGGATAAGAAACTAAAGTCCAAATTAAATGATTGTAGTTAAAAGTTTACAAGTATATGCTTATTTTAGGCCCATTAGGCAATTACTTTGTCCTTTTCCTTGAGATTTGCATTTGGTTGATTGTATTTGAAATCCATAATTGTATTCCCTTAGAACAATGATGTATAGATACGATGACCCAATGGACATGAGACATTCAATCATGTGACGGCCTATTGTCTTTTTTAATTTTATTTTCTTTTTTCTTTTTTTTCCCTTTTGGGACTCAAACTGCACAACGACAAGAGGTTATTGGTCACACGTTTTTGATTGTTTCTTAAAATTTATAATTATTTCTTAAATTCACCATACTTTTGGACCAATTAAAGTCAATTAGACTTCCAAATAGGCCCAATACAGTGGAATAATGATGGACCTAGAAACAATTGGTGGCCCATCACAAATACAAAAAATGCTCATGAATAGTAGTGCATAAACTGACTCACACCATAATTCTCAACTTCTTTGACTGCAAGTGAAATTGTGAAATGCGCTTGGAGTCAGATGCATGATCAAAGAGACTAGACTTTAATAGTTCATCACTCCCCTTGCCTTTTCAATTATTTGATTGAAAAAAGAGAGTTCAATACCTAAAATTCAAACATCTTGAGTGTAAATTTAATTTGTGGGATATCTAAAAGATAAGTTCTTGTTTTAAAAGAACAATATTTTAAAGAGAAGCTTGAAAGGAATTCCAGCTTTACTAGAAAATAGTCGAGTAGTCTATTTTATATAATTAAGTTAGAGCAATGCCGCTACAAGTAATGACCATTTGAACCGTGACTTGTTTTCCAAATGCTATTGTGAAAAAACTAATCTCGAAGGATTTTTTTATTTTTTATTTTTATATTACCCAAAGGACTTCAAAATGGTAATATTTGCTTCTCTTTGGCAATGCAAAAGCAATACAAATTTTAATATTTATTTATCTTTATTATTTATTATTCATTTAACACTAACCTTCTTGGTGGGAGTTTATGGTTTGAAGTTGAATTTGGCTCACACAAATATTTTTTAATGCCACAGACCCTCCTTAGGTTTAGAAACGTGTCACTAAAATGGTGGAGAAAACAAATAAGTCGACGGATCCAATGACTCTCCCAAAATAAAAATTTGCAGATTTCTGTAAGTTAAACTTTGTTTTTTGCATATATATCTCAAAAATAGTTTTTCCATAAATGTCACTCTCACATGAAAAAATTACATTTCTCCTTAACACAGTGCAATTCCAACGTTTTTCTAATAGCACATATGGAACCCGTGGCAGAAAACTAGTTAAAAATAATAATATCTAATCACGAAAAAAGAGCATTATGAATCAAATAAAAAGAAAAAGATACAGTTTTCGGCTTGAATCTGTTGGATGCGGGAATAGATCTGACAACTAATCATTGTCACCGATCTAATTGGTCAGGTCGGCGAATATCAGGTGGAGGTTTTCCGTTAAATAGGATGTTTCTTAATTACAGAATTATCTTTTAATTATCTTCCTTGGTTAACACAAATTAGACTGGAATTAGTCAGTTTCAATATACAATAATATTTATGAGCATAAATATTTCAGTACAACCCCTATAAAAAGAACGTTAGTTCAATTATATAGCAATTGGAGTGAGATACGCATGTAGCGAATCTCCTTAAGATAATTACGTCCCCCGCTACAATGCTAACGGGTTATTAGACGCTAGTCTCCCAAGATATAACATTCCTTCACGGTATTTGACTAGCACTACCAAATTACTATACGGTCGAACTGTAACTAATCAGTACCTTCACAAGGAATTCAATGCAGTAGGACGAAGACAAATTTCTGAGAGAATATTTATCTTAAATTTTGAGGATTATTCACTGTAGAGAAAGGAGGGAGAGAGAAGATTTATGTCTTAGGAAGACACAGATTCAGACAACAATTCTGTATTTCAGAATCTATTAAATTTCTTGCACTTCTTTCAGACTGAAGCTTTAACAGATTTTCCTTTAAGACATCTGAACAGTATAGAGGAGTGGTGAGGAAGAGAAGACTCCTGGGAATACGTTGGAGGGCAAAACGGTCCTGGGAAAATAGTTGCGACGGTTCCTGTTTGAACCGCTGCAATAGTTCCAGACAGAAACCGTTGTAGCGGTTCGAGTAGTGGAGCGGGTCTCACACCACACCCGTGTGGCCCATTTCAAAAAGAACCGGACCTGGTTGGATCTGCGCCCAGACCCAGACCCGGGCCCAGGCTCCAGCGCTGGGCCGGGCGGGCGGCGGCGTCATTATGCGCGTGTGGGAATGGTTTCCCCCAATTGCACGTGAAAACTCCAAGCTGTAACGGTCTCAGTTTTCTAAAGTCCTCAATTAACATAATATTCACTTAAATCGACCGATTATCATAATCATTTCCAAATTCTTAAAAATTTCAGCAGCACCTCCTTTGTAAATACTGGTCGGATGTGATATCCAATACAAATATGATACTTTCGGCTAACATCAGCCTACTTATTAGAAAATCGAATCACATAACTGAACTCAAAAATCATCCAGGCAATCATAAAGATATTTCGGCTTAATATCGCCTACTTATGGAGAAACATAATAACATAAGCTCAAAAGTACCCCTCTCGGTATCCATAAAAATTTAGAAATGATAAATTTTAACTAGCCATGATCATCACATTGATGATATACATCTTGATATCACAATCCAATAAAAATATTTCAAATGCCAATTTGAAATGAAGTTACTACAACAGTTCTCTACATATATAAGATTCACCATCTATCTCACAACCAACATGTATCATCTACAAGCACAATTATTATAGGAATACAATATGATTAGATTATAAAAAAATTAGATTGATTCAGAACGAACTCCATACAGCATAAACTGGACCCCTGCCTCGATGCAACCTGTAATATACTAGTCTAAGGGAAGTGAGCTCGATAACCCAGTGAGTAGAGTAGAAAGAAATCAAGGAATTATAACATATCAATGAGAAACATGAATCATCAAGTAATAAGGGTAAATCTGAAAGAATAAGAAAGCAGAAAAAATCAATGACATCTCATAATTTAATAATCAAGATAATGGTCTCCAGAATCTTCGGAGACGATCAGACTCTTATGATCATAAATTCCTAATTTCTTTCTTGAATTTTCATCTTTCCGTGTGATAAGATTTATAAATTGTATAAAATAATTTTTTGTTTAGTTGTTTGAACTCGTCTTATGTACTTATAGCATGTGTTACGTGTCTTGTATTCCACACTATAATACACGAATCACTATAGTTAAGTCATAAACATAATTTATGTATTCAGATAATACATACATCACAAGGTATACTTGTATAACATATAATCGTATCATACTTATCATATTAGAATATCACATTACACTTCACTATATTCACATATCATTTCACTGAACTACACCACATACATTACTCATATATATATATATATATATATATATATAAACAACCCACAATAGAGGTGTGAAAAATTCTCAATCTTCTCTTCCTGCCGGCCCCTTTCTTCAATATATATATATATTTAACAACACACACCGTCTCCCCCTCGCACCGGCTCCTGCTGGCCCCTTCATTCAATATATATATAAAACAACACTGTCTTCTCCCTCCCGCCGGCTCTCGCCGGCCCTTTCCTTCAATATATATATACATACGTACAATACTGCATACAAGTCAAAATGTTACATACCATCCTGTTCATACATTTTTTGGTTTATTTATGACAACAAGTTCAACTTATCCGGTCTTTTACTCCAATTCTCAAACATGTCCCCACACATACCATTAATTTTATCTGAAAGATGATAAACAACACAATTAATAAACATACTCAACATGTACATATCGGATAATGCACACAGGCAATACACAAGAATCAATTATCAAACTTCCTCTGATTATGTAACATACTACATGCAATCATACATCAACAATTATACCAATCACTAATAATAACAATGTATTAATCATCCAAATTAATATATTATTAAAGTAATTTTTGAGGGAACGTTAACAACACTGTATGGTGACATGATTATTATACTAGACATGTATTATCATTCATATATATGCAACGCTATTTTAATATATCACTCCTTATGCCAAAAGAAATCAACTTTTCATGAATATTTGTTCTCTCAATTTATCCATTTGGTTCCTAATATTATATCTCTAAAATTCATTATATAACCAATTTGAAAAGTTAAATTATTTCAGTCAATTTGTCTGTGACCACTCTCTAAATTGGAGTTCAAAAGAGAGAGAGTGGTGAAAAGATTCTAAACCGAATATATTCATATTTATTGCAATACTTATTAGAAAAGATGGGTTTAATTCTAAACCTGCCTTACTATACCTTTCATGGTGACTATGAATCCAATATCGAATCAGAATCTAATACACCCGCAACAACACATGTTTAGTGTAAATACCAATTGACCGCAATAGACACTCTCTTAACAATCAAGGTAATGAACTTTCTTTTTACCTTATAGAGCTATATATGTGTATATATGATATGTGTACTTTCTATATGATGCTCTAAGTAGAATTTGAATTTGTCTATAGAAAGTAGAATAATTTGAAACGTCATAGTTACATTTAACCCATGGCATATTGCAAGATATTACACCTAATAAAAGAAAGGGACTTAAATAGAATTGATAAGATGTAGTGCATATAATTGGAAGTCATAAATTCAAATATGTCTTAAGTTTAGTAACATTACAGGACATACACCATCCGTCAAGGGGATAATTTAGAGTTTTGATTTTAACTTTATATTTACACATATTCTATCCCTTGATGTCGTTTAACTATTGGTGAAGATCCTTGCTATAGTAGCATTCTACAACAGACTTGACATATACATTGGTATGCAAAAGTATTACGTGCTTAGAGAGCCTGACTAAACGTATATGTAAGTTTAGATTGTAAGGAGAAGAGAAAATTTCTTATATACTTGTTAATTGAAATGTAACTTTCTTGATTTAACATACAATTTAATAAGACAAAATAATCAATTATTTCTTAAATTTCTTTGGCATGATGTAACCAGTGTGGTCGCAACTAAGATTTATATATATAACAATTATCCTCACTTATTCACGTTTTGAGTTACACTCTGGAACTGTTTGGATTTTTTCCAGTACCGATCTTGATACTACGATCATACCATTCTGATTTCCCAACTTTGATATCCCCCCAGAAAATCTTTCTTTTCAATTAATGTCCATGTTCACTTATCTATTAGTCTACAGTCAGTATAATTTAGTGTTGACTGTTAACTTGTTCAATTATCAATTAGTTAAAATTGATAGAATTATAATCTGCACTAGTAACTTCTGGCGTTTCATGATTCTTTCACTGACTTTTGCCAATAAAAATTTATTCATAGTCAAATTTACTAGGTCATTAGAAGAGGTTATGTGTTAAGGCGAAATATGTCTTTTGGAGTGCTTAACACAATAATTCCCTATTTGTCAGTAAGGCTAAAAGTGAATTTAACTTTGAGGATAATTATCAACATACCGAGTATATATATGCAAAACACTGTTAATGAGACATTATTATAAAGAGCCAATAATCTAATAAACAATTATGATATACTCGCGTTCATAACATGCATTACTGGAAGAAATGTGTTTAATTCTAGGCTTAGCTTAACATGCCTATTTATTAATTCCTATAAATTCACATAGATCCCTCCTAAATAGAAATTCGTCGATCTGACCTCCCTAACAATCGACGATGTTTTTATCATAACTCCGCTTTTGACATAAGAATAAGACTCAAAAATTTCCCTAAAAATTTGACTTAATGATATTTCAATGATATATTACATGACCTGTTTAATTCGTATGGACAACCCTAAATAAACAAAAATTTTCTAGACATTCAAAATTATGCAACTCGGTACTTCAACTAGCCTATCATGTTTCAGCGGTAATTTCTACCACAGACATTTGATCAGGACACCGCAAAAGCCATTAGAAAGTAGACTCGATTATCTTTCCAATGGTATATTACATGACCTATTTCATTCAAATATCCATTTGGAAGAAACCCCAAGTTTCATATTTCAGATCGTGATAAACTTTAACTGCTTTGTACTACCATTTCTAAAGTGCTTCGAATTAAGAATTTCTCAACTTCCCCTTAACCTCTTCATCTAAATTGAATCATAAGTAAGCTATGAACTTAGGTATTTAATGTTCTTAATCATGGAAAAATTTCATATGAACATTAATAGTTCTAACATAACTTAATTTACCATCATCCTCTCCGTAATCCGCCTTCAACTTCATAGTTTAAACCATACATAGATCAAAGGAAAGTCCACTCAAAATCAAAGATCAAGATTTATGAATCATAAGAGATGAAGATTTGAGAATTGAAAAAAAAGAAAAGAAAACCCACTCACCTCCACTCCCAAGCTCCGACCGGCCGTCGCGTGGCTGGCCGCACCTCCATGCGTTATTTCAGATCCAGGGGGAGAAAGAGGAGGAGAAGAGAGGAAAATAAGAGAGGAGAAATTTAGGATTTTGATAAGGATTTTAGAGAAGAATGGGTTGGGAGATTGAACAGAGAATTGGGTTCTTAGGGCTTTGTTCTCACATAGAGGATGAAGATGGTTGGGATTCTTTCCCTTTTAACAGTCAGTGTTTATTAAATTAATATAATGAGTCCATGTGTCATACTATTATTCTCTTTAATTGCCACCTCCACATCAACATGTTCAAGAAACATCTAGACCTTTCATCTCATCATCATCAACCCAGTTCAATCCCAACCCTACATCCAATATGAGTTCATCATCCACTAGGTAAATTCTTGATTTAATTAATAAAAAATCAATAAGGAATCAAGGTTAAGAAAATCCTTATATTTATGCATCATATCCTTGTATATACACATGTACTTAAAATTATCAATATTTTATTTCTCTCTGAAATTTTCTACAGAATTTCTAAAATTCCATTATTACACTAGATTATTTTGATCCTCACCTTATATAACTCTGTATAATATATATAGACCATAGATTGTTGACACTTTAAAAAAGACAAGATTCTTACTGGCCTGAACAATGTCTAAACTTGTTGACATTTACAAAAGACAAGTGACAGACAAGATGACGACCAATTTTCATCCATCCCCGAGGGACAAAGCAGCAACTTGGACTTTACTAATCCAGTGAAGCAGACAGTGAGCCCAGATTGTCTTTGAACAACCTCAGCAGGTCTAAGATGCTAACACTTAGCATCGCATGAGCCCAAGAGGAGAGCCTCGCCTGAGAGGCTAAGATTGCCCAACTTCGCCTTGGAGCCGCTCAAAGCTCCGTCAGGAAGCTAACTTACAGCTTCGCCTGAAGTACTCAGTTAACTCCGCAGAGAGTTAGCTTCGCTCGAAGCCACGCGCAACAGCGCAAAAGGATGTTCGGTAGCTTCGCCATAGACGTTATCTAGCTCTGCTAAAGAGCTTTCTTCTGACTTCGCCAGACGCTTCCTCCAGCTCCACTGCGAGCTCAACGCGGTAGCTCCGCTGCGGGTCTGTCATGGTCAACCTTTGACTAATTAAATCTCCAGATGAGATTAAATCTATTTAGGATCAAGATCAAATCCAATTAAGATCAAATCTGGGATCAATTTGGCAGTTGCTTGCCATGATCTCTTGACTCTCTTAAAACGAGTAAGAGGATCAAGGGAGATCTTCCAATTATATGGAAAGGATAAAAACAAATCAAGAGATCGATTTACCTGCTACTTCTAGCTTCGCGGAAGCTGATTCTAGCCTCGCAGCAAGGCTACTTTCCAGATTTAAACAGATTTGACTCAATCTGTTTTCATATTTTCAAGGGACAATTATACCCCTGCTCTCTCTATAAATAGCCCACCAGGGGGCACAAGAAAAAAGAGACCAGGCGGACCGCACAAGACTCCATGACGAGAAGAGACGCAGAGCGCACACAAGAGGCGAAAGGCTGAAAAACAGAGAGAGGCTATTCTCGTGCTTCCAATAATTCAGAGACTTTAGAGAACTGCTTCTCTAATCAGGGTGCTGATACCCTAATACCTTCTTCTCAAGGAATCTCTGAAACCAGGCGAGAAGGAATTCCTAAGTGGAGGCGGTTTTGAGAAGTAACAAGAGGGTTCTACCAACCTTCTGTTCTCCGATTCTCCGAACTAGGCGAGAAGGGAATCCTATCGATCGCATCGTCAAAGGGACAAAGTGGTCGCGCGCTGACAAGACTCCTATCGGCACACTTCTCCAGAATCTCAGAGGAGATCTACTTGTAATCTTTTTTTAGAATACTTGTAATTTAGCTCCTCAACCCTTTGATGTAAGTTTTCCCCTTTGCAAATCAATGGAAAACAAGATGGCGGCTCCGCTGGGGAACGAATTCTCCACTGCTGAGAATCAAGTGTCGCAATGCGACGAACAGACCTTCGGGTTTATCTCTGAATTCAGGAAAGCCGGTACAGCCAGAACCCCTCTGGCTAAATCTTCAAAGTAAGTCTCTGCGGAGACAGATAAGGCTCTCTGTGAGCCTACCGCGGTCCTCTGGCGCAACAAGGAAGCAGGCCCACAATGCAAGCCTATCACTTTCAAGAACCTGGTCGTTCACTTCGACCAAGGAAAATTTGAAGAAGTCCTCTCTGGGGTGGTCTAATGCTTCATGCACGGAAACATAGAAAGGTCTCCATGGCCAAAGTGTAACGCCCAGATCCTAAAGATACGGAGACGTTATGGCGACGCATATACGCGAGGAAAAATACCCCACGTATACGCGCTAAGCCCAAATTGTAACCTGAACAAGCTATAAATCAGAAGCATAATGATCAATGAACACTGCAATAATACATATAATGACAATGATAAGGATAGCAGATAAACGATGGCAAGAACATGGCAGCTGAAAGCAATAAATGCAGAATCAGGAAATGACAGAATATAAAGAGGTGAAATACCAGAAATAGAAGAAAAAGCGTCCAGTCCCTCGCAAGACGAACAGTCTTGTCGAACCCTGCACATTAGAACAACCGTCCAATAGCTGGACGTGCAAACCCAGGGTCGTCAGAACGCGACCATAATGCGTGTGTGTGTAAAGGGGAAACAGCTCGTGCAGAAGAAACCATGTGCATATATAATAGTAAGAACAACTGCAGATAGAAAGTCTAAATAACACAATAAATAACTGAACAGTAACACATATGATAAAAACATGAATACAGGTACTAGACAAATGGCACAACTGTAAATATGCAATCAATGTCAAGGCGTGTAATCCATCACATGTCACTAGGTTGGCATCCAAGTCTGGTCATAAGTCTGGTCCTAGATACAATCTTGTATACAGTCATGGGTCATAAGGCAGAGTAACAGTTCAGGGTATAATACAACGTGTTCAGTCAAGCCAATCAATAACAATCAGGAGTGTTCTACGTTATCTTTGTCACTTTCCCACCGGCGTCCCACAACATCCGACAGTTCACCCTGGAGCCCGCACATCCAGTAGAACTCATTCGAACTCCGATATGCGGGTATCATTGTTCGAATAGGGAAAGAGAACCAAATAACATGGGTCCCAGGAGTTATCATCATACAAGTGCGTGTGGATGCTAATAGGCACTGAGAATGTAATATCACGCTAACACCAGGTGGCACAATCAGTAGATAGCCCTACAGATTCAAGAGGTGGCCCCCACAGATTCAAGAGGTGGCCCCCACCACGTGTGTGGTGTGGCACTTTGCTCCGTGTGGCACTTTGCTCTGAGGGGAATGGATTCTAGAGGTGGCCCCCACAGATTCAAGAGGTGGCCCCCACCATGTGTATGATGTGGCACTTTGTTCCGTGTGGCACTTAGTTCTATTCAAGATCCACCGGACGCTAGTACGATTGTGGGATACATCCTCGTCATCCCGACACCAGGCGGCAAAACGCCGGACGCCGGTTTGACTGTGCTATTAACAGGTCAATAGTACATGGGACATGGATACAGGGGGTACAGGAGTACTAGATGTCAAGTAACAGTGATACAGTCATATGTCAAGGTCCAGTGAAAGGTGTCTAGTGTACAGTCAGTTAGGTAATGCCATCAGTAACAATCAATACCTTATGCCATTTCAATTACTGGGATGCTACTGGACGGTAACAATATCAGTACAGTAATAATCAATCAGTAATCGTATACACGGTGAACAATATCAGTAACAGTAACAGTAACCGTGTATACGATGAACAATAGGACTGTACCGTGGTTACGGTCAAACAATCATATCCCAGTAACTTACAATAACATAGATTTATACAATAACTAATCCAGATATTGTTCAATAGACAGTCTAATCTAGAACCGGTCCATACCTCATATGTCTGTACTGCATATAACAATATCCGATCTCAATAGTCATCATGAACTTACCCTCAACAGTCATCCTGACCGTCAAATATCAATCTATGTCAAAGTGGTCCGGTACAGTAACCCACAAGCTTAACGAATCAATGACTAGTTCTCTCGTCACATCAATCTACTCTGATCCTCAAGTCATCGATATATATATAATCTTTGAGTCGCCGATATATCTAACTCTCAATAACTAAAATACTACATGTCCTGATACACATAATCAAATTCTTATATTTCAGAAGAATAAGATTATCACACACTCTCACTCTATCAAGGTCAATCACAAGATCTATAAAACTCAACAATATATCAAGAGAATAAATCTAAATTCCACCAGGTCGGGTCAACCCAATCTACGCCCACTCCCCAACCCAAGATCAAGTCCATCACCATCGAGTCAACTAATCAAATCCATCAATTCAGGTCAACTCCAATTCTAACTATGTCAATGTTAATCCAAGTAATCGGTAAAACAATATCATATCTAACACTTCCTCGATGCCCACAGGAGTTTTAGTCGGGATAATCACCAACAACTGCAAATAAACACTATACATAAGATATGTCCTCTATCCTCAAATATAATGTACGTCAACTGATCAGTAGATTAAATCACAGTCCAGAATATTCAATGCTAGGCCTAAGTCAACCAGTGACAACTACCAATACATGAAATGCTTCTAATAATCTCTCAATTAAACTAAAGGAATAAGATGTATGGTCCCTGATGTCACATGGAGTGATATAGGTAGTCAAACTGGTAAAATAAAAGAGACAATCACATGTAATAATACAAGTAACATATAAAATACTACTGAGAACAGTGAGTAAAGAAAATGATACAAGAGCAAACACTCACATAAAATAATATCGAAATATTCAATAAGAAAATAAAGAACACTCACTTTATGAGGGCACGGTGCGTTCGCTCTCGCCTTATAGTTTCAGCGGTGGAGATGGAGAATTTGAAGCAGCAATCGCAGCAGTTGCTTACGCCATCACCTCAGTCGAAGAAAGAGTAGGCGCAAAGAAACGGAGAGGATTATCTGTCAAATTTTCTTCTGAAGGTCCTCTTCCCAAAACCAAAAGCAGAAATGAAGACATCAAGATAAAGCTAAACAGTTTCAGGGGATCTTCCAAACAATGGATTACTGATCAAGAAGCAAAAGAAGATGAAACACCAGGAGGTAACTCTTGTCTTAACATCAAATAATTCATAACAAAATTTTCACAATGAAGAGCACAACTAAGCTGCCATTTATAGTTGAAATCAAATAGCAAATGTCAACTTGTCTACACTATGTACTTCTCTTTGATTCTTGAAATTTGATTTCTTAATTTCAACAGACCAAGTATAACGGATAAGATTTCATGAAGAGGAACATGTCAAGGTTGTTTATTACTAAATTTATTGAATTGGTCAATAGAGAACATGCAGCTGAGATTTAACAAGTTCATGACTTTTTCATGTCGACGCATCATCACTTCACTGTGCATAAAAAAATCATCAAATAAATAAATAAATAATCGCCCTATGCTCGGAACGAGGATAAGCTATTCAAAAAATCCAATAAATGCAAGATCCAAAAACTGTAAACAAAAAAACTAATCCTTGATTAGGATAACATTGGAGAGGAACCAGAATGTAGATTGGAACATCACCTGACTTGTTCATGAAGAAATTCAAAAGAAAAATTAATGAAAAGATATTCAACAATTGCATGATCCCAAAAATTTAAAAGAAAAAGAAACGAAACTTGATTAGAATTAAAGAGGAATTACGGGATGATTAGAACCTGACCTTGGATCCGCTACCATTCGCTTCATCTCCTCTCATCAAAACCCTTGATGAAATCTCAGGCTTTCCCCTTCATCATCCCTTTAGGGAGACTCCGATTCGAAATCGAGAACGCGGGGGAGATCGGCATAGTAATGATCGAAGGTGGTGAAAAGGAGGGATTTTGGGGCCGAGGGGGAGTAGCGCAGCGGCAGAGGAGATGGGGAGGTTAGGTTAGGGTTAGATTAGGATAGAATTATATAGGGGGTGTAATTGTGTTGTGGGTTATGAAATAAGAAAAAGGGTAATAAATGCTAAATAAAATGGTGGGTGCCCTTTTGCAACAAAAGCCAAAATGGCCAAGATGGTTAGAGCATTAATGTTATATGGCATTGGCCTTGGTTCGAAACTTGTTGCTCATGCGGGTTTTCTAATTTCTTTTATTATTTTTTTTTTTGTGAAGGAATTGGATTTGGGCCTGCTATTGGGCTTGGGCTCAATTAGAAAATAAAGAGAAGAGGAAAGTGATAAGATGGGCTTGGGCTTGAAACAAAAGGGAAAAAATAAGATAAAATGAGGTACTAAAAACAATAAATCATGATGATGATAATCGAGAATTAATTAGTAATAATTAAAATAATATCTAAACTTTAAAAATGACAATTTCCTTAAAATAAAATACACATACACTTTATAAGTATTATTTTTTTTCACTATTAGTTCATGCATTGCAAGATATGGGTATTACATTCTACCCACCTTAATAAAAATTTCGTCCTCGAAATTTCAATAAAGCAGGGAATGGTAAAAGAATCAAGGTCAAGAAGAAACAACAAGCTTCAAACAGGGAATGATAAGAGAATCAACAATCAAGAGGAAATACAAACAAGCTTCCACGCTTCCGCTGCGCGCTCTGATCTCAGCTACCAGCTTCAACATGGAGTAACCGATCTCAAGAGGTAGAATCAGGAGGAATGAATAGGAAGGAAGGATGAAATCAAGATGGACATCCAAATCACTCTAATTGAAGTGTTGGAATCATGAATATCAACAGATCAAGAACGGAATTCCAAAGGGAGGACGATCAATTTCCAAATGGAGTCAATATTATCACGTGAATAGTATATGTATATTACAGTGTCAACATAACTGTCTCAGGTTACAGGTAGGAACTAGGTTCTCTTTTATGTCGAACCTGGCTCTGATACCACTCTGTAACGCCCCGATCCTAAAGATACGGAGACGTTATGGCGACGCATATACGCGAGGAAAAATACCCCACATATACGCGCTAAGCCCAAATTGTAACCTGAACAAGCTATAAATCAGAAGCATAATGATCAATGAACACTGCAATAATACATATAATGATAATGATAAGGATAGCAGATAAACGATGGCAAGAACATGGCAGCTGAAAGCAATAAATGCAGAATCAGGAAATGACAGAATATAAAGAGGTGAAATACCAGAAATAGAAGAAAAAGCGTCCAGTCCCTCGCAAGACGAACAGTCTTGTCGAACCCTGCACATTAGAACAACCGTCCAATAGCTGGACGTGCAAACCCAGGGTCGTCAGAACGCGACCATAATGCGTGTGTGTGTAAAGGGGAAACAGCTCGTGCAGAAGAAACCATGTGCATATATAATAGTAAGAACAACTGCAGATAGAAAGTCTAAATAACACAATAAATAACTGAACAGTAACACATATGATAAAAATATGAATACAGGTAGCAGACAAATGGCACAACTGTAAATATGCAATCAATGTCAAGGCGTGTAATCCATCACATGTCACTAGGTTGGCATCCAAGTCTGGTCATAAGTCTGGTCCTAGATACAATCTTGTATACAGTCATGGGTCATAAGGCAGAGTAACAGTTCAGGGTATAATACAATGTGTTCAGTCAAGCCAATCAATAATAATCAGGAGTGTTCTACGTTATCTTTGTCACTTTCCCACCGGCGTCCCACAACATCCGACAGTTCACCCTGGAGCCCGCACATCCAGTAGAACTCATTCGAACTCCGATATGCGGGTATCATTGTTCGAATAGGGAAAGAGAACCAAATAACATGGGTCCTAGGAGTTATCATCATACAAGTGCGTGTGGATGCTAATAGGCACTGAGAATGTAATATCACGCTAACACCAGGTGGCACAATCAGTAGATAGCCCTACAGATTCAAGAGGTGGCCCCCACCACGTGTGTGGTGTGGCACTTTGCTCCGTGTGGCACTTTGCTCTGAGGGGAATGGATTCTAGAGGTGGCCCCCACAGATTCAAGAGGTGGCCCCCACCATGTGTATGATGTGGCACTTTGTTCCGTGTGGCACTTAGTTCCATTCAAGATCCACCGGACGCTAGTACGATTGTGGGATACATCCTCGTCATCCCGACACCAGGCTGCAAACCGCCGGATGCTGGTTTGACTGTGCTATTAACAGGTCAATAGTACATGGGACATGGATACAGGGGTTACAGGAGTACTAGATGTCAAGTAACAGTGATACAGTCATATGTCAAGGTCCAGTGAAAGGTGTCTAGTGTACAGTCAGTTAGGTAATGCCATCAGTAACAATCAATACCTTATGCCATTTCAATTACTGGGATGCTACTGGACGGTAATAATATCAGTACAGTAATAATCAATCAGTAATCGTATACACGGTGAACAATATCAGTAACAGTAACAGTAACAGTAACCGTGTATACGATGAACAATAGGACTGTACCGTGGTTACGGTCAAACAATCATGTCCCAGTAACTTACAATAACATAGATTTATACAATAACTAATCCAGATATTGTTCAATAGACAGTCTAATCTAGAACCGGTCCATACCTCATATGTCTGTACTGCATATAACAATATCCGATCTCAATAGTCATCATGAACCTACCCTCAACAGTCATCCTGACCGTCAAATATTAATCTATGTCAAAGTGGTCCGGTACAGTAACCCACAAGCTTAACGAATCAATGACTAGTTCTCTCGTCACATCAATCTACTCTGATCCTCAAGTCATCGATATATATATAATCTTTGAGTCGCTGATATATCTAACTCTCAATAACTAAAATACTACATGTACTGATACACATAATCAAATTCTTATATTTCAGAAGAATAAGATTATCACACACTCTCACTCTATCAAGTCAATCACAAGATCTATAAAACTCAACAATATATCAAGAGAATAAATCTAAATTCCACCAGGTCGGGTCAACCTAATCTACGCCCACTCCCCAACCCAAGATCAAGTCCATCACCATCGAGTCAACTAATCAAATCCATCAATTCAGGTCAACTCCAATTCTAACTATGTCAATGTTAATCCAAGTAATCGGTAAAACAATATCATATCTAACACTTCCTCGATGCCCACAGGAGTTTTAGTCGGGATAATCACCAACAACTGCCAATAAACACTATACATAAGATATGTCCTCTATCCTCAAATATAATGTACGTCAACTGATCAGTAGATTAAATCACAGTCCAGAATATTCAATGCTAGGCCTAAGTCAACCAGTGACAACTACCAATACATGAAATGCTTCTAATAATCTCTCAATTAAACTAAAGGAATAAGATGTATGGTCCCTGATGTCACATGGAGTGATATAGGTAGTCAAACTGGTAAAATAAAAGAGACAATCACATGTAATAATACAAGTAACATATAAAATACTACTGAGAACAGTGAGTAAAGAAAATGATACAAGAGCAAACACTCACATAAAATAATATCAAAATATTCAATAAGAAAATAAAGAACTCTCACTTCATGAGGGCACGGTGCGTTCGCTCTCGCCTTATAGTTTCAGCGGTGGAGATGGAGAATTTGAAGCAGCAATCGCAGCAGTTGCTTACGCCATCACCTCAGTCGAAGAAAGAGTAGGCGCAAAGAAACGGAGAGGATTATCTGTCAAATTTTCTTCTGAAGGTCCTCTTCCCAAAACCAAAAGCAGAAATGAAGACATCAAGATAAAGCTAAACAGTTTCAGGGGATCTTCCAAACAATGGATTACTGATCAAGAAGCAAAAGAAGATGAAACACCAGGAGGTAACTCTTGTCTTAACATCAAATAATTCATAACAAAATTTTCACAATGAAGAGCACAACTAAGCTGCCATTTATAGTTGAAATCAAATAGCAAATGCCAACTTGTCTACACTATGTACTTCTCTTTGATTCTTGAAATTTGATTTCTTAATTTCAACAGACCAAGTATAACGGATAAGATTTCATGAAGAGGAACATGTCAAGGTTGTTTATTACTAAATTTATTGAATTGGTCAATAGAGAACATGCAGCTGAGATTTAACAAGTTCATGACTTTTTCATGTCGACGCATCATCACTTCACTGTGCATAAAAAAATCATCAAATAAATAAATAAATAATCGCCCTATGCTCGGAACGAGGATAAGCTATTCAAAAAAAATATCCAATAAATGCAAGATCCAAAAACTGTAAACAAAAAAACTAATCCTTGATTAGGATAACATTGGAGAGGAACCAGAATGTAGATTGGAACATCACCTGACTTGTTCATGAAGAAATTCAAAAGAAAAATTAATGAAAAGATATTCAACAATTGCATGATCCCAAAAATTTAAAAGAAAAAGAAACGAAACTTGATTAGAATTAAAGAGGAATTACGGGATGATTAGAACCTGACCTTGGATCCGCTACCATTCGCTTCATCTCCTCTCATTAAAACCCTTGATGAAATCTCAGGCTTTCCCCTTCATCATCCCTTTAGGGAGACTCCGATTCGAAATCGAGAACGCGGGGAGATCGGCATAGTAATGATCGAAGGTGGTGAAAAGGAGGGATTTTGGGGCCGAGGGGAGTAGCGCAGCGGCAGAGGAGATGGGGAGGTTAGGTTAGGGTTAGATTAGGATAGAATTATATAGGGGGTGTAATTGTGTTGTGGGTTATGAAATAAGAAAAAGGGTAATAAATGCTAAATAAAATGGTGGGTGCCCTTTTGCAACAAAAGCCAAAATGGCCAAGATGGTTAGAGCATTAATGTTATATGGCATTGGCCTTGGTTCGAAACTTGTTGCTCATGCGGGTTTTCTAATTTCTTTTATTATTATTTTTTTTTTGTGAAGGAATTGGATTTGGGCCTGCTATTGGGCTTGGGCTCAATTAGAAAATAAAGAGAAGAGGAAAGTGATAAGATGGGCTTGGGCTTGAAACAAAAGGGAAAAAATAAGATAAAATGAGGTACTAAAAACAATAAATCATGATGATGATAATCGAGAATTAATTAGTAATAATTAAAATAAAATCTAAACTTTAAAAATGACAATTTCCTTAAAATAAAATACACATACACTTTATAAGTATTATTTTTTTTTCACTATTAGTTCATGCATTACAAGATATGGGTATTACACAAAGTTTCAGAATAGAAACCAGAAGCAGAATTCTGCCGACACTTCTCAGCCTCGCATGTGGCTAGTCAGGCTCCCTGCGAACCTATGTCCCCCTTGTCAAAGCAGATGTGGAGGCCAAAGCAGAAGGCTCTGTATAAAGCCTCAGGCGTAGCTACGCCACAAGTGCGTCTCTCTTGCGAAGAAAAAGGTAAGATGCCAGCCTGCTCCAACAAGGCTGCTAGCCGCAAAGTCACAACGGCGACCATACCTTCGCCCAATTCAAGAGTGGTAACGCCTCGCGCCAGCCTCGTTCTCATGAGCGAAGCTACTGTACCACAGGTACGCATGACATTCATAGCCGTGAAGCTGGAACCAAAGCACCACAACGTGCTTTGTTCCCCAGTTCTTCAAGTACTAAGCTCGCTTTTCGTAGCGGAACTAAGGGATTGTCCCTAAGTGCTGATAGCGGTGCTTATCCAGCTTTAGCGCCCAAGGGTGTTCCAAAGCTTTTAATCGCGAATTTAGAGCCAAAGCACTATCTAAGGCTAATCGTCTTCGCAGTAGCATAGCGGATAAAGCACCACAGCGTGCTCCGCTCCCCAGTCTATCAAGCGCTAAGCTCGCGCTTTGTAGCGGAGCTAAGGGATTGTCCCTAAGTGTTGACAGCGGTGCTTATGTAGCTTCAACATCCAAGGGCATTCCCAAGCTTCTTAACCGCGAAGCTAGAGCTGAAGCACTATTTAGTGCTAATCCCCTCTGCGGTGATAAAAGGAGCAGGACATTCTCTTATGCGCAATTCAACAGAGCCTCTGCGCTGGATCATTTAGGCCCGACTGGGTCTGACTTGCGGGAATTCCTGACAAGAAAACGGAAGTCAGAATCTTTCCAAACTACTCCCCCCTGTTGTCGACAAGTGGGATGTCAGTTGGTGACAGTCCACTTAGTCTATTGCCGGCTAGGACCAATCCCCGCCGCTCCTCCAGGTCGACTGTCAGTTTTTGATCGACTGACGGTGCAAGCTCCGGTAAAACATCGCAAAAGGAGCATACCACGAGATCTGCCCTCTACGTCCGTTAACATGACCGGAAGAGGACGAGAGCTACACAGGGGTAGACAAACGTCCCATCACACTCCCTACAGTTCCCCAGATCCGGATTATAGCCCAGGCTTAGGCGAAGTCTTGGTACATGAAGAGGGTGTCTTCCGAAATACCAGATCTAGGGTTGCAATACCCTACAGTTATGAACAGTCATCTTCTTCAACTGCAGTAGCCTCACCGGAACCAAAGAGAGGATCAGTCCAGTGGTCTGATGAAGAAGATGAAGATAGTGGGTATACCTCTTCGGCGACAGTCAGCTCAGTGCGAACAGACAGAGCATCAGTAAACATAGCTGACAATGGTAATGACGACCTTCGTCGGCGTTTGGAAGCTCAGGAGTAAACTTCCAAAACCCAGCAAGAAGCTCTGGATAACATTCAACAGATGCTCGCTCAACTCCTCAATTACCAAAATAATAATGATACCGAAAGTAACCATGATGAGGAAGAACATCTTAGCAATGAACAGCCAAGGACGGAGAAGTCGAAGGAGGGTTCTTCTTTGGACACTGAAGTCCTTAAGGGCATCCAAGCTCAAATCGTATCCTTAGCTCAGAGGGATGAATTAAAGAAAGTAGGGGCAGTCCGTCCTTACCCGCTAGAGTGGGATTCAGTACCATACCCACTAAAGTTCAAACCGCCAACGTTACATACGTACGATGGTAAGAGCTCGCCAAACCAGCACATCTACTATTTCTGGTCTCAGACCGGTAATGTTATAGACAATGATGCTATCATGGTTAGGCTGTTCATTGGCACCTTAAAGGGGGTAGCATTTGATTGGTTCCGAAGTCTCCCTTTGGGCTCCGTCAATTCCTGGATCGACCTAGAAACCCGATTCCTTTCTCGTTTCTATGAGAACGATACCGAGGTAACTCTGGACAAGCTCCTCTCCACCGTGCAGAAGAAGGGCGAATCTGTCTGAGATTACATCAAGCGATTCAGAAACTTGTCTCTGATGTGCCCAGTAGGGATGCCATTACCCATGCTCTTACAGACGTGCAGGCACAACTTCTTGGACCAAGTAGTGGTTCGCATGGGGGCTGTCAAAGCCCATACCTGGAAAGAACTGATCGAGCAAGCTGAGATAGCCAAAAAGTCGGCTAAAAAGTTCGAACCATCCACCCCTAAAGTCAAATGGGGTATGAACAATAAAGGACGTGGCGACATGGCGCAGTCTTCTCAAGCCAAAGGGTAGGAGACTATGTCCGTAGAATTGTCAGGAGATGTTCAGTCGAAGGCCAAGAAGAGCGGCTTCAATAATCAAGAGTCTAAGTTTTCTCAGAAACAGTACTCCTTCAAAGACGATCAGGTGGTCACAATATTCCATTTACACCACAAAGGGAATAAAATGAAGCTGCTGGATGCTCGACGTCCCAATGAAATAGGACGCACGAATGATCCCAAATACTGTCTTTTCCACAGGATGATTCACCATCCTACCGACAAGTGCTTTGTCCTCAAGGACAAAATTCAAGCTTTGATCGACGCCGGGGTCCTGACACTGAAGTCAGAGCAGAAGAAAGTCACTGCCAATATGGTGACCCTTGAGTTCGGGAAAACCCCAAAGGTCACAGTTCCTGACGGGACTTATCCAGTCCCTGCACCACGGCTAGAGTCAAGCATCCTGCGGCTAAAACTCAAGATAATAGGGGTCTTGTTCCCTTGATATTGGAGACAGGGAAAATCATGTGGATACACCCAGACCTTGTCTAAGACGAACAATGGGATTCAAAGAAGTCCAAGTCGAAGGGCAAATCTTGCAATGTCATCTCCATCCTGCCAGACGATGACAATTTCACATCAGCTTCTCTCAGTGATTCTGAAGGAGAAAAGCACGCTTGTGCGACGCAGGCCGATGTACCTCAGCCGACGGGTACTCGATCCAAAAAATCATATTTAAAACAGTATGAGAAAGCTACTGACGAGACACAATAGCAAATGACGTCAGTACAAATACCAGCATCTACTTCGGTTCCAACCAAGTGAAAGGAGAAGCCAAAGGAAGTCCGGTTCGACCATGTCCTGAAAAAACCTTCAGGCCCAGGGCTTGACGTGCCCTTTCGTTTTGACATATTGGCCCAGTTGGCTAATATCCCGGCTCGAGCTCCTTCGTCTCTCAAAAGAGACAAGAGAAGCACTCAGAGATGTACTGGCTAATTCAGAATCATTCCTGACATATATGCCAGAAACCCCTAACGATGATGCTCAGTCTTCTTGCCCTGAATGCCATCATGCACAATCAAAGGTACCTGCTCCCCTAACGATGACGCTCAGTCTTCTTGCCCTGAATGCCATCATACATGATCAAAGGTACCTGCTATTACCTTCACAGCGGAAGATATGCTTCTCAAGGATAACAAGCATGATCGACCTTTATACTACACTGGATATATCGGTTCAACATGCATTGAAAGGGTACAGGTTGACCGGGGTCTGCATTCAGCATTATCCCTAAAAGGCTCCTCTACTTCCTCGGTATACCACTATATAGGTTGTCCGCAACCACTACTACAATATACGATTTTAATGCCGGAAGTAGTCATCCACTCGGGAAAATTTGGCTCCGTTGCCGAATCGGGAGCCTGAGGTCGGAAGTGACGTGCTATGTCATTGACACTGACACATCATACAACTTGTTGCTTGGACGACCGTGGATCCACGCCAACTGGATCGTTCCCTCCACTCTGCACCAGTGCTTCAAATATGTTGAAGATGATGCAACAGTACGGACTGTCTTCGCTGAGAAGCAACCATTCAAAGGGGTGGAAAATTACTTCACTGACGCTCTCCTATATCAAGAGACCGGTGAAACATCCAAAGAATCATTGCCGGACGATGATGATAGTGGCAATGAGGCGGATTTGGAATCTGAAGTGGACATGCCAGCCATTTTGATTAATGAACCAATTATAGCATGTCTTAAATGTAACGCTCTTTCTGAAGATGAGGGCGAGTGGGTAATTAATGATAATATTTCCTTTGATTATCCTGTGAGTGTTGGGTTGTTTGAATTCATTACGGATAGCTCTCTGCACACACCTTTACATAGACCAAGTGCATCCGGTACACCCATGGAATCTATAGAAGGGGCCGCTTTAGTGATCCCTCCATCCAAAGAAGGTCAGTCACCGATAATTTTCGGTAGAACCCAACTACGAGGGTCCACACCCGCAGATTCAAGTTCAGACTCAGACACCCCACAATTCTTCCATTACGCGCAACCAGTGCGCCATATTATGAAGAAAATGGGGTACAACCTAAAGCATGGAGAGGGCCTGAATTTCGGAAAAGGAAGGCGTAGTTTGCTGCGTAACTTTGTGCCAAAAGGGAAGCCTGCAAATTACTATGACAACACACGCAGGGGGTTGGGATACATTACACCCACACCACCAGCAACGGTTCAATTCAAGGATGATGAACCGACTCCATCACATTCGGCCTCTTCCTTCGAGTGGGACTCAGATGTCAGTGTGGGAATGATGTTCGAGAATCTCACCATTAATATGACTTCAAGCAGTCAATTGGAGCCTGCGGAAGCTACTGATGAGGAACCATGGCTCAGCAATTAGATCTCCAATGGGAAAAGCAATTCGAACTGCGCGAACCGCCTACTGAAGATAAGGTGATGCAGGTCAACTTGGGTAGTCAAGATCACCCTAAATCCATCTTTATAAGTGAAAGCTTATCACTTATGGAAAAAGAAGAATTAATAACACTCGTAAAGGAGTATATAGACGTCTTCGCATGGAACTACGAAGACATGCCCAGACTTGATCCACAAGTAGCCATGCATCGTCTGAATATCAAACCTGACGTCAAGCCAGTCAAGCAGCAACAACATCGGTTTCGCCCGAACATTATGGAGGCTATTGAAGTCAAAGTTCATAAGCTCATTGCATGTGGCTTCATACGGGAGGAACAGCATCCAGATTGGGTTGCTAATATCGTTCCCGTCCTCAAGAAGAATGGGAAAAAACGGATCTACATCGTACCGTGATCTCAATACAGCTTGTCCTAAAGACGAATTCCCACTGCCCATCACCGATGTCATGATTGACAATACCTGTGGATTCAAAAGAATGTCTTTCATGGACGGCTTTTTAGGGTACAATCAGATTAAGATGTATCCCGACGACGAGAAGCATACTTCGTTCCGAACACCATTGGGGGTATACTGCTACACTGTGATGCCCTTCGGGCTAAAGAACGCCGGAGCAACCTATCAGCGGGCAATGAGTATAATCTTCCGCGATCATCTCCGAAAAATGGTAGAAGGCTATGTCGACGACATTGCTATCAAAAGCCGCAATAAGAATGATTGTCTTCGTGACTTGAGAATGATGTTCGACATAATGCGGGCTCATCAACTGAGAATGAATCCGACAAAATCCTTCTTGGGAGTTTCGAGTGGCAAGTTCCTTGGATTTATTGTTACATCAAAAGGGATTCATCTTGACCCGGACAAAGTCAAAGCCATTCAAAGCATGCATCCACCGAGGAATCTTAAAGAGCTTAGAGGCTTGCAAGGTAGACTGGCTTATATTAGAAGATTCATCGCAAATCTCTCAGGCCGCTGTCAACCGTTCACCCGACTCATGAAAAAGGGTGCTTCCTTCGTATGAATTCAAGCCTGTCAGGAAGCTTATGAAGACATCAAGAGATATCTCACAAAACCCCCAGTCTTAGTGGCTTCCACATCAGGGAAACCATTCTTGCTTTATGTGAAAGCTATGGACCATTCTCTTGGTGCCCTGCTTGCTCAAAAAGACGACAATGGTCACGAACAGGCCATTTATTATCTGAGTAGGACTCTGATAGGGGCGGAATCTCGCTATAATCCTATCGAGAAGGAGTGCTTAGCTCTTGTCTTTGCCGTTCAGAAGACACGACATTATTTGATCGGCCAAACCATACATGTCATCTCCAGAGTGAATCCTTTGCGTCTTCTCATGACGAAGCCAGGATCATTGAATTCAAGATTAGCTAAATGGGCGCTTCTTTTGTCTCAATACGACATGATCTTTATCCCTCAAAAGGCGATTAAAGGCCAGGCACTTGCGAAATTCTTGGCTGCTCATCCAGTTCCAGAAAACTCAAAACTTCACGAAGATATTCCGGATGAAGTCTTCGAGTCTAATGTAACCTTAGAGGATGAAGTTTAGCAGATATTCTTCGATGGAGCATCACGAATAGGCCTTAAAGGCAGCATCATTACCGGCGTGGGGGTTGTGTTTATCTCCCCACAGAATCATGTCCTTCCTAGAGCATTTTCTCTGACGGAATCAAGCTCCAACAATGTAGCGGAATATAATGCTCTACTCATTGGTCTTCAGCTCGCCCACGGAATGGGGGTATGCTACCTTGAAGCTTACGGCGATTCAAAACTGATTATCAATCTGGTTAAAGGCGAATATGAGGTCCGCCACGAGTATTTGGTGCCTTATTATCACACGGTCATCGAATTGGCTAATCTGTTTGATGGTTTCTACATCGGGCACGTGTATCTATCTCAGAATACTAAGGAGGATGCTCTTGCTGCATTAGTAACAACACTAGCCTTGCCAGTCGACACCGAGTATCACCTTAAGTGGCGACTCGACACCTTGTCTGCTCCAAACATATGTTAAGAACCAGAGAGCATAATATCTCGATGGATCTTGAGCCGAGAGATTGGTGATTTCCTTTCATCGACTATGCTCTACATGGTTTGCTGCCAGACAATCCTAAAGAAGCGGCATCTATCAGATGAAGGTCTCTCCGTTTCTACTACGATCCAACTCTGAAGACGCTTTACCGTCGTTCATACGACGGTGTCCTCCTCCGTTGCCTTTCTAATTCAGAGGCACAGGAAGTGCTTAAAGAAGCACACGACGGCATATGTGGAGCTCATCAGCCAGGTCCAAAACTTAAAGACATATTGCATAGGCTTGAATATTATTGGCCAACCATAATAGCCGATGCCATCCAATATGCTCGAAGGTGTAAAGCATGCCAAATTCATGCGGACTTCATACACCAAAATCCGGAGTTGCTCCACCCAACTGTTGCTTCATGGCCATTTGAAGCATGGGGAATCGATGTCGTAGGGCCAATCAACCCTTCTTCGACAAGAGGTCACCGGTTTATCTTAGTAATAACCGATTACTTTTCAAAATGGGTAGAAGCTATACCACTGGTTGAAGTCAAAACCTCTAACATGGTTAATTTCATCAAATACTATGTCATCCATCAATTTGGTGTCCCTAGGCGGATCATCCATGATAATGGTCTCCAATTCATAAGCCAGGTATTCTATCGATTCTGCGATAAATACCGAATTCAGAATGTGGCTTCAACTGCCTATAATCCCGCCGCTAATGGCTTGGCGGAAGCATTCAACAAGACGATCATCAAGTTACTCAAAAAGTTCGTCTCCTCGAATAAGCGAGATTGGGACGAAAAGCTTGGTGAATGTCTTTGGGCCTACCGAACCACGGTTCGAACACCGACAGACAATACGCCTTTTTTCTTGGTGTACGGGTGTGAAGCAGTCATACCATTGGAAATCCAGATGCCCTCACTACGAGTTGCTTTAATGACTAAGATCACATCAGAGGACAATGATCGGTTGCGTCTTCAAGAGCTCGAAGCCCTAGATGAGAAGCGACTACAAGCTCAGCAACACATCGAGTTGTATCAAGCTCGAATCTCAAAAGCCTTCAATAAGAAGGTCAAACAAAGAGTCTTCCAGAAAGGAGATTTGGTTTTAGCCGTCAGACGACCGATGATCATGACGCACAAAACAAAAGGCAAATTTCAGCCTAAATGGGAGGGACCGTTTGTAATAGAAACAGTCTATTCAAACGGAGCATATCGCCTTATGACTTCAGATGGTGATTTACTCATGATGCCGATCAATGGCAAGTTCTAAAAGAAGTATTATTCTTGATTAAGAATCCTTCTCATGATCAAGTTAACACTACACCTCTGATCAAGACCTTAAAATCTAAGGTACACAGAAAAAGCCCTCTCTCTTCCTCCAAACGAGATCATACAACCATAAACCAGTAGGAACCTGGTCATACACTGGTTGTCTCAAAGGAGAATCAAGGTTACACATGCACTAACCACATGATCCAACACCTTTAACGGTTAAGGATAGAGGAAAATGTTGGCCTTTAAGCCCAACATAAGTCCTCGATAACTCATCATATTGAGGGGAATAGCATGGCTAGCTCGACTCAAACGGTAGTTGGTAAAGGCATATCAAACCCGTTGACAGCTGAGGATTTGCTAAAAATCCTAAGGGACCTGTTCCCATTTGATTCCCTCTCCAAAATCACTTACCAATTCTTATCCATAGAATGGTAAGACCACATATAAAGATCTTTCCATCCATTTCGCCGTTAAGTTAACATTAAACCTATGACAGTGATTTCCTCATCTCTCCCCATGAGAACGAGACCCTTTCATGCTATGTTTAACAGTATACCTTTGGCATCCATTTCGCTGTTAAGTTAACATTAAACCTATGACAGTGATTTCCTCGTTTCTCCCTGCGAGAACGAGACCCTTTCATGCTATGTTTAACAGTATAACCTCTGGAATCCATTTCGCTGTTACGTTAACACTAAACCTATGACAGTGATTTTCTCGTTTCTCCCCGTGAGAACGAGACCCTTTCATGTTATGTTTAACAGTATAACCTCTGGCATCCATTTCGCTGTTAACACTAAACCTATGCAGTGATTTCCTCGTTTCTCTCTGCGAGAACGAGACCCTTTCATGCTATGTTTAACATTATACCTCTGGCATCCATTTCGTTGTTATGTTAACATTAAACCTATGACAGTGATTTTCTCGTTTGACAGAATTTTGAGCTTGGTGGCTTCTCAATCGGTTATGTCATTGCGACCTCTGAACCAGCAGATAGCCAAGTCTCATCTTTCAGTCCAACAAGAATAATTTTGAGCTTGGTGGCTTCTCAATCGGTTATGTCATTGCGACCTCTGAACCGGCAGATAGCCAAGTCTCATCTTTCAGTCCGACAAGGACTACTTCGAGCTTGGTGGTTTCTCAATCGGTTACGTCATTGCGACCTCTGAACCGGCAGATAGCCAAGTCTCATTTTTCAGTTCGACAAGAACTATTTCTTTGGGCTTGGTGGCTTCTCAATCGGTTACGTCATTGCGACCTCTGAACCGGCAGATAGCCAAGTCTTATCTTTCAGTCCGGCAAGGACTACTTTGGGCTTGGTGGCTTCTCAATCGGTTACGTCATTGCAACCTTTGAACCGGCAGATAGCCAAGTCTCATCTTTCAGTCTGGCAAGGACTATTTCTTTGTCATCATATGACAGAGTTTTGAGCTTGGTGGCTTCTCAATCGGTTGCGTCATTGCGACCTCTGAACCAACAGATAGCCAAGTCTCATTATTCAGTCCAGTAAGGACTATTTTCTCAAATGGCTGCAATACAACTTGAAAGCGACAATTCAAAGGATAAAACAAGTCGAAAATACAACAGGGGAGTCAAAATAAAATCACTTTTCATTGATTCTAAAAAGAGGGATACATGAAGGCACATATATCACAAGCTATGATGGTGCTTCATAGGACTTGATCCGTCCTTCAAGAGTGGCCAGTCTTGTCTTCCTATCATCAACAGCCCTGACAAGAGCCTGCGACCTCAGCTCAGCCTCATTAAAGCTCGCCGTCTGGGCCAAGCGAGCTTCAACTTCAACCAAGGTTGCCCTCTGAGCTAGCTCTTGCCGCAAGAGTTCGTCATTCTGAGCCTTAAGCTGCTCAAGCCGGGTAGTCTCTTCAAGACGCACTGGTTCAGCCTTGGATAAAAGAATATTAGCCTTCCTGATCATCTCCTTGGCCTTTTTAATTTTGTCCTCAGCGTCAAGAAGAGCACTGCTAGAAGCGTCTATGGCATCCCCGAGCTCTACTTTCCTTGTCTCTAAGGACTTCAAATCAGAGGAAATGGCCTTAGCGGCTTCCTGAGCGGCAAGATGAGCTTCATGCATTTGAGCAACAAGGTGCGCAAGCTGCTCGTTAACCGAAGACTCCAGGTCCGAATGACTAAGACGGCCCCATTCGTCTACATCCCTCTCAAGTTGGTCCACCAGAAGTTCTAATGCAGCGGCCTGGTCATCCCCTCCAAAGTCTCGGATACTCTCAATGCTTCAGGAGAGGACCACCTTTAAAACAGAAAATGAGGTAGTTGAGCCTTTCAAGATCAAAGCAATAGATCGCTTCAAGCTCTTATAAAAGCTATCAACTAGCTCAGTCACAAACTCATTCTCAGCCTCAATCACTCCTGGCAGACGAGCAGCCCCTGAAGAAACAGTTTCCACCGGCTTTATTGACACCATTGTGGAAGGAATAGTAGAAGCACTGGCTGCAACAACAGAGAGGTTGTCGGTGATCTCGGAGGAGTCCTCATTGAAACCAGTACACTAGCCACAACCGAGGTTGGACTAGTGACTATTTTCGAGAGAGCGGTCTCAACCACCAGTGTTGGAGAAGTAGGACTGGTAATCACCCTCAGCTCCGCACCTGGCAAGATAGGTGGCGCTGGCAGAACCGATGACATCTCACTCACGGATATAGTTGGAAGTTGTTGGCCCAAAGGCCTTCCACTCTAGTTTTGATGATGATTAACTCATGTAGTTATGTGTACTAATAATCTTGTGATTTTAGTTTCAGATCATTAATCAAGTTATTAGTAGGTGATTAGCTTCAACAAGATGATTTGGAAGCTTTCACATGTTGATTCAAGAGCCCGAGCGTCAAAGATCATATATAGCACTTGCTCGGTGGATCAAAGAGTTTTGGATCGAGTCGGCTTGGAGATTGCGCTCTACAAGAAGACATCGGTACCTAGTTTAGTTTTGTGTTTAGATCCAAATTGTAAAGATTAGAATAGTATGATATGCTCAAGTTCACAACACACACGTTTCATGTTTTGAATATTGGTTTTCGGTTTTTCCGTTTTTGGTTTAACCGATCTTGGTTTCATGAATAGATAGATCAAAACAAGTTTACATGGTTTTATGTATAGTAGATTTATTCTATATACATGCATGCTTAATTTCCTAGACAAACTTAGTTTTGACTCACTTATTCATGTGTTTTATGTTTGATATTTTTAAGAAAACATATTTTTGGAATTAAAGTAAAAATATGGATATATATATGTTTCATGTATATAGGATAATATCCATATACATCATGCCTAAATGTTGTTTAATATCATGTTTTTGTATTTGGATGAGTTTTGGACAAAATGTATTTTCTATTCAAAAATCCAAGTTTTAGAAAATACCAGTTTTGAATTTTGGTAAAAATGATAAGACACAAAAATGTTTCAAAATGTTTGTTATTTGTGATGAAATTTTTATCACAAGTTTATATTTCAAAATAAAATGATAAAACTATTTTTGTGTATTTTTAGAAGATTTATGAGAATTTTTAGGATTAAAAATTACATGTTTTTCTGACCAGAACAGCTGCTGCAGGCTAGGTCGGTCGACCGGATGGTCGACCGGACCATGTAGCCGGTCGACCGTAGTGGTCGACCGACGTGCACGGATACGTGCACGCTGGCCGCCCCTTTAGCCGGTCGACCGCACGGTCGACCGACTGAGAGCAGGTTGCTCTCTGTTTGTTTCGGTCGACCGGACGGTCGACCGCCCAGAGAGCCGTTGCTCTCTGGTTCTGGGGACGGTCGACCGCACGGTCGACCGGTTGCTGCCAACGGTCAAAATGTGACCGTTGGACGGTCGACCAACCGGTCGACCGGTAGGTCATTTTTGATAGTTTCTGCTGCCAACGACTATATTTTCTAATGGGCTATAAATACCCCATTAGTGGCCAGTTTTCCATAAGAATTTTTGGACGAATTTTCTGAGCTTTCTCTAGTGTTTTCACAGCAATCAAAAGAAGTTTTTGGGCTTTTAGTTGATCAATCTATTTGGTGTTTTTGTTAGGGTTTGGAAAATCAAGAAAGGGTTTTGGGAAAAGATTTTGATTCAACTTCTTCATCTTGGTTTCTAGTTTTTCCCAAAGATTTTCTTTGAGTTTTTGATTTCCATTCCTTTGGTTTTCTCCACACTTGAGCTACATCTACTATCTTATTCTATATGATCTTTGTGTGGGAAAAGAGATTGTTTGTGGTCTTTTGATCACCAAGTTGTAAACCCAATCTTTGCTTGGCTTTGTGTCTTTCCCTCATTGTGTTGAGGAGGTTGTGCATTTGGGTTGTATCCCTCAAGTGGTGAGGTGATCCTTGTGTAAGCTTTGTGCTAATCCCTCAAGTTGTAAGGTGATTGTTTGTTGGCTTGGTGCTTTGCCTCAAGGAGGAGGTCGTGTTTGTAAGGAGAGGAGTTGGGTACTCCTTGTAATTGTTATTGCCCCAAATCCTCGATGGAGGTTCCCTTTGTGGACAAGCTAGTGGACTTAAAATCCTTCTGGGAGAAGGCGGGGATGTAGAGCTGGGTGCTCGAACCTCGAAACATATCTTGTTGTTTGCGCTTGATCCCTTGGCTCTTACTCTCTCTCTTTACCTTGTGCCTTGCATCTATTCATATTGTTCATTCTTAATTATTTGCTTGGCTTGTTTTAGTGTGCATCTCTTGTCAATTGCAATTAGTTTTTAAATTCCGCATTAAGTTCATTAGATTAGCATAATCACCTATTCATCCCCCTCTAGGTGATTTTCAATTGGTATCAGAGCCTCCGCTCCTGATATTTAGGTTAACCACCTAGGAGTGAGATCTTGGTTTGCTAATCTTCATTTGCATTTTCATTTGCACACATTTAGTTTGCACTCATGGATAGCCCTCCTATGTTTGACTTTTTTAGACTTGATGTTTGGAAGGCCAATATGAGTAGTCATTTGAAAACCCTAGGACATCAAGTTTATCAAGCCACTACTAATGAATCCTACCCAAATCATAGCAAGCATAAAAAGGCAAATGCATTAGCACTTAAAACACTTAGAGCATCTCTTAATGAAGATCTTTTACATGTGTTTGATCATTATGATTCGGCTTTTTCAGTTTGGAGCATATTGACTTCTCCCGAGCTACCAAGGATTATCAACAAGTTGAGGAGATCTAGGAGAGACAAGTCCGATGAGCATTACCTCATGGTCCAAGGGAAAGACTCCCTTGAGGTACAATCGGATTCTCAACTAGATGTAGCTCTAGTTCATATTGCTATGGGTGTTTTGAAGTTCAAAATTTAAATGTAGAATTTGCCTCTAAACTTGAAAATTTTGTGGAAAAACATGACCTTTTGAAAAAGAAACATTTTGAATTAAAAGAAGAATGAAGGATTTGTGCTCAACTTTTGAATCGGTTTTGCAAGAGAAGGAAGAGATTACTAGTGAACGTGACTCACTAAGATCTCAACTAGACCTTGCCCTAAAAGAGATTGATGTTTTAAAAAGCAAAAACGATTGTAATGATGTTGTGAAAAACAATGAGGTTTTATCTTCAAAATTGGATTTTGTTTTAAAAGATAATCTTGTTTTGAAAAATGAAATTGATTTCATTACAAAAGAATTGGATTTGGTTTTGAAGAAAAATGAATCCTTAAAAATTGATATAGATTCTCATGTTTGCCATGCTAGTGTAGATTCACCTAGCACATCTATTGCATGCTCCACTTTATCTTTAAGTATTGAAAATGATATAAATGTTTTAAAGAAAAGTGTTGATTGTTTGGGTTCCACTTTGAGCCAATGTGCTTTGAATCACATACGCTTGAAATCCTTGGTTCGCAAGAAACAAGCTCCATCCTTGCATGCACACCCTCTACGGCATACACATGCTTCCCACGGTCACCACCATCACATGTATGCCCATGTGTACACATGTACACATTGTGGTCGAAAAGGCCACCTTACTAGATTTTGCTATGATCGTTTACACATTGAAAATTTAGCAAATAATCTTGATTGGGTTAGGAGAGATACTAACCCCTATGGACCTAAAAGAAAATGGGTACCAAAGACCACCCCTAAAATTTTTGATGTAGGTGTGGGCTCTCGCATCACGTAAGGGAAGTTTGGTGGGAGAGGACCACCATTGGTTTGGAGAACTAGAGAGGTGCCCTCATCGGTTTTGGTATCGATCTCTAACTCCCGTTTACATTTGCATGCTTTTCATGTTCATCATTTTATAGCATGTCATGTTTCATTGTTCATTATGATTATGCCATGTGATTTAGATTAGTGATATACATGTTTAGCTACTTGAGACACCCATGGACCTATCTTTGTGTTCTCACCTTGTTTTTAAACTAATATGTATGTCCTAGATCTAATGCATGTGCATGTACATAATGATCATGTTTATGATTTTCTTCAATGCTTAATGTTTTGATTAAGATGTTATATGCCATGATTATTAGAGCTATGATATGCATAATAACTCTAATAACATGTGAATTTACATAATGATCATGTTTATGATTTTCATGTTGATTTATGTCTTGTTTCGTGCTTAATGATTTGATTACTTGTTTAAATGTTAGTTTTCATTAAGACTAGTATTTATACTTGTATATGTAGTGGGCCACAAATAAATCTTTATATATGTTTGTGCTTGGATGCTTATTTGTACCCATTAGATGTTCTAGTATAGTCTAGTTTTGATGATTCATGCATTCTAACCTATATTCCCATTTTGGATATGTTTTTTAAGATCATGTGTTTTCACTTCATGTATATGTTTATTTTGCCAAACTTTAAGATATACATGTATACCCCTTGAGTCATTTGCTTTTCATGCAAATCTTTATTATGGACTCAAATTGTGTTTAGGGATATGTATGTATACTTTTTGTGTTGTCAAAACATACATATGCCTTGAAGTTTAAATCGTTTTGATGATTTTCATGTTTTTAGGTGATTTTCAATTGAAGTATAAATTAGTTTTATTGAAAATTTTAGATTTTCATGTTTCATGTTTAAGGAATTTAAATTGAGCTTAATTGAATATTTTCATGTTGATATGTGTCATATCATTCTTGTACACTCACTTTATTAGTTTACTCATGATTTGTTTTCATGAGACTATGATACGGGCTTTATAGACTTTGAGTGTTTAGTGATCATGTGATTTACATGTGTTTCATGAAAAATAATTTTGTTTTATTCCTTACTTAAAGGATTTCGTACTAGTTTACAAATTTTTCATATAACTAGTTACGGTATTCTTCATATGGTAGAGTTTTCAAACAAACCTTATTTTCAAACCTAATTTTGAAAACCCCTACCATCTAAGGGTGGTTGGATGGGAGATCATGCTCATGTATACCTTATAGTGAAAATCATTTTAAACTTGAACATGAGTGGGAGGCTAGGTAATATGAGATATACATTTGATATTATTGTTGTTTCAATTGGTATCATTGAAATTCTTTCAATTGGTATCAATATTGACATTTTTGTATACTCATATATATTTTTTATATGTATGCTTGCACTTCAAAGAGTATCAATTTCAATTGGTATCTAATTTTCATATATATATATATATATATATATGTTTTTATTTGTGCTTATTATATTCATATATCTTAGAGCACAAATTTGATCATGATAAAGCTTGTTTTATAATGACTATCTTGTTTTGATTGACTAGTTTTCAATTGGTATCTATATACAAGCTTATTCATTATTTTATTTGGAAATTCATAAAGAGGGAGAAAACTTACATTTCATCTTTCAATTGGTATTTGATTTTCACTCCCATACTTTATGATTGAAAATTTCAATTTGGTATCATATGTTCAAAATGAAAAATATTTACAATTGGTATCAAAATCCTTGTTTAGAAATTCAAAATTTGTTATGTTTAATTTCAATTGGTATCAATGTTTTTATGTTTCTTAAATTGGTATCAAGATGCTCTACTTTGACAATTTTTTTAATTGATATCTTAATTGATTGTCACCCCTTATTTACATAATTTGTGTTTTAGACAAAAAGGGGAGAACATTGTTTTATTGCTTTTAAACCCTTTATTGTTTCTTTGTTTCGAACAACAAGGGGGAGAAGAATGTTTTTGTTTTTACTTGGACCCCTTTGTTGATGATTGACAAAAAGGGGGAGAAGTATTTGAGTTTATATGCATGTTTTATATGCATGTTTTGTTTAAATTATTGGTTTGTCGTTTAATTGTTTAATTAGAGTTTAATTGTTTAATTAGTATCAAGAGCATTATTTAAGAACATGTTTTTATTGGTATCAAGAGTTTATTGGTATCAAGAGTTTATTGTTATCAAGAGCACGTTTTATGCAATGATGCATTTCATATGTTTAGTATCTAGAGCATGTTTTGTTTTTGAACATTTCATTGGGTATTTAGAACCTTTTATTGTTTTTGCATTGTCATTCATTGCACATTTATGTTTATTTGTTTTATGCATGAGTTAAGGGGGAGCTTCTTTGAAGCTTAACTTTGATCCATGCATATATAACTCCATGAGTTTTGTCATCATCAAAAAGGGGGAGATTGTTGGCCCAAAGGCCTTCCACTCTAGTTTTGATGATGATTAACTCATGTAGTTATGTGTACTAATAATCTTGTGATTTTAGTTTCAGATCATTAATCAAGTTATTAGTAGGTGATTAGCTTCAACAAGATGATTTGGAAGCTTTCACATGTTGATTCAAGAGCCCGAGCGTCAAAGATCATATATAGCACTTGCTCGGTGGATCAAAGAGTTTTGGATCGAGTCGGCTTGGAGATTGCGCTCTACAAGAAGACATCGGTACCTAGTTTAGTTTTGTGTTTAGATCCAAATTGTAAAGATTAGAATAATATGATATGCTCAAGTTCACAACACACACGTTTCATGTTTTGAATATTGGTTTTCGGTTTTTTCGTTTTTGGTTTAACCGATCTTGGTTTCATGAATAGATAGATCAAAACAAGTTTACATGGTTTTATGTATAGTAGATTTATTCTATATACATGCATGCTTAACTTCCTAGACAAACTTAGTTTTGACTCACTTATTCATGTGTTTTATGTTTGGTATTTTTAACAAAACATATTTTTGGAATTAAAGTCAAAAACATGGATATATATATGTTTCATGTATATAGGATAATATCCATATACATCATGCCTAAATGTTGTTTAATATCATGTTTTTGTATTTGGATGAGTTTTGGACAAAATATATTTTCTATTCAAAAATCTAAGTTTTAGAAAATACCAGTTTTGGATTTTGGTAAAAATGATAAGACACAAAAATATTTCAAAATGTTTGTTATTTGTGATAAAATTTTTATCACAAGTTTATATTTCAAAATAAAATGATAAAACTATTTTTGTGTATTTTTAGAAGATTTATGAGAATTTTTAGGATTAAAAATTACATGTTTTTCTCACCAGAACAGCTGCTGCCAGGCTAGGTCGGTCGACCGGACGGTCGACCGGACCATGTAGCCGGTCGACCGTAGTGGTCGACTGACGTGCACGGATACGTGCACGCTGTCCGCCCCTTTAGCCGGTCGACCGCACGGTCGACCGACTGAGAGCAGGTTGCTCTCTGTTTGTTTCGGTCGACCGGACGGTCGACCGCCCAGAGAGCCGTTGCTCTCTGGTTCTGGGGACGGTCGACTGCACGGTCGACCGGTTGCTGCCAACGGTCAAAATGTGACCGTTGGACGGTAGACCGACCGGTCGACCGGTAGGTCATTTTTGGCAGTTTCTGCTGCCAACGGCTATATTTCTAATGGGCTATAAATACCCTATTAGTGGCCAGTTTTCCATAAGAATTTTTGGGCGAATTTTCTGAGCTTTCTCTAGTGTTTTCACAGCAATCAAGAGAAATTTTTGGGCTTTTAATTGATCAATCTATTTGATGTTTTTGTTAGGGTTTGGAAAATCAAGAAAGGGTTTTTGGGAAAAGATTTTGATTCAACTTCTTCATCTTGGTTTCTAGTTTTTCCCAAAGATTTTCTTTGAGTTTTTGATTTCCATTCCTTTGGTTTTCTTTACACTTGAGCTACATCTACTATCTTATTCTATAGGATCTTTGTGTGGGAAAAGAGATTGTTTGTGGTCTTTTGATCACCAAGTTGTAAACCCAATCTTTGCTTGGCATTGTGCCTTTCCCTCATTGTGTTGAGGAGGTTGTGCATTTGGGTTGTATCCCTCAAGTGGTGAGGTGATCCTTGTGTAAGCTTTGTGCTAATCCCTCAAGTTGTGAGGTGATTGTTTGTTGGCTTGGTGCTTTGCCTCATTGAGGAGGTCGTGTTTGTAAGGAGAGGAGTTGGGTACTCCTTGTAATTGTTATTGCCCAAATCCTCGGTGGAGGTTCCCTTTGTGGGAGTCCTTTGTGGACAAGCTAGTGGACTTAAAATCCTTCTGGGTGAAGGCGGGGATGTAGAGCTGGGTGCTCGAACCTCGAAACATATCTTGTTGTTTGCGCTTGATCCCTTGGCTCTTACTCTCTCTCTTTACCTTGTGCCTTGCATCTATTCATATTGTTCATTCTTAATTATTTGCTTGGCTTGTTTAGTGTGCATCTCTTGTCAATTGCAATTAGTTTTTAAATTCCGCATTAAGTTCATTAGATTAGCATAATCACCTATTCACCCCCCTCTAGGTGATTTTCAGAAGTAAGATTGGTTCCATTACTACCGTCCCCTCAATTTCAGTTCCTCTGGCTGATTCAGGCTGATAAGAGGGCAGTCGCCATACAAAGCATCCAACTCAGCAGCATCCGCCGCGGTCGAAGTACTTACTTCACCCCTGGTTCCCTCAGGAAGATTGGTTGGCTCTCTTGAAGTCGATGCACCAAGAAGCGGAACACCTGCAACAAGACTTTATTTAGGCAAGGCATAACAAATAGCAAGAGTTAAAAGGTCAAAACAGTACCAAAAGATGATGTCGCCTCAATCGTCTTGACGGCTGCATCAGTCCCTGCGGGCTCCATTGAAAAAATCTTTAGCGGAATCAACACGAATGGCCGGCCTACCTTCACTTGCCGAACCCTCCGTGGTCCACCCAAAGGAGTTAGAAGCTTCGGGACTTCCTTTTGAAGTCCCAGCGCCCGAAGGACCTACATCAGCCGCATCATCTCCGGACTCTCCTGAGACGACAAAGTAGCCAGCCTCATCGCCCTCCTTATAAGTAAACAAGGGATCATAATGCTCCCCTTGTTCTCCGACAGCTTCAGATCTCGGGCTTTTCACCGCCTCAGTTCCTGAATCATAAAGCAAACAATGAGCTATATGGAACGCATAAGAAGTATATTACAAGAACGAAGCTGATTTTACCCGGATCCGGAGTGGCTTTACCAGTAGTCGGTTTAGGAACCGACAATTTAGTTACTAAAGGGGCAGGAGGAGGAGGTACTGCGGATAATTCGCCCTCTGCAACAACCGTAGGAGCGTAGCGACAAGGCTTCTTCACTACCCTCTTCCTACGAGATCCACCTTCCCGCTTTCGCTTGAGGGGGACGTCAGGATCTTCTTCCTCCACTTCTTCCACATCAACATGTTCTAGGGGTCCGTGCCTACCCTGCCAGAAGCAGCTGTTGGAGCCTCAGCACCCATATCCGCTTCGAAGCGAGGACTTCCTGCATCCGAGACTTCGCTGTCGTCAACGACAATGAATTCCCCGAGGCCTGGGACGCGGACCCTTTTACCTCATTTTTCTCAGAGACCTTCCACTTCAGCGGCTGAGAAATTAACTTCACATCAGAGGAATTAATAGAAAATCTAGTGGGTGTGGAGTTTGAGGTTCTATACCACTGGCAGAATCCCAGGGTCATCAGAAGGTTTGGAGTCCTTAGTGGCATGCACAGCCGCGCCTCAGTACAACCAGCAATGAAGAACCGCCAGGCACGGGCTCCATCAATGAGGCTCCCCATGAAGGCCAGGCTGCTGTTCGGATTACCTACGTACAGTTGGTCATATCCAAACTGACGGGCAAACCGACTCGGAACATAGGGCTCCAGGTAACAGGTGTCTCCGCTTTTATACAACAAGTGTGATGGCCGGATGCTAACCAGCGATTCGAAGACTCCTCGACTCAATGACGTCTGCCCTTCTCCCACATCCTTAAATTCTTCAGCATAGCCCGCATCTCGAATATAGGGGAAGCAGCGGAAAAGGCTATAGATGTCATGACGACACAGCAGCTTACGGACCGCAGCCACGTAAGTCTTCGACCATGAACATCCCTCGAATCGGCGGAGAAGCGCCGTTCGAACACCTTTCGGGGGTTCCTCTTCGGCTTGGATCATGGAAGGACAGTGAAGGGTGAACCACGCCATCAAATAAGTATATGGCAGGCCTATTCTGGGGTTTGGACCGTCGCAGGGCAAAATGGTCCCCTTTCCCCGCTTCGTCGTTGGTGGCCTACAGAAAGCCTCCGTCAGTGTACGAAGGCCTCTCTGAATACAGCACACCATGGCTGGAAGAAGTCCAAGGGAACAACCATGGACTAGACGAACAGCAGTCAACAAGACAGTCAGATGAATGACATCGCCCGATGAAGATGGCACTACACATCTCTTCAATCAGACCGTCAAGAAACCAGCCAGAAGTGCCTTCCGGGACATCGGTCGACGAGCCTGGTGGTGAAAACTCCGAAGAATATCGCCTTTCTCATAGGGGCCGTCATCTTCTTTCAGAATTAGATCCCCTTGAGAATGCTCTTGCATCTGACGAAAGATGTCTTCATCAACAGCTCCACAATGAGCCGCTTCAGGAGTATTTTCCATGTCAGGAAACAAATAATTTCCCAGCTCTTCAAACTGCATGAAGCCCCCTTATGACTCCCATGCATGCTGGAGCAAATGTACAGGTGGCACATCAACTCCCGGTAAGTCTCAAACAAGGCGGGCTCCTGCTTCTCCAGAAGTGCCATTTCTGCCTCGCACGGGAAATATTCTTCATATGGAAAAGACCCTAAAGGCAGAGCAGAGACTTCCCACATCTCGTGCAGAGCCATACCCAATTCGCCAATAGGGGTAAAGAAGGTCCCTGTAGCCGGGCAGTATAACTCAAAGATGGCGTAGAAGTTCGCTACACTCATCTAAATGCCATAACAGGTCGCCCTGACGGCCTCATAAAACCCTAACCTCTCTAGATCCTCCTCAAAATGAGCAAGGACATATAGGGTCAAGTCCCTCCACTATGCCTTGGGAGGGTGAATCCCCCTGGAGTCCTAAAATTAGTGGCTGGATAGTTGCCACGAACCTTAAAGAATTGATTTCCAAAAGTCTGAGCCACCGCAGGATTTTCTCCCACTGGGATGTCTGGGAGTACATTCCCAGGGTGGAGACCCATTATGCAGCGAGGAGGCCCTGCTCTTGTGTAACCAGGTGAGGGAATTATCAACTTCCCTACGTGAACGGATTCAGTAGTCTAACTCACTTGCCACTGCATCTTCCGAGCCCTCCTCACGCATTGAAAGAAGGACAAGGGAAAATGCTGCTTGCTAGATGGGAGATAGAACTTCTCACCATCTAATTTGAAAATCCACTGCCCCTCTCCGGCTAGCAGCTGGCGATCATGGTCTGGCGCTGCATCGCCGAATATGAAGCCAGGCTTCCAATAGATTCTTCAGTTAGAATCTTCAAGGGGAGCAGTAGTTAAGATGCTCCTCATGGTGCGTTGATCCCTACCATGAATAAGTGTATCCCGAGCAGGAGAGCTTCGCTCGCTGAACAGTGAAGCTTGCCTTTGAAACTGCAGGCTGACGTTGCCATCTAGCCCCCTGGCTGTGCCAAAGAGACTGTTCAGAGGACCAGGAGTGTAGTGCACTGCAAGAACAAAGAAAAACTATGATTAGTTCATCAGCCAAACAAAGGCTAAAAGCAAGAATGCAACTTTTGTTAAGGCATAGCCTCGCTCTCCGAGCGAAGCTGGCCTAATGATAGCTTCGCCCCGAAGCTTAGCTTCGCAGTTGCAGCGTAACTCCACACTCCACATGAAGGCAGGATGCAGGAAAATGTCAAAGTGTTAGATTCGCTCTGGAAGCTTAGCCTCGAACAACAGAATGCGACAAAGCCCCAAGGGCTAACTTCGTCAGAAGGGTATTATTGCCTAAAGACTATTTTAAGGGCATTAAGGTCCTTTTCAGTCACTCCAAAGGCTAACTTCGCATCCTGTCATTCAACAGGATGTGAACCGCCTAAGGGATAGCTTCGCCTAGAAGCTTGAAGAAGGGACCCTTCGGTTCTAATATTCTCAGTCAAGAAAACAAGGGAAATTCAGGGAATTGAACTCCCTAAGATCACGAGATCATGATTGATCGTCCTGGGCTCATCGAAAGATAGCCAGAAATCGGCTTTAAGAGAGAGATGAAAATCTCTAATCAAAAGGGAAAAGATCCCTACCGGCGATCAGTCGTTCGATGACCGGAGGAGGAGAAGGACCCTCCGTCGTAGAGGTTGTGACCTATTTTCCTGCTCGTCTCTTGGGAGCCATTGAAGAACTGAAAAGGTTCTTGAATTCTTGAACGAAGAAGAAGAGGAAGAAGAGAGAAGTTCTCTGAAAATTCAAAGAGAAGTGTCTTCTCTTTCAAAGCCCGATCAGGCTTTTATAGGCTGATGATTGCCTAAACGACACCTCGAAAAGAGCACAGGCTGTTGTTTCAAATTAATTTGAAACGGTGCCTAAAGCGCCTTCCCGAGAAGCGCTGATTCAGCCCCACTAAGGGCTAACTCCGCTGTAAGTCTAGTGCTGACTTCGCGCGACGCATGAATAACTTCGCCGAAAAACATGCCTTAGCTCCGTTAAAAACACAGTTTCGCAGATAATTCATGCTAGCTTTGCTGGAAACTCGTTCCTGGTTCAGATGGGATCCTGTCTTTAACTTCGCATGAAGTTTAGCTCCGTCAGTCCACTTCAAATGGAAAAGAAGAAGAAGCAAATTAGATAAGCAGAAACTGAACTTTTATTGATTTAAAAGGGAAGGTACATTGATAATACTACATCAAGGTTGTGTTTCGTACAACAGAATCATTTGCTCAAAAGGTATACAAGTGGTCCTATCTACTTCCCAAGCCTAACAAACTGGACACGAAAGGTCTTCCTCCTGCATAAGGCTGTAATCCTTCTCATAATGGCAGATTTTGCCATCAAGGAGCTGGATCTTCTTTGATGAAAATTGGCGAAGGACCGATTGCCACCAGAAGGCTGGATCTTCTTTAATGAAAATTGGCAAAAGAAGGATCCGAGATCTTACAGGTGACGTCCGCTTTCCCGAAGTGGATCATCTCGGATAAGCGACTACCAGCCTCGCCTCGAAGTGGATCATCTCGGATAAGCGACTGCCAACCTCTTCTGGAAAACGCATCAGCTGCCCCAGTTTGTTCCTCCTGCTTAGGATTTGAAGTTTCAACTAGAAAAGAAAGAGGCAATTTTCTGGTCTCTTTCATCAAAACAAAAGAATGGCGAGCATAGCTCACTGCAATGCAAACTGGAAACAAGTTAGCAGTAAGTCAAAGGAAAAGCTGCAAAAGTGAAATGCTAAGTCAAATTCTTTGGGGCCAAGCAATTTATATCCGATTCAGTTGCAGTTTAACAATGGATTTCAGTTTCAGTTAAGCAGAAGATAGCCTCGCTTGTACAGTGATGATGGGCTAGCTCAGCATAAGTCAAATCCTAGCCTCGCCTATATGGCTAAACCAGACTGATCCTGAGGGACGCAGTCTTAGACCCACCTATATGGCAAGAGTGGCTCAACTTTGAAGAGACTAAGTCCTAATTCTTGCCTATGTGGCGAACTTAGCAGGCAAGCACGCAATGATCTTTCTTAGATCAAGTAAAAATGATAGCTTCGCCAGGAAGCTGGGAAACAGGGTTGAATCCCTTCTCTGCAGATCAGTCAGATGCAAAATGAAGAACAAGGGAAAACAATCCCTAAGGCAGCTGTTAAAGCTAATTTAAGATATTAGTTCATTGGTAAAGTCTCTAAATGACCAGACTCACCAGTTCTTGGCCGGTAAATGACCACAGTAGGCACCCCCACTAGTTCACAACCAAGAGAAGTCATGAACAGACTGCTTCTCTGCAGAGGACCTCAAGTGTCCTATTTATAGGCCTCATGGCCTGAGCGCACCGCTGCTGCTTCAAGCATAGAAGCGCGAGCGGATTTAAGGCATTTACTGAGCCTTGAGAAAGGGAATAGTCTCCCTTGGAAATACGCGTAGGGGGAATGATCTCCCTCGTTAATGAAAGAGAAGTTATTTATTTCAACTTCGGGAAAGGAAATAATCCTTCTCGTAATTAGCCAAAAGGCTGTTCGCCTCGGGAAAGGAACGACGTTCCAATACCAATTTAAAGCGAATCTACTCCGGGAGGCTCGGACGTGGAGCTACCCAGATGCAGAGCTACCCAGATGCGGAGCTACCCAAACGCGAAGCTACTCAGAATCGCGAATCTACATTATTCTTCGGTGAATTTATCCCAAAGCAGGATTAAAAGCGAAGCTGAACTCAACCACCATGGCGACGTTCGTACTTCACATACCACCGATCAAAGCAATTCAAAGTATTTCAAAGTCTGAGTCATTCTATTGCATACTTTCGAAAACTTTAAAGGGGGTCTTGTTGACACTTTAAAAAAGACAAGATTCTTACTGGCCTGAACAATGTCTAAACTTGTTGACATTTACAAAAGACAAGTGACAGACAAGCTGACGACCAGTTTTCACCCATCTCCGAGGGACAAAGCAGCAACTTGGACTTTACTGATCCAGTGAAGCAGACAGTGAGCCCATATTGTCTTTGAACAGACCTCAGCAGGTCTAAACACTTAGCATCGCATGAGCCCAAGGGGAGAGCCTCACCTAAGAGGCTAAGATTGCCCAACTTCGCCTTGGAGCCGCTCAAAGCCCCGTCAGGAAGCTAAGTTACAGCTTCGCCTGAAGTACTCAGTTAACTCCGCAGAGAGTTAGCTTCGCTCGAAGACTCGCGCAACAGCGCAAAAGGATGTTCGAGTAGCTTTGCCACAGACGTTATCTAGCTCCGCTGAAAAGCTTTCTTCTGACTTCGCCAGACGCTCCCTCCAGCTCCGCTGCGAGCTCAACGCGGCAGCTCCGCTGCGGGTCTGTCATGGTCAACCTTTGACCAATTAAATCTCCAGATGAGATCAAATCTATTCAGGATCAAGATCAAATCCAATTAAGATCAAATCTGAGATCAAATTTGACAGTTTCTTGCCATGATCTCTTGACTCTCTTAAAACAAGTAAGAGGATCAAGGGAGATCTTCCAATTATATGGAATGGATCAAAACAAATCAGGAGACTGATCTACCTGCTACTCTAGCTTCGCGGAAGCTGATTCTAGCCTCGCAGTAAGGCTACTTTCCGGATTTAAACAGATTTGACTCAATCTGTTTCCATATTTTCAAGGGACAATTATACCCCTGCTCTCCCTATAAATAGCCCACCAGGGGGCACAAGGAAAAAGAGACCAGGTGGACCGCACAAGACTCCAAGACGAGAAGAGACACAGAGCGCACGCAAGAGGCGAAAGGCTGAAAAACAGAGAGAGGCTATTCTCGTGCTTCCAATAATTCAAAGACATTAGAGAACTGCTTCTCTAATCAGGGTGTTGATACGCTAATACCTTCTTCTCAAGGAATCTCCGGAACCAGGCGAGAAGGAATTCCTAAGTGGAGGCGGTTTTGAGAAGTAATAAGAGGGTTCTACCAACCTTCTGTTCTCCGATTCCCCGAACCAGGCGAGAAGGGAATCCTATCGATCGCATCGTCAAAGGGACAAAGTGGTCGCGCGCTGACCAGACTTCTATCAGCACACTTCTCCAGAATCTCGGAGGAGATCTACTTGTAATCTTTTTTTAGAATACTTGTAATTTAGATCCTCAACCCTTTTTTGTAAGTTTTGCCCTTTGCAAATCAATGGAAAACATAGATTAGAATACTAAATCATGATTTTACAAATCAGGGTGTTACACAAATACCGAAAGGGCACACCCTTTGATCCCAGTTTCCTCTATTTAAACTTTTCAAATGTCCACCCTATATCCAATGTGAGACTAAATGTTTGAACAACCTTTTAGTCCCCTTTAGCTTTTGAATTAGGTTAACCTTAGACTTGAATATCTCATTCATTTAAAAACGGAATTGAGCATGTGAATATATTGCGTTCATCCCCAATGGAAGAAGAACACACTCCAACCATTATTCGGTTGATTCTATCAATGGATCTCACCTTAATTCAACTCAAAGATTCACTTTTAATTTTTTTATTTTCCCAACAATTCCCCACAATGAATTGAGATTCACGGAATTGACACACAAAGAGACTGACTCTATAGTGAAAGGTACTTTAGAAAAGAAACTGCATCCGTATATGTGAACTAGGTCTTGAATCTTCTATAGCGAAGCTTTATCAGACTTCCTAGCTAATCAGTGAACTTAGTTTTGAACTGTTAGCCGTTTGTGTATGCCAAGTCAACAAGCTTCACACAGTAAGTTTTCAAAATCAATTTTGGTTCTAGGTTATGTCCATTTTGACTCTGGACATTCTTTGTTTTAGAGAGTATCTTTAGGAAATCACAACCTTCATAGAGATTTTCAAAGAGCTGACCCAGTTTTATACTCACGTAGGTGATCGTCCTATTAAGAGTAATCTACTCTACCCCTTTTGTTTTAATAACAAGATATAGGCATCATTAAAAGCATTAAGTTTATCCTTAATTCACTTGTACAAAGCTCTTGGGTGCCCCACAGGAATGAGTTGGAGTCAAGCTTGTTGGCCCAGAGGCCTTCCACTCTAGGTTTGATGATGATTAACTCATGTAGTTATAGTTTACTAATAATTTTGTGATATTTTGTTTCAGATATTTAACCAAGTTATTAGTAGGTGATTAGCTTCAACAAAGGTGTTTTGAAGCTTTCACATGGTGATTCAAGAGCCCGAGCGTCAAGTTCATATCTAGCACTCATTTGGAGTCAAGCTCAGTGGATTATGTTTGGATCGAGTCGACTTGGAGATGGCGCTCTACAAGAAGACTTCGGTACATTATTTAGTTTATTGTTTAGATCCATTTGTAAAGATTAGATAGTGTGATATGCTCAAGTTCATGACACACACACACACACTTGTTTAAGTTTCATGTTTTGGTTTTCAGTTTTTAGTTTAACTGATCTTGGTTTTCATGAATAGATAGAATCAAAACAAGTTTACATGGTTTAATATATATTAGATTTGTTCTATATACATCTATGCTTCAACTATTTAAACAAACTTAGTTTTATACATCTATTTCATGAGTTTGGAGTTTTGGTATTTTAACAAAACTTATTTTCGGATTTAATGTCAAAAACATTGATATATATCTTTACATGTATATTGGATTCTATCCATATTCTACATGATTCAAGTTGTTTAAATATCATGTTTTTGTATTTGGATGAGCTTTGGACAAAACGATTTTCCATTTCAAAAATCCTAGTTTTTAGAAAATACGGATTTTGATTTTTGGTAAAATTTCTAAGTCACAAAAATAGTTCAAAATGTTTGTAACATGATTTGATTTTTACTCAAACATGTTTGTATTTCAAATGTAATACATGAACTGATTTTTGTAGATTTTTAGAGATTTTATGAGATTTATTTGATATTAAAAAGACCAGTTTTCAAATCCTATAACCAGTTCTGTCAGGCCCTGGCAGTCGACCGTGACGGTCGACCGGAGCAGTAGTCGATCGACCAGACCAGACGACCGACGTGCATAAGGACGTGTACGCAGGCCAGCCTCTTAGGCCAGTCGACCGAGCGGTCGTCCGACTGAAGTCAACCCACTCTCGGGTTGGCCTGGCCGACCAGGCGGTCGACCGGCCAGAGAGCCGTTGCTCTCTGGTTCTGGGCGCGGTCGACCGGCAAGCTCAACGGTCAATTTTTTGACCGTTGGCCAGTCGACCGGCCGGTCAACCGGAAGGCCAATCTGGGCCTTGTCAGCTGCCAACGGGCAGATTCTCTTGAGGGCTATATATACCCCATTCAAGAGTTGGTTTTTAACAAGTTTTTAGAGAGTAAAATTCCAGATCTTTTCAAGTGTTGTAAGAGCAAGTTTTTCAAAAGAGTTTTTGTGTTTAAAAGATCAATCTTCATTTGTTTATAAAGTGTTTGTTAATTCAAAGAAAATAGTCTTTTGGGAATTTATTTTTGATCTAAAAATTCTATATCTATTTGGAGATTTTCCCAAGTGATTTTCTTTATTCAAAACACTTTATTTTCTCACACTTGAGCTTATCTTTCTATCCTATCTATTAGGATCTTTATTTTGTGGGAAAAGAAATTGGTTTGTGGTCTTTGTGATCACCAAGTTGTAAACCCTCCTCATTTGTGATATCCCTCTTGTGTAGAGGTTGATTATTGGAGTGGTGGCTTTGTGCCCTTTCCCTCTAGTGAGAGGTTGATTGGTTGTTTGGCTTTGTGCCTATCCCTCATTTGTGAGGTTGATTTTGTGGTGGCTTTGTGCCTAGCCTCTAAGTGTAGAGGTTGTGTTTGTAAAGAGAGGAGTTGTGTACTCTAAATTATAATTGTCCTAAATCCTCAGTGGAGGTTCCCTGTGTGGGAGTCCTGTGTGGACAAGTTAGTGAAAATCCTTTTGTGTGAAGGCGGGGACGTAGAGCTGTGTGCTCGAACCTCGAAACATATCCGTGTGTTTGCGATTGATCCACTTTCTCTAACTCTCTCTCTCTTTATATTGTGCCTTGCATCATTTCATATTGCTCATTCATATATTATATTCTTGGCTTGTTTGTGTGTGCCTCGCTTGTGTTTAACCACGAGAGCTTCATATTGCATCTCAACTCTATTCAGAGGAATCAAGAGGAGTTAGTCCAGAACCCTTCACCGGGAATTCGGCTACACTCGTTGGTTACACTAAGTGTGTTGCAATTTAGTTTTTAAATTCCGCATTATTTTTCTTAGATTAGCCGTACACCTATTCACCCCCCTCTAGGTGTACTTTCAATTGGTATCAGAGCCTACGCTCCTGATATTAGGTTTAACCACCTAGGAGTGTGATCTTGGTTTTGCTAATCTATCATTTGCATTTGCACACTTATATTGTTTGCGCTCATGGATAGCCCTCCCATGTTTGATATCTCTAGACTTGATATATGGAAGGTTATGATGAGTTATCATTTAAAAGCCCTAGGTTATAAAGTTTACCTTGCCATTACCAAGGAATCCTACTTTAGTGATAGCAAGCATATAGAGGCTAATGCACTAGCCCTAAAGGCACTTAGAGCATTCCTTGATAAAAAATATTTGCATGTGTTTTCTCACTATGATGCTGCTTTTGCAGTGTGGAACATTTTGACATCTCCCGAGCTACCAACGCTTATCAATAAAAGGAGGAAATCTAGTCGAGACGAGTCCGACGAACGTTGCTTCATGGTCCGAGGGAATGACTCCCTTGAGGTACAATTGGATACTCAACTAAATGCTAGTACTAGTTCATATTGCAATGAGTGTATGGATGCACAAGCCTTAAATGATGAACTTGCTAAAAATTATGAAAATTTGATTTCAAAATACAAACTTTTGAAAAAGGATTGTCTTGGTTTAAAAGAAGAAAATAAAAATTTATCTTCTAAACTTGAGATTGCTTTGCCAGATAGGGATGAGATTTCAAGTGAACTTGACTCACTTAAATTCCAGCTTGAACTTACCCTTAATGAAAACAAAATTTTGAAAGCCAAAAATGATTGTGAAAATGTTTTGAAGAAAAATGATGATTTAACTTCAAAACTTGATTTTGTATTAAAAGAGAATAATTCTTTGAAAAACAAAATTGATTTGATTTCAAAAGAATTGGAAGATTGTTTAAAGAAAAATATTTCTTTGAAAAATGATATTGATTCTTATGTTTGCCATGCTAGTGTAGCTTCATCATCTAGCTTACCTATTGCATGCACCTCTTCTATAATTGAAAATGATATATCTATGCTTAAGAAGAGTGTTGATTGTTTGGGCTCCACCTTGAGCCATTGTGCCATGAATCATACACGTTTGGAATCTATGTTTTGAAAGAAACAAGTTTCATCTTTGCATGCACACCATACACGGCATACACATGCTCCTCACAGACACACCCATAACACTTTGTATGCTCATGTGTACACTTATACACATTGTGGACGTAAGGGCCACCTTGCTAAATTTTGCTATGATAAGATATATGATTCAAATTTAGCAACTAAATTTGTTTGGGTTAGAAAAGAAGCTAACCCCCATGGACCCAAAAGAGTATGGGTACCAAAATCCACCCCTATGCTATTTGATGTAGGTGTGGACTCTCGCTTGACGTGAGAGTGATGGTGCCTTGAGGTGGATGCGTTCCGAGCTTAAAGAGGACATTTTGGATGCATCACTTTCAAGGGGAGTTTGGTGGGAGGACCACCTTATTTTGGAGACATAGAGAGTTGCCCTATCGGTTTTGGTAACGATCTCTAACTCCTCATTTATATTTACATGCTTTTCATATTATTTATTTTTAGCATATTTTGATGTTTCTTGATTATTATGTTAAATGCCATGATAATTAGATTAGTGATATACATGTATAGTATTTGAGATCACCCATGTTTAATATGGACTAATACTTTGTGTTCTCACATTTGTTTAGCTATTGTGTATATCATAGATCTATGCATGTGCATTTACATAATGATCATATGAGTTTTGTTTAAACATTTATACTTCATGTTTTGATTTCTATGCTTCATGTTTTGATTACATGTTTAGATGTTAGCTTTCATTAAAACTTAGATATATACTTGTATAACTAGTGAGCCACAAATAAATCATTATATGTTTGTGCTTGAAAGCTCATTTGTACTCATTAGATGTACTAGTATAGCCTAGTTTTGATGATTCATACATTTCGACTTGTATTCTCATTTTGTAAATGTTTTTTATGTTTGTGTTTTTAACTCCATGTATATGTCTATTTTGTCCAAATTAATAGCTATACATATACATCCTTGAGCCACTTGCCTTCATGCATATCTTTTGTGGACTTGTTATGTTTGGATATGTATGTATACGTTAGTTTGTACATGACATACATATACCTTGTAGGATTCTAGATTTTCATGTTTTAAGGAATTTCCTTTTGAGTTCGATTGCCTAGTTTCATGATAATGTGTTTCACAAAACTTGTACACTCATATTACTTGATGTTTTCTCATGATTTTGTTTTCATGAGTCTTATATGAGCCTTATATCTTTTGAGTATCAATTGTTGAGTGATTTTCATGTTTCATGAAATATATTTTTGTTTTATTCCTTACTTGAAGGATTTCATACTAGTTTTTTAAATTTTTCATATAACTAGTTCGTATTCTTCATATGGTAGAGTTTCCAAACGTTTTACATTATTTTCAAACTTATTTTTAAAAACCCTTACCCATTCAAGGGCGGTTGGTTGGGCGACCATGCCTTGTTATGCTCATTATTGAAAATCCATTTAAAACATGTGCATGAAATGGGTGGTAGGAAGTATGAGTTATACACTTGATTCTAATTATAGTTTTAATTGGTATCAATATTGACATTCTTTTGTATACTCATATATGTTTTTATATATGTATGCTTACACTTCAATTAGTATCAATTTCGATTGCTATTTAATTTTTCATACATATATATATATATATATGTGTGTGTGTGTGTGTGTGTGTGTGTGCGCGCGCGCGCGCGCGCTTTATTTGTGCTTACTATATCTCTATATCATTGAGCACAAATTTTAGTTATGCTAAGCTTGATTTCTTAAATGACTATTATATTTCAATTGATTATTTTTCAATTGGTATCTTATATAAGCTTATACATCATTTTATTTGGTATTTCATAAAGAGGAGAAAATTCATATTTCACCTTTCAATTAGTTTTGTTTACCTTTGGTATTCTACTCCCACACTTTATGATGAAAAATGATTGAAAAATTGATTATTTTAATTTGGTATCATGCGCTCCTAATGAAAAATATCTTCAATTAGTTTATGTTTTTCAAATTGGTATCAAAAGTGTAAAATATTTTCAATTGGTACTAATTTTTACAATTGGTATTAAGATTATCTATATGTTTACATCTTTCAATTGATATCAAAATTTTATTGGTTTCTTCAAAAATGTTTTATGTACTTTCAATTGGTACTTTAAATTGGTTTCTTCAATTCCTTATTTACTTTCAATTGACATTCCTCAAAATTTTTATTGGTTTACCTATTTGTTTATTTTCAATTGATATCATGATGCACTAAATTGATATTTTTTTTTAATTGGTATCATAATGTTTTGAGTTTATTTCACCCTTTGAGTATTTTTGTTTCAGACAAAAAGGGGAAGAACATGTTTTATTGGTTTTCTTTGACCCCTTTGTTGATGATTGACAAAAAGGAGGAGAAGTATTTGAGTTTATATGCATATTTTTATATTGGTATCAAGAGAGTTTGTTTTATGTTTTGTTGATATTGGTATCAAAAGCATGGATATTAGTATCAAGAACATAGTTTGATGTTTTGTTTTATTGATATCAAGAATTTTTTATTAAAATTTTTAATGTTGGTATAAAAAGCTTTTATTGATTATCTTTCAATTAAGTATCAAGAGCTTTTATTAAAAGTTTTATTATTGGTATCAAGATTTTTTATTGATTAGCTTTCAATTGAAATTTTATTAGTATCAAGAACATAGTTTGATGTTTTGTTTTATAGATATCAATTGTTGGTATAAAAGCTTTTATTGATTATCTTTCAATTAGTATCAAGAGCTTTTATTAAAAGTTTTATTATTGGTATCAAGATTTTTTATTGATTAGTTTTCAATTGAAATTTTTAATTGATATCAAGAGCATTACTTAAAGAACATGTTTATTTTAAGTTTATATTTTCATTTGTATTTAAGAACATGTTTATGAGAAGAAGAAATAATTTATTTGGTATTAAAAGCATGTTTAGTTCATTGTTTTATGCATGTTGATGCATATTCATGTTTAGTATTAATTGCATATCTTTTTGTTTATTACTATGCATGAGTTAAGGGTGACTTCTTTGAAGCTTAACTTTAATCCATGCATATATAACTCCATGAGTTTTGTCCTCATCAAAAAGGGGGAGATTGTTGGCCCAGAGGCCTTCCACTCTAGTTTGATGATGATTAACTCATGTAGTTATAGTTTACTAATAATCTTGTGATATTTAGTTTCAGATATTTAACCAAGATATTAGTAGGTGATTAGCTTCAACAAAGGTATTTTAGAGCTTTCACATGGTGATTCAAGAGCCCGAGCGTCAAGTTTATATCTAGCACTCGTTTGGAGTCAACCTCGGTGGATCATGTTTGGATCGAGTCGACTTGGAGACGGCGCTCTACAAGAAGACTTCGGTACATTATTTAGTTTATTGTTTAGATCCATTTGTAAAGATTAGATAATGTGATATGCTCAAGTTCACAACACACACTTGTTTAAGTTTCATGTTTTGGTTTTCGGTTTTTAATTTAACCGATCTTGATTTTCATGAATAGATAGAATCAAAATAAGTTTACATAGTTTAATGTATATTAGATTTGTTCTATATACATCTATGCTTTAACTATTTAAACAAACTTAGTTTGATACATCTATTTCATGAGTTTGGAGTTTTGGTATTTTAACAAAACTTATTTTCGGATTTAATGTCAAAAACATTGATATATATTTTTACATGTATATTGGATTCTATCCATATTCTACATGCTTCAAGTTGTTTAAATATCATGTTTTTGTATTTGGATGAGTTTTGGACAAAACGATTTTCCATTTCAAAAATCCTAGTTTTTGGAAAATACGGATTTTGATTTTCGGCACAATTTCTAAGTCACAAAATGGTTCAAAATGTTTGTAACATGATTTGATTTTTACTCAAACATGTTTATATTTCAAATGTAATACATGAACTGATTTTTGTGAATTTTTAGAGATTTTATGGGGTTTATTTGATATTAAAAAGATCAGTTTTCAAATCCTATAACCAGTTCTGCCAGGCCCTGGCGGTCGACCGGGACGGTCGATCGGACCAGTGGTTGGTCGACCAGACCAGTCGACCGACGTGCACAAGGACGTGCACGCAGGCCAGCCTCTTAGGCCGGTCGACCGAGCGGTCGACCGACTGAAGTCAACCCACTCTCGGGTTGGCCCGGTCGACCGGCCAGAGAGCCGTTGCTCTCTGGTTCTGGGCGCAATCGACCGGGCGGTCGACCAGCAGGCTCAACGGTCGATTTTTTGACCGTTGGCCGGTCGACTGGCCGGTCGACCGGAAGGCCAATCTGGGCCTTGTCAACTGCCAACGGGCAGATTCTCTTGAGGGCTATATATACCCCATTCAAGAGTTGGGTTTTAACAAGTTTTTAGAGAGAAAAATTTTAGATCTTTTCAAGTGTTTTAGGAGCAAGTTTTTCAAAAGAGTTTTTGTGTTTAAAAGATCAATCTTCATTTGTTTATAAAGTGTTTGTTAATTCAAAGAAAATAGTCTTTTGGGAATTTGTTTTTGGTCTAAAAATTCTATATCTATTTAGAGATTTTCCCAAGTGATTTTCTTTGTTCAAAACACTTTGTTTTCTTACACTTGAGCTTATCTTGCTATCTTATCTATTAGGATCTTTGTTTCGTGGGAAAAGTGAAAGTGCTCTAAGGCCACTTGAAAGCACACCTAGAGGGGGGTGAATAGGTGTACTTGCTAATCTAGAAACTAAATGCGCTAAATGCGAAAGCTAATGCAAATATTGCAACACACTTAATACAACACACAAGTGTAGCCGAATTCCCCGTGAAGGGCTCTGTACTAACTCCTCTTGATTCCCCTTGAATGGGTTGAGGTGCTATGTGAAGCTCTTGTGGTTAAGTATAAGTGAGGCACACACAAGCAATCCAAGCATATAATGAATAAGCAATATGAATCAATGCAAGGACAACACAAGCAAATAGATATGAATGATATGAATGATGTTATGCACAATATAAAGAGAAAGAGTCAGAGAGACAAGTGGATCAAACGCTAACAACAAGATATGTTTCGAGGTTCGAGCCCCTAGCTCTACATCCCCGCCTACACCACCGTGTAGGATTTCCAATCCACTATCTCCCACCGAGGGAACCTCTACCGAAGAGGATTTGTTACAACAATAGGAGTACCAAACTCCTCTCTCAATACAAACACCACCTCACACAAGAGGGGTAGGCCCTTAGCCAAACAACAACCGATCCACCTCACACTTGAGGGATACAAACCAACAACCAACTCCACCTCACCAAGAGGGAGAAAACAACAACCAACTCCACCTCTCACTTAGAGGGAGCAAACCACAATCCTCAACCTCTACCGAAGAGGGAGCAACCCAATCAAAGCAAGGGTTTTACAACAAGTGGTTACAAAGACCACAAACTCTCTTTTCCACAAACAAAAGATCCTAAATAGATTAGGATAGAAGATATAGCTCAAGTGTGGAAAACTAGGTGTTTGGAAAACAAAACTCAAAGAAAAATACTTAAGAAAACTCTTGTAAAAGATAGAAAATGAAAGGCAAGACAAATCTCCCAAAATTCTCTTTTCTTTGATTTTTCCAAAAACCTAAAACAAATAAGATTGGAAGTTTAAAGCCCAAAAACACTTTTGAAAACTTGTTTTAAACTCTGGGGAAACTGTAATTTTTCTCTTGTAAAAACCTTGGCCAAAATCCTAAAGAATTGGGGTTTATATAGGCCAAAACAGAAACTAGCCGTTAGGCTGATCTGACAGCCTGACAGGCTACCGGTCGGCCGGCCCGGCCGACCGCCAACGGTCAGAAATGTGACCGTTAGGGCAACCCAGTCGACCACCCGGTCGACCCAAACAAACAGAGAGCACTGCTCTCAGGTCCGGTCGGCCGCCCGGCCGACTGTTCCTGTGGCTGCCAAACGTGCACAGGCTTGTGCACGTCGGTCGACCCCAAGGGTCGACCGGCCCTTGGTGCGGTCGACCCTTGCGGTCGGCCGACCTGGCCTGTCAGCCACTGTTCTGGGACAGAAACACATGTTAAAAATATTTCTAAAAATCTTTTTAAGTCTTGTAAAAATACCCAAAAATAGTTTTATCATTTTGCATTGATATGTAAACATGTGATAAAAAGTTTAGCTCAAATATCAATCAATATGAACTATTTTTGTGTCTTATCATTTTTACCAAAAATCAAAACTTGTATTTTTATCAAACTTGAAATTTTCAATACATGAATAAGATAGTCAAAGTAAGTTTGTATAGGAAGTTTAAGCATGCATGTATAACTAGAATATATCTATTATACATATAAACTATTTAAACTTGTTTTGATCAATCTATTCATGAAAACCAAATTCAAAACATAAAACTTGTGTGTTTGTGCACTTGAGCATATCAACTATACTAAGCTTTACAAATGGATCTAAACACACTAAACTATACTAGGATACCTAAGTCTTCTTGACGATCTTCAATCTTCAAGCCGACTCGATCCCAAACGTGATCCACCGAGTGCAAAGGTATGATCTTGATGCTCGGGCACGGGAATCACCAAGTGAAGGCTTCCAAACTCATCTTTTTGAAGCAATCACCAACTAATATCTTGATCAAAGATTTGTAACTAAAATCACAAGATAATTAGTAAACATAACTACATGAGTTAATCATCATCAAAACTAGGGTGGAAGGCCTTTGGGCCAACAATCTCCCCCTTTTTGATGATGACAAAACTCATGGAGTTATATATGCATGGATTAAAGTTAAGCTTCAAAGAAGCTCCCCCTTAACTCATGCATAAACAAATAAACATAATATGCAATGAATATTAAACTTGGATGCATATCTATACAAAACAATAAATGGCTCTAGATACCAATGAAATGTTTAAAAGCAAAACATGCTCTAGATACCAATTAAAATTTAAATTAAACTTAATATATGCAAAACACAAACATGCATATATAAAACTCATAAACTCAAAATCTTTCTCCCTCTTTTTGTCAATCATCAACAAAGGGGTAAACAATCAAAACAAAACAAAATTTTCTCACCCTTTTTAATACAAAGAATCAATCATCAATAAAGGGTTAAATGCAAAACTAAATCAATACATTTTTCTCCCCCTTTTTGTCTAAAACAAAAACAAAACCAAATAGGGGTGACAATCAATTAAGATATCAATTGAAAATATGTCAATGAAGCATCTTGATATCAATTAAAAGTAAACAAACAAAAAAAATATTGATACCAATTTTAAGCAAAACACATGAAAATCTTGATACCAATTTGAAATTAAACATAATGAATTTTGAATGTCTAAACAAAAACTTTGACATCATTTGTAAATATTTTTCATTTTGAACATATGATACCAAATTTAAATTTTCAATCATAAAGTATGGGAGTACAAATACCAATTGAAAGACAAAATCAAATTTTCTCCCCCTTTATGACATACAAACTAAAACAATGCGTAGGCTTGATACCAATTTAAAAGTAATCAATTGAAATAAAATTGAAACTCAAGCTTAGCATAAACACAAACATATATATGTATGGAACATAGATACCAATTGAAATTGATATTCTTTAAAATGAAAGCATACATACATACAAACATATATGAGTATACAAGAAATGTCAAAATTGATACCAATTGAAAGAATTCAATGATACCAATTGAAATAACAATAAGATCAAGTGTATATCTCATATAACTATCTCCCAATCATGGTTCAAGTTTTAAATGATTTTCATTTTAAAGCATTCATGAACATGATCTCCCATCCAACCTCCCATCGAAGGTAGGGGTTTTCAAAAATAGGTTTGAAAATTAAAGTAAAGTATGTTTGAAAAACTCTACCAAAATGAAGAATATCATAACTAGTTAAATGGAAAATTTGTTAACTAGTACGAAATCCTTCAAGCAAGGAATAAAACAAAATTATTTTTCATGAAACATGAAATCCACATAATAGTCAACACTCTAATTCAATTAAGCATAAATATGACTCATGAAAACAAAAACATGAGTAAACAATAAATATGAGTATACAAATAAGATGTGTAGGTCATAATCATGAAAGATGGACAATAAGCTCAATTAATTCCTTGAAACATGAAAACATGAAAATCATCAAAAACTTATTTAATCTTCAAGGTATATGTATGTCTTATACAAACTAAGGTATACATACATATCCAAACACAACGAGTCCACAAAGATATATGCATGAAGGCACGTGGCTCAAAAAGGATGTATATGTATAATAATAATTTGGATAAAATAGACATATAAATGAAGTTAAACAAATAAACACGAAATCAAGAAAAACTAAATTTTCACCAAAACAAATTTCATTTCAAGGTATATGTATGAATTGTCAACACAATAAGTATACATACATATCCCTAAACACAATTGAATTCATATGTATAGATTTGCATGAAAGGCAAATGACTCAAAGGGTATACATGTATATCTTAAAGTTTGGCAAAATAGACATATACATGAAATGAAAACTCATAAAACAAATCCAAAAATAGGAATATAAGTTTAAAATGCATGAATCATCAAAACTAGACTATACTAGCACATCTAATGGATTCAAATAAGCATTCAAGCACAAACATATATAGATTTATTGTGGCCCACTATATGCACAAATATAAATCCTAGTCTTAATGAAAACTAACATTTAAATATATATTCAAATCATTAAGCATAAAACAAGATGTAAATCAACATGAAAAACATAAATATGATTATTATGCAAATTCACATGTTATTAAACCTATGATAAACATGATAGCTAAACAAATACGAGAACACAAAATAATAATCCATATTAAACATGGGTGTCTCAAAATGCTATACATGTATGTCAAGGATTTAATAAACATGGCATTATCATAATAATTTACAAACAATAAAACATGCTATAAATGATAAACATGGAAAGCATGCAAACATAAATAAGGAGTTAGAGACCGTTACCAAAACTAATGAAGGCACTTCTCTAGTACTCCAAACCAAGGTGGTCATCTCCACCAAACTTCCCTTGAAAGTGATGCATCCAATAGATTTCCATGAGGCTCGGAACGCATCCACTCCAAGGTACCACTACTCTCACGTCATGTGAGAGCCCACACCTACATCAAAAATACGAGGGGTGGTCTTTGGTATGGGTCCATGGGGGTTAGTACCTTCTCTAACCCAAACAAATTTAGTTGCTAAATTTGAAGTATGTATTCTATCATAGCAAAATTTAGCAAGGTGGCCCTTACGTCCACAATGTGTACAAGTGTACACATGAGCATACATTGTGTGATGGTGTCCGTGAGGAGCATGTGTATGCCGTGGAGGGTGTGCATGCATAGATGGAACTTGCTTCTTTCGAAACAAGGTTTCTAAACGTGTATGACCCACTACACATTGGCTCAAAGTGGAGCCCAAACAATCTACAGTCTTCCTAAGCATGGATATGTCATTGTTAATCAAAGAAGAAGTGTGGCATGCAATGGGTGTGCTAGATGGAACTACACTAGCATGGCAAACATGAGAAACAATATCATTTTTCAAATATTTATTTTTATTTAAACAAATTTCTAATTCTTTTGAAATAGAAATAATTTTTGTTTTCAAAACAACATTCTCCTTTAAAACAAAATCAATTTTTGAAGACAAGTTTTCATTTTTCTTCAAAATATTTTCACAATCATTTTTATTTTTCAACAAATCATTTTCTTTTAGTGCAAGGTCTAGTTGAGATCTCAATGAATTCCTTTCATTATAGACCTCAACCTACTCTTGCAAAACACAATCAAGTTTAGAAGACAATTTTTCATTTTCTTTAGTTAAAGCAAAAGTCTTCTTTTTAAACAAATTATATTTTTCAATTAATTTTTCACAAACTATAGATAGTTCTTCATTTAAAGCATGGGGATCAACAAAATCATTTGAAGAACTAGCACAATCATTACTATCTAGTTGAGATTCCGAAAGTACCTCAAAGGAGTCATTCCCTTGGACCATATAGCATTGTTGTGGCTCGGATTCATCTCCACTAGATTCCTCTTCTTGTTGGATAGGCGTTTGAAGCTTGGAGGAGGTGGTTGTTGTCAACTTGTTCCACACTGCAAAAACGGAATCAAGGTTAGAAACACTCAAGAGATAATCTTTAGATAATGTGCTTCTAATGGCCTCAAGGGCTTGTGCATTGGCCCCTATATGATTGCTATCACCAAGGTAGGATTCCTTGGTAATGGCAAGGTAAACCTTATGTCCTAGGGTTTGTAGAAAAACGGTCATCCTAATCTTCCAAACAAGAATGTTGGAAGGGTCAAACATAGGTGGGGTCATGAAGTCCATGGTAAACTATATGAGTGTGCAAACAAGCAAATGCAAATGTAGATTAGCAAACAAATGGATCTCACTCCTAGGATGTTAAGCCTAAGTATCAGGAGCGCTGGCTCTGATACCAATTGAAAGTGCTCTAAGGCCACTTGAAAGCACACCTAGAGGGGGGGTGAATAGGTGTACTTGCTAATCTAGAAACTAATGCGCTAAATGTGAAAGCTAATGCAAATATTGTAACACACTTAATACAACACACAAGTGTAGCAGAATTCCCCGTGAAGGGCTCTGGACTAACTCCTCTTGATTCCTCTTGAATGGGTTGAGGTGCTATGTGAAGCTCTTGTGGTTAAGTATAAGTGAGGCACACACAAGCAATCCAAGCATATAATGAATAAGCAATATGAATCAATGCAAGGACAACACAAGCAAATAGATATGAATGATATGAATGATGCTATGCACAATATAAAGAGAAAGAGTTAGAGAGACAAGTGGATCAAACGCTAACAACAAGATATGTTTCGAGGTTCGAGCCCCTAGCTCTACATCCCCGCCTACACCACCGTGTAGGATTTTCAATCCACTATCTCCCACCGAGGGAACCTCTACCGAAGAGGATTTGTTACAACAATAGGAGTACCAAACTCCTCTCTCAATACAAACACCACCTCACACAAGAGGGGTAGGCCCTTAGCCAAACAACAACCGATCCACCTCACACTTGAGGGATACAAACCAACAACCAACTCTACCTCACCAAGAGGGAGCAAACAACAACCAACTCTACCTCTCACTTAGAGGGAGCAAACCACAATCCTCAACCTCTACCGAAGAGGGAGCAACCCAATCAAAGCAAGGGTTTTACAACAAGTGGTTACAAAGACCACAAACTCTCTTTTCCACAAATAAAAGATCCTAAATAGATTAGGATAGAAGATATAGCTCAAGTGTGGAAAACTAGGTGTTTGAAAAACAAAACTCAAAGAAAAATACTTGGGAAAACTCTTGTAAAAGATAGAAAATGAAAGCCAAGACAAATCTCCCAAAATTCTCTTTTCTTTGATTTTTCCAAAAACCTAAAACAAATAAGATTGGAAGTTTAAAGCCCAAAAACACTTTTGAAAACTTGTTTTAAACTCTGGGGAAACTGTAATTTTTCTCTTGTAAAAACCTTGGCCAAAATCCCAAAGAATTGGGGTTTATATAGGCCAAAACAGAAACTAGCCGTTAGGCTGATCTGGCAGCCTGACAGGCTACCGGTCGGCCGGCCCGGCCGACCGCCAACGGTCAGAAATGTGACCGTTGGGGCAACCCGGTCGACCGCCCGGTCGACCCAAACAAACAGAGAGCACTGCTCTCAGGTCCGGTCGGCCGCCCGGCCGACCGTCCCTGTGGCTGCCAAATGTGCACAGGCTTGTGCACGTCGGTCGACCCCAAGGGTCGGCCGGCCCTTGGTGCGGTCGACCCTTGCGGTCGGCCAACCTGGCCTGTCAGCCACTGTTCTGGGACAGAAACACATGTTAAAAATATTTCTAAAAATCTTTTTAAGTCCTGTAAAAATACCCAAAAATAGTTTTATCATTTTGCATTGATATGTAAACATGTGATAAAAAGTTTAGCTCAAATATCAATCAATATGAACTATTTTTGTGTCTTATCATTTTTACCAAAAACCAAAACTTGTATTTTTATCAAACTTCGATTTTTCAATCCATGAATAAGATAGTCAAAGTAAGTTTGTATAGGAAGTTTAAGCATGCATGTATAACTAGAATATATCTATTATACATATAAACTATTTAAACTTGTTTTGATCAATCTATTCATGAAAACCAAATTCAAAACATAAAACTTGTGTGTTTGTGCACTTGAGCATATCAACTATACTAAGCTTTACAAATGGATCTAAACACACTAAACTATACTAGGATACCTAAGTCTTCTTGATGATCTTCAATCTTCAAGCCGACTCGATCCCAAACGTGATCCACCGAGTGCAAAGGTATGATCTTGATGCTCGGGCACGGGAATCACCAAGTGAAGGCTTCCAAACTCATCTTTTTGAAGCAATCACCAACTAATATCTTGATCAAAGATCTGTAACTAAAATCACAAGATAATTAGTAAACATAACTACATGAGTTAATCATCATCAAAACTAGGGTGGAAGGCCTTTGGGCCAACAAAAAGAAATTGGTTTGTGGTCTTTGTGATCACCAAGTTATAAACCCTCCTCATTTGTGATATCCCTCTTGTGTAGAGGTTGATTATTGGAGTGGTGGCTTTGTGCCCTATTCCTCAAGTGAGAGGTTGATTGGTTGTTTGGCTTTGTGCCTATCCTTCATTTGTGAGATTGATTTTGTGGTGGCTTTGTGCCCAACCTCTAAGTGTAGAGGTTGTGTTTGTAAAGAGAGGAGCTTTGTACTCTAAATTGTAATTGCCCAAATCCTCAGTGGAGGTTCCCTGTGTGGGAGTCCTGTGTGGACAAGTTAGTGAAAATTCTTCTGTGTGAAGGCGGGGACGTAGAGCTGTGTGCTCGAACCTCGAAACATATCCGTGTGTTTGCGATTGATCCACTTTCTCTAACTCTCTCTTTTATATTGTGCCTTGCATCATTTCATATTGCTCATTCGTATATTATATGCTTAGCTTGTTTGTGTGTGCCTCACTTGTGTTTAACCATGAGAGCTTCATATAGCACCTCAATTCTTATTCAGAGGAATCAAAAGGAGTTAGTCTAGAGCCTTTCACCGGGAATTCGGCTACACTCGTTGGTTACACTAAGTGTGTTGCAAATTTAGTTTTTAAATTTCGCATTATTGTTCTTAGATTAGCCGTACGCCTATTCACCCCCCCTCTAGGTGTACTTTCAAAGCTATTAAGTGCTAACTCGCAAAGTCAATTATAACTAGTTTTTTCTCTTAAACTTAGTATGTGGGATCTCTAGTTGCTAAGTGAGGTTTCCATTAAGCTGACTCGGTAAGGTTAAGCTTTTAGACCCATTCCCCTCGATACGCAGTTTATACGCTCTTTACTTAAAACTTTTAGTAAACGAATTCACTAAATTATCTTTTGACGAGATAAAGTCAATAGAGGTAATTTTCCATTGTTAACAAAAAAATCAAGAGAAATTATGTGCAAAATAGAGAGCACGTACCTTTGGGCGGTGGCATCTTTTGTTGTTAGGGCAAGAGAGAGAAGCAGTCGTGAGAAAAGTTTTTGGTTTTCAGAATTTTCGAATTGACCTCAAATTTGAAATTTTGAAGGGAAAGCAAGAAGGTGTTCGTTTTTGTTCGGCGTCATAAAAACCCCCCAAATATTTTGAAGACGGGGGTAGGGTCAAAGGAATCAGGGCGGTTCCCATCCGTGAGCCACGCATGCGTCCTGTTGTCAAAGGCCTGGCCCAGCTTCAATTTGGCCCTTATATGTATTTTCTTTTTCTTTGTTTTAAGAGAAAGTGCCTATTATAATTTTAGCAGTAACGAAGTGCAGCCCATTAAGCTGAACCCATTTTTTTTGGAAGAATTAAGCTGATTTGATTTGTTACTTCGTTTTCATTATTTTTCTTTTATTTACTTAATTTCATAAAACTATCATTAACTTTTATCTTATTTTAAAGAAATACCAAAAAATTTCATAAAAATGCAATAAAATACTATGAGAAGTCATAATTCATAATGGTTTATTGTATTTTTTTAATTTTTTATTTTTTTACTAGTATACCGCCGCAATCGGTGGGAAACTGACAGATCGGCCAAAAGGGAGAGGATAAAGGAGGAGGGATCAACGGTGCTCTCTCTCTCTCTCTCTCTCTCTCTCTCTCTCTCGCGCGCGCGCTCACAGATGAAAACAGATGGACGGACAGACAGACAGACTCACAGGAGAAAACCTCTCTCCGGTCAGTTTTGATAAAATTTTAAGTAGCTTATTAAAATCAAGTGAAAATTCATAGTAACATTAATTTAATATTAATATTTACAAAATTGATTATTTGCTCCTTGCAATGTGCATCCCATCTATTTATTTATTTAAGAAAAGAGCCATATTTGTCAAGAGTGTCTCTTTGTTTCCCTAACACCATCATAAGTTAGTTCAATGGTGGCGATGGTGACGGAATAGAGTAAGAGTCTGTGTTCGTGTTTGTTTAGATGGTAACTCGAGCAATTCTATCTCAAAAAATAGCAAAATCAATTACAACCAAGTCCAACAATAACAACAACAAAAAAAAAACCACTTTGATTGATATATGGAGTTACATTCAAAACAGAAATCCAATATTAGCTGACACACGAACACTTATAAACTTAAAATCTTGTCAATTATTTGAAGACAAACAAAACAGAAGGGCTGCAGTCTTTCAAAACGAAGGTCGCTTAATCCTCGAAAAACGTAGGTTCTGTGTTCCTTCTATTGGCTTGAAGAAGAGATTGACGATGGTTTCATTGAAAACTTGATAATCTTTCAGCGTACAATGATCATCTGCAAGCACCTCGCCATTACGATGCACCAGCACCAGCCTGCTCTCTTCGAGTGACTCCTTACTTGAAATCTCCTTCTTCAAACTCTCAACAGTGGCCTCTTCTTCTATGTCTATGTAAAATGATTTACCGGTGATAACTTCAACAGCTACCCTCATATTTCCCCCCCTTTTTAGCGGACTCCTATTTTAAAGGAGAATATTAAATCGCTTTGTGAATGATCGTTGCATTTATAAGAAGCATAATAAAAAGTAGAAATGGAAAGAGAAACAAGAAAAACCAAAAATGGAAAATGAGCTGTCAACAGTACCACATACATTTGCATCATTTTAAATTATTACCAAACATAATATTTACTTCATTGATTAGATTCATTCATTTTATCATATAAATACTGTTATTTGTACTGTTTTTTTATTTTGTATTATACTACCACTCTATGAATTGTGAACCACACTAGCAATTAATACGGGTGAGAACCACAATTCATAAGGGTGTGACTCACAATTTATAGAATCATAGTATAATATAGTATAAAAAATAGTAGTACAAATAGTATTACTCTATAATACCTCACGCACTTTACAATAGAAGGATAAGAAACTAAAGTCCAAATTAAATGATTGTAGTTAAATATTTACAAGTATATGATTATTTTAGGCCCATTAGGCAATTACTTTGTCCTTTTCCTTGAGATTTGCATTTGGTTGATTGTATTTGAAATCCATAATTGTATTTTCTTAGAACAATGATGTATAGATACGATGACCCAATGGACATGAGACATTGAATCATGAGACGACCTATTGTCTTTTTTAATTTTTATTTTCTTTTTTCTTTTTTTTTCCCTTTGGGACTCAAACTGCACAACGATAAGAGGTCATTGGTCACACGTTTTTGATTGTATCTTAAAATTTATAATTATTTCTTAAATTCACCAAACTTTTGGACCAATTAAAGTCAATCAGACTTCCAAATAGGCCCAATACAGTGGAACAATGATGGACCTAGAAACAATTGGTGGCCCATCACAAATATAAAAAATGCTCATGAATAGTAGTACAGAAACTGACTCACACCATAATTCTCAACTTCTTTGACTCCAAGTGAAATTGTGAAATGTGGTTGGAGTCAGATGCATGATCAAAGAGACTAGACTTTAATGGTTCATCACTCCTCTTGCCTTTTCAATTATTTGATTGAAAAAAGAGAGTTCAATACCTAAAATTCAAACATCTTGAGTGAAAATTTAATTTGTGTGATATCTAAAAGATAAATTCTTGTTTTAAAAGAACAATATTTTAAAGAGAAGTTTGAAATGAATTCCAACTTTACTAGAAAATAGTCGAGTAGTCTATTTTAGATAATGAAGTTAGAGCAATGCCGCTACACGTAATGACCATTTGCACCGTGACTTGTTTTCCAAATGCAATTGTCAAAAAACTAAACTCGAAGGATTTTTTTTATTTTTTATTTTTATATTACCCGAAGGACTTCAAAATGGTAATATTTGCTTCTCTTTGGCAATGCAAAAGCAATACAAATTTTAATATTTATTTATCTTTATTATTTATTATTCATTTAACACTAACCTTCTTGGTGGGAGTTTATGGTTTGAAGTTTAATTTGGCTCACACAAATATTTTTTAATGCCACGAGACCCTCTTTGGTTTAGAAACGTGTCACTAAAATGGTGGAGAAAACAAATAAGTCGACGGATCCAATGACTCTCCCAAAATAAAAATTTGCATTTGAGAGATTTCTGTAAGTTAAACTTTGTTTTTTGCATATATATCTCTAAAATAGTTTTTCCATAAATGTCACTCTCACATGAAAAAAATTACATTTCTCCTGAACACAGTGCAATTCCAACGTTTTTCTATTAGCACATATGGAACCCGTGGCAGAAAACTAGTTAAAAAAAATAATATCTAATCACGAAAAAAGAGCATTATGAATCAAATAAAAAGAAAAAGATACAGTTTTCGGCTTGAATCCGTTAGAAGCGGGAATAGATCTGACAACTAATCATTGTCACCGATCTAATTGGTCAGGTCGGTGAATATCAAGTGGAGGTTTTCCGTTAAACAGGATGTTTCTTAATTACAGAATCACCTTTTAATTACCTTCCTTAGTTAAACACCAATTAGACTGGCATTAGTCAGTCTCAATATACAATAATATTTATGAGCATAAATATTTCAGTACAACCCCTGTAAAAAGAACGTTAGTTCAATTATATAGCGATTGGAGTGAGATACGCATATAGCGAATCTCCTTAAGACAATTACATCCCCCCGCTACGGTGCTAACGGGTTATTGGACGCTAGACTCCCAAGATATAACACTCCTTCATGGTATTTGACTAGCACTACCAAATTACTATACGGTCGAACTGTAACTAATCAGTACCTTCACAAGGAATTCAATGCAGTAGGACGAAGAAAAATTTCTGAGAGAATATTTATCTTAAATTTGGAGGATTATTCACTATAGAGAAAGGAGGGAGAGAGAAGAATTTATGTCTTAGGAAGATACAGATTCAGACAACAATTCTGTATTTTAGAATCTATTAAATTTCTTGCACTTCTTTCAGACTGAAGCTTTAACAGATTTTCCTTTAAAATATCTGAACAGTATAGAGGAGAGGTAAGGAAGAGAAGACTTCTGGGAATACGTTGGAGGGCAAAACGGTCCTGGGAAAATAGTTGCGACGGTTCCTATCTGAACCACTGCAATAGTTCCAAACAGAAACCGTTGTAGCGGTTCGGGTAGTGGAGCGGGTCTCACACCACACCCGTGTGGCCCAGTTCAAAAAGAACAAGACCTGGTTGGATCTGCGCCCAGACCCAGACCCGAGCCCAGGCTCCAGCGATGGGCCGGGTGGGCGGCGACGTCATTGCGTGCGTGTGGTCATGGTTTCCCCCAATCGCGCGTGAAAACTCCAAGCTGTAACGGTCTCAGTTTTCTAAAGTCCTCAGTTAACATAACATTCATTTAAATCGACCGATTATCATAATCATTTCCAATTTCTTAAAAATTTCAGCAGCACCTCCTTTGTAAATACTGGTCGGATGTGATTTCTAATGCAAATATGATACTTTCGACTAACATCAGCCTGCTTATTAGAAAATCCAATTACATAACTGAACTCAAAAATCATCCAGGCAATCATAAAGATATTTTGTCTTAACATCGCCTACTTAAGAGAAACATAATAACATAAGCTCAAGAGTACCCCTCTCGGTGTCCATAAAAATTTTGAAATGATAAATTTTAACTAGCCATGATCATCACATTGATACTATACATCTTGATATCACAATCTAATAAAAATATCTCAAATGCCACCTTGAAATGAAGTTACTACAACATTTCTCTATATATAAATAAGATTCACCATCTATCTCACAATCAACATGTATCATCTACAAGCATATTTATTCTAGAAATACAATATGATTAGATTATAAAAAAATTAGATTGATTCAGAACGAACACCACACAACATATACTGGACCCCTGCCTCGATGCAACCTGCAATATACTAGTCTGAGGGAAGTGATCTCTACAGCCCAGTGAGTAGAGTAGGAAGAAATCAAGGAATTATAACATATCAATGAGAAACATGAATAATTAAGTAATCAGGGTAAATCTGAAAGAGTAAGAAAGCAGAAAAAATCAATGACATCCCATAATTTAATAATTAAGATAATGGTCTCTAGAATCTTTGGAGACGATCAGACTCTTATGATCATAAATTCCTAATTTCTTTCTTGAATTTTCAACTTTTCGTGTGATGAGATTTATAAATTGTATAAAATAATTTTTTGTTTAGTTGTTTGAACTCGTCTTATGTACACATAGCATATGTTACGTGTCTTGTATTCCATACTATAATACACCAATCACTATAGTTAAGTCATAAATATAATTTATGCATTCAGATAATACATACATCATAAGGCATACTTGTATAACATTTAAACACATCATACTTCTCATATTACAATATCACATCACACTTCACAATGTTCATATATCATTTCACTGAACTACACCACATACATTACTTATATATATATATATATATATATATATATATATATATATATATATATATATATATATATATATATATATATATATATATATATATATATAAACAACCCACAATAGAGGTGTGAAAAATTGTCCATCTTCTCTTCTTGCCGACCCTTTCTTCAATAAAGAAATTTCTCCATCTTCTCTTCCTGCCGGCCCCTTTCTTCAATATACACACACACACACACATATACATACATATATATATATACATATACATATACACACATATATATATATATACATATACATATACATATATATATATACATATATATATATTAACAACAACACCGTCTCTCCCTCCCACCGGCTCCCGCTGGCCCCTTCCTTCAATATATATATAAAACAACACCGTCTTCTCCCTCCCACAGAAGGATGTCCACTAACTCATCCACACAGGACTTCCCACACAGGGAACTTCCACTGAGGATTGGGGTAATTACAATTGGAAATACACAACTCCTCTCTCCAACAAATACAGCCTCTACACTTAGAGGCAAGGCACAAAGCCAAATAAGGATCAACCTCACGAATGAGGGATAGGCACAAAGCCACACAAAAATCAACCTCACAAATGAGGGATGGGCACAAAGCCACCACTCCAATCATCACCTCTTCACTAAGAGGGATATCAACACAAATAAAGGAGGGTTTACAACTTGGTGATCACAAAGACCACAAACTAATTCTTTCTCACAAAACAAAGATCCTATAGATGGGATAGAGTGATAAGCTCAAGTGTGAGAAAACAAAGAGTTTCGAAATAAAAAACTCAAAGAAAAACTCTTGGGAAAACTTCTAGAGAGATATAAAAATGAAAATCAAAACCAATCCCAAAGACTTTCTTTTTCTTTGAATTTTCCAACCCTTTTTAAAAACAAATAAAGATCAAATCTTTAAGCTTAAAAAATCTTTTGAAAACTTGTATTAAACACTTTAGAAGAAGAGAAATTCTGCTCTTAAAAATTCTTGTTGAAAACTAACTTCAAATGGGGTATTTATAGCCCATTTGAAAATCTGCCCGTTGGCAGCAGAAATGGTTAGTTTTGACCTTCCGGTCGACCGGCCGGTCGACCGACCAACAGTCAAAAATGTGACCATTGAGCCCTTCGGTCGACCGCCCGGTCGACCGTGCCAGATCCAGAGAGCAACTGCTCTCTGGCCGGTCGACCGCCCGGTCGACCGGGCCAAAGTGAACGGTCGACCGCCCGGTCGACCGGCCGCACCCGAGAGTGGGCTGACTTCAGTCGGTCGACCGCTCGGTCGACTGGCCAAATCACTTGGCCTTTGTGCACGTCTTGTGCACATCGGTCGACCGGTCCGGTCGACCGACCACTGGTCCAGTCGACCGTCCCAGTCGACCACCAGAGCCTGGCAGGGCAAATTACAGGATTTAAAAACTGGTCTTTTTAACTTCAAATAAATCCCATAAAATCACATAAATTTCACAAAAATCAGTTCATGTTATATCTTTGAAATACAAACATGTTTGAGTAAAAATCAAATCATGTTACAAATATTTTGAACCATTTTTGTGACTTGAAAAATTTGTCTTAAACCAAAAACGGTATTTTTCTAGAAACCAAACTTCTAAAGGAAAATACGGTTTTTCTATAAACTTGTATAAATACAAAAATATGATATTGAAACAACTTTGAAGCATATAGTATATGGATAGAATCTAATATACATGAAAGAGATTATATCTATATTTTTGACATTAAATCTAAAAATAAGTTTTGTTAAAATACAAAACTCCAAACTCATGAAGTAGACTTATCAAAATATGTTTTTCTAAATAGATAAAGCATATATGTATATAGATCAAATCTAACATACATTAAACCATGTAAACTTGTTTTGATTCTATCTATTCATGAAAACCAAGATCGGTTAAACCGAAAACCAAAACCAATAAACATGAAACAAGTGTTTGTATTGTGAACTTGAGCATATCACACTATCTAATCTTTAACAATGGATCTAAACAAACTGTACTAAAACAAACCGAAGCCTTTTTATAGAACGCCGTCTTCAAGACGACTTGATCCAAACGCGATTCACCGAGCTTGACTCCAACCGAGTGTTAGATATGAACTTAACGCTCAAGCTCTTGAATTACCATGTAAAAGCTCCTAAACACCTTTGTTGAAGCTAATCACCTACTAATATCTTGATCAAATATCTGAAACTAAATATTACAAGATTATTAGTAAACTATAACTATATGAGTTAATCATCATCAAAACTAGAGTGAAAGGCCTCTGGGCCAACAATCTCCCCCCTTTTGATGATGACAAAACTCATGGAGTTATATATGCATGGATTAAAGTTAAGCTTCAAAGAAGCTCCCCCTTAACTCATGCATAACAAAAGTAATAAAGATATGCTATAAATGTCCATAAAAATAAACATGCTTTTGATACCAAACATTAAAGTAAACATGCTCTTGATACCAATAAAAATTCTTAAAAAAAATATTGCTCTTGATACCAATAAAAAGTTCAATAAGAACTCTTGATACCAAAAAAAACAATATCAAAACATGTTCTAGATACCAATAAAAACAACAAAACAATATTCTTTTAATAAACATGATATATACTAAAATACTTATCCCCCTTTTTGTCAATCATCAACAAAGGGGTTAAAGTAAACAATAAAATAATGTTCTCCCCCTTTTTATCCGAAACAAAAATCAATTAGGGGTGAAATCAAATCAAAACATTATGATACCAATTGAAAAAAATATATCAATTTAGTACAAAGGTATACATAGAAACATCATGATACCAAATGATGATACCAATTGAAAATAAACTAAACATTTTGAAGATACCAAAATTTTGATACCAAATTGAAAGACATAAACATATAGTTAATCTTGATACCAAATGAAAATATTTTACATTTTTGATACCAATTTGAAAAACATAAACCAATCTTTTTGGTTAAACATAAAACTCATTTTGCAATAAAGATACCAAATAGAGGATAATGTCAATTTAATATTTTTGATACCAATATTGAAAATGAAACATATATCAATTGAAAATAATTTTCCTTAGGAGCGTATGATACCAAATAAAAATCAATATCATTTTTAATTATTTTCCATCATAAAGTGTGGGAGTAAAAATCAATATCAACTGTAAACAAAACCAATTGAAAGATAAAAACATGAATTTTCTCCCTCTTTATGAAATACCAAACAAAATGATGCATAAGCTTGTATAAGATACCAATTGAAAAATAATCAATTGAAATATAATTGTCATTTAAGGAATCAAGCTTAGCATAACCGAAATTTGTGATCAAAGATATAGAGATATAGTAAGCACAAATAAAACATATATGAGTATACAAAGTAAATGTCAATAGTGATATCAATTAAAAAGATACAATGATACCAATTGAAACTATAATGAGAATCAAGTGTATAACTCATACTTCCTACCACCCATTCATGCACATGTTTTAAATAGATTTTCAATAATGAGCATACAAGGCATGGTCGCCCAGCCAACCGCCCTTTGATAGGTAGGGGTTTTCAAAAATAAGTTTGAAATAATATAACATGTTTGAAAACTCTACCATATGAAGAATACGAACTAGTTATATGAAAATTTTGAAAACTAGTACGAAATCCTTTAAGCAAGGAATAAATCAAAATATATTTCATGAAAAACATGTAAATCACTCAACCATTGTCACTCAAAATCTATATAGCACAAATAATACTCATGAAAACAAAATGATGAGAAAACATCAAGTAGTATGAGTGTACAAGTTGTGAAAGACATAGTCATGAAAATAGGCAATAGGCTCAATGTGAAATTCCTTAAAACATGAAAGTCATCAAAACTAGAATCCTTCAAGGTATATGTATGTATTGTATAAACTAGAGTATACATACATATCCAAACATAACAAGTCCACAAAATTATATGCATGAAGGCAAGTGGCTCAAGGATGTATATGTATAACCATCAGTTTAGACAAAATAGACATATACATGAAAACATGCATATAAATAGAGAATACAAGTCAAAATGAATGAATCATCAAAACTAGGCTATACTAGTACATCTAATAAGTACAAATGAGCAATCAAGTACAAACATATAATAATCTATTTGTGGCTCACTAGTTGTACAAGTATATATCCAAGTTTTAATGAAAGCTAACATCTAAACATGTAATCAAAATATGAAGCATAGAAATCAAAACAAAACTTATACGATCATTATGGTAAATAAACATGCATTAGATCTATGATATACACAATAGTTAAAACAAATGTGAGAACACAAAATATGAGTCTATATAAACATGGGTGATCTCAAATACTAATCATGTATGTCATAGGGCTAATACACATGGCATATGGCATACTAATCATGAAACATCAAAACATGCTAAAAATGAATAATATGAAAGCATGTAAACATAATGGGAGTTAGAGATTGTTATAAAAAATCATGAGGGTACATCTCTATGTCTCCAAACGAAGGTGGTCCTTCCACCAAACTACCCTTGAAAGTGATGCATCCAAATTTGTCCTCTTTAAGCTCGGAACGCATCCACCTCAAGGCACCAACATTCTCACGTAATGTGAGAGCCCACACCTACATCAAATAAAATAGGAGTGATCTTTGGTACCCACACTCTTTTGGGTCCATGGGGGTTAGCTCCTTTCCTAACCCAAACAAATTTAGTTGCTAAATTTACATCATGCATCCTATCATAGCAAAACTTAGCAAGGTGGCCCTTATGTCCACAATGTGTACAAGTGTACACATGAGCATACAAAGTGTTATGGGTGTGAACATGAGGAGCATGTGTATGCCGTGGTTTGTGTGCATGCATAGGAGGAACGTGTTTCTTTCGAAACATAGATTCCAAACGTGTGCAGTTCAAAGCACATTGGCTCAAAGTGGAGCCCAAACTATCAACACTCTTCTTAAGCATACAAATATCATTTTCAATCATGAAAGAAGAGGTGCATGCAATAGGTGAGCTAGAAGATGAAGCTACACTAGCATGGTAAACATGAGAGTCTAAATCATTTTTCAAAGATACATTTTCATTAGACATCAAATCCAAATCCTTTGAAATTGAAATAATTTTTTTTCAAAGAATCATTTTCTTTTACAACAAAATCAAGTTTTGAAGATATAACTTCATTTTTCTTCAAAACTTCATTACAATCATTTTTATTTTTCAAAATCTTGTTTTCATTTAGGGCAAGATCAAGATCAAGTTGGGATTTAAGTGAGTCACGTTCACTTGAAATCTCATCCCTTTCTTGCAAAGCAATCTCAAGTCTAGAAGATAAATTTTTATTTTCTTCTTTTAATCCAAAGCTATCCTTTTTTAAAAGTTTATATTTGAAAATCAGATTTTCACAATTTTTAGCTAGTTCATTATTTTAGGCATGTGTATCCGTGCACTCATTACAATAAGAACTAGTACTAACATCTAATTGAGTATCCGAATGTACCTCAAGGGAGTCATTCCCTTGGACCATGAAGCAACGTTCGTCGAACTTGTCTCGACTAGATTTCCTCTTCTTTTTGATAATCGTTTGTAGCTCGGGAGATATCAAAATGTTTCACACTGTAAAAGCGGAATTATAATGAGAAAACACATGTAAATATTTTTTATCAAGAGATGTCCTAAGTGCCTTTAGGGCTAGTGTATTGGCCTCTATATGCTTGCTATCACTAAGGTAGGATTCCTTGGTAATGGCAAGGTAATCTTTATAACCTATGGCTTTTAAATGGCAACTCATCATAACCTTTCATATATCAATTTTAGAGATATCAAATATGGAAGGGACATCCATGAGTGCAAACTATATGTGTGTAAATATAAATGTAGATTAGCAAACCAAGATCACACTCCTATGTGGTTAAACCTAATATCAGGAGCATAGGCTCTGATACCAATTGAAAGTACACCTAGAGGGGGTGAATAGGTGTACGGCTAATCTAATGAACTAAATGCGAAAATTAAAAACTTAATGCAACACACTTAGTGTAACCAATGAGTGTAGCCGAATTCCCGGTGAAGGGCTCTGGACTAACTCCTCCTGATTCCTATGGATAAGAGTTGAGGTGCTATATGAAGCTCTCTTTGGTTAAACACAAGTGAGGCACACACATAAACACAACCAAGTATATAAGAATGATATGACAATATGAATGATGCAAGGCACAATATAAAAGAGAGAGTTAGAGAAAGTAGATCAAACGCAAACACCGAGATATGTTTCGAGGTTCGAGCACCCAGCTCTACGTCCCCGCATTCACACAGAAGGATTTCCGCTAACTCGTCCACACAGGACTTCCCACATAGGGAACCTCCACTGAGGATTTGGAGCAATTACAATTGGGAGTACACAACTCCTCTCTCCAATAAATACAACCTCTACACTTAGAGGCAAGGCACAAAGGGATCAACCTCACAAATGAGGGATAGGCACAAAGACACACAAAGATCAACCTCACAAATGAGGGACAGGCACAAAGCCACCACTCCAATCATCACCTCTTCACTAAGAGGGATATCAACACAAATAAAGGAGGGTTTACAGCTTAGTGATCACAAAGACCACAAACCAATTCTTTCTCACAAAACAAAGATCCTATAGATAGGATAAAATGATAAGCTCAAGTGTGAGAAAATATAGAGTTTGAAAATCAAAAACTCAAAGAAAAACTCTTGGGAAAACTTCTAGAGAGATATAAAAATGAAAATCAAAACCAATCCCAAAGACATTCTTTTTCTTTGAATTTTTCAACCCTTTTTGAAAACAAATAAACATCAAATCTTTAAGCTTAAAAACTCTTTTGAAAACTTGTTTAAACACTTGAGAAGAAGAGAAATTTTGCTCTTGAAAATTCTTGTTGAAAACCAACTTCAAATGGGGTATTTATAGCCCATTTGAAAATCTGCCCGTTGGCAGCAGAAAGGTCAGTTTTGACCTTCCGGTCGACCGGCCAGTCGACCAGCCAATGGTCAAAAATGTGACCGTTGAGCCCTCCGGTCGACCGCCTGGTTGACCGTGCCAGATCCAGAGAGCAAATGCTCTCTGGCCGGTCGACCGCCCGATCGACCGGGCCAAAGTGAACGGTCGATCGCCCGGTTGACCGGCCGCACCCGAGAGTGGGCTGACTTCATTCGGTCGATCGCTCGGTCGACCGGCTAAATCACTTGGCCTTTGTGCACGTCTTGTACACATTGGTCGACCAGTCTGGTCGACCGACCACTAGTCCGGTCGACCGTCGCAGTCGACCGCCAGAGCCTGGCAGGGCAAATACAGGATTTAAAAATTGGTCTTTTTAACTTCAAATAAATCCCATAAAATCACATAAATTTCACAAAAATCAGTTCATGTTATATCTTTGAAATACAAACATGTTTGAGTAAAAATCAAATCATATTACAAACATTTTGAACCATTTTTGTGACTTGAAAATTTTGCCTTAAACCAAAAACGGTATTTTTCTAGAAACCAAACTTCTAAAGGAAAATACGATTTTTCTATAAACTTGTATAAATACAAAAACATGATATTGAAAAAATTTTGAAGCATATAGTATATGGATAGAATCCAATATACATGAAAGAGACTATATCTATGTTTTTGACATTAAATCCAAAAATAAGTTTTGTTAAAATACAAAACTCCAAACTCGTGAAGTAGACTTATCAAAATAAGTTTTTCAAATCTAACATACATTAAACTATGTAAACTTATTTTGATTCTATCTATTCATGAAAACCAAGATCGGTTAAACCGAAAACCAAAACCAATAAACATGAAACAAGTGTGTGTGTGTGTGTGTGTGTGTGTGTGTGTGTGTGTGTTGTGAACTTGAGCATATCACACTATCTAATCTCTAACAATGGATCTAAACAAACTATACTAAAACAAACCGAAGCCTTCTTGTAGAACGCCGTCTTCAAGTCGACTCGATCCAAATGCGATTCACCGAGCTTGACTCCAACCGAGTGCTAGATATAAACTTAACGCTCGAGCTCTTGATCACCATATGAAAGCTCCAAAACACCTTTGTTGAAGCTAATCACCTACTAATATCTTGATCAAATATCTGAAACGAAATATCACAAGATTATTAGTAAACTATAACTACATGAGTCAATCATCATCAAAACTAGAGTGGAAGGCCTCTGGGCCAACACATGCGTATTCTTGTACTTTATCCCTATTACATGTTACCTGGTTATTCCTGTAATTTATTCCCATTACCCTTTACATGAACATTCCTGTTACAAATACTCCCGTTATTGACTCCTGTTATCTGCATGATACTCACCCACACTACTCAGAAAAGACATAGGAACTTATCAGACTATGTTCACCTTATTGTAATACAAACACTTGGGCATGGTGAGACTTGACAGTTAACTAGATCTTGTCTGGTGGATGTCTGGATCCATTATTTGTCCCACTGCATAGGACGGGGTAGTGTTAACTACCGTCTGTTATAGCTCATTATCTCCCGTTTCCCGTTATCGTATTAGCTAATTGAGTTTCTATTACTTGTTACAGCTCTAGTGGGCTGGCCCTGGTCTCAACAGCTAGGGGTCTATTTAAGGCTGTGATCCCGGGTATGCACGAGATACACCCACCTGATTAGAGCTCATCGATTGTTAAGTCTCATGGAACATGTTTATGCACTCATTGATCGTGTTTGATTCCAGTATGATTATTGTCGTCCCCTATTTAGAGCTATTGTTTATTTCTTGTGCATGTTTTTACCTTGTTATTACTTTGTTTCATTCCTTTTTCCTTGGTACACTTGCTCGGTCGCCTCTGAGACCTTGGGTTTGTTTGCCCAGATATAGATTCTGTGGTTACACCCTCAGAGGAGGACACAGAATACCTAGACGGTTTGGCTGAGCAGCTATAGGACAATTCGTGACCTTGTCGTCTCTTTTTGACTTTCAGTATGTTTCATAGTTGTACTATTTCTCTGTTCCTATTATGTCATTGTACTGTATATTTTCATAGATATGCTGATGGACTCATATGTACTATGTTTTTGGTATTATATTGGACTGTGTTATGTACTCTTATTACATGTAATATAATATATCAGTTCTTACCTTCTAACGAGACTTGTACAGGTCTACAGTAGGCTTAACGTGTATATGTAGGGACTTCATACCCAATGCGTACACATCACCGATCATGTCACATACTGTATATTGGGCAGTGGGGCGTGACATTCCCTTTTATCTTATAGAGCTATATATGTGTATATATGATATGTGTACTTTCTATGTGATACTCTAAGTAGAATTTGAATTTGTCCATTAAAAGTAGAATAATTTGAAACGTCATAGTTACGTTTAACCCATGGCGTATTGCAAGACATCACACCTAATAAAAGAAAGGGACTTAAATAGAATTGATAAGATGTAATGCATATAATTGGAAGTCATAAATTCAAATATGTCTTAAGTTTAGTAACTTTATAGGACATACACCATCTGCCAAGGGGATATTTTGGAGTTTAAATTCTAACTTTACATTTACACATATTCTATCCCTTAATATCGTTTGACTATTGGTGAAGATCCTTACTATAGTAGCATTCTACAACAAACATGACACATACATCGGCATGCAAAAGTATTACGTGCTCAGAGAGCCTGACTAGACGTATATGCAAGTTTAGATTGTAAGGAGAAAAGAAAATTTCTTATATACTTGTTAATTGAAATGTAACTTCCTTGATTTAACATATAATTTAATAAGACCTAACAATCAATTATTCCTTAAATTTCTTTGGTATGATTTAACCAGTGTGGTTGCAACTAAGATTTAGATATATAACAATTATCCTCACTTATTCATGTTTTGAGTTAAACTCTGGAACTATTTTGATTTTTGCCAGTACCGATCTTGATACTACGATCATACCATTCTGATTTCCCAACTTTGATATCCCCAAGAAAAATCTTTCTTTTCAATTAATGTCCATGTTCACTCATTTATTAATCTACTATCAGTATAATTTAGTGTTAACTGTTAACTTGTCCAATTATCAATTAGTTGATAGAATTATAATCTGCACAAGTAACTTCCGGCGTTTCATGATTCTTTCACTGACTTTTGCCAATAAAAATTCTATTCATAGTCACATTTACTAGGTCATTAGAAGAGGTTATGTGTTAGGGCGAAATATGTCTTTTGGAGTCTACAACACAATAATTCCCTATTTGTCAGTAAGGCTAAAAGCTAATTTAACTTTGAGGATAATTGTCAACATACCGAGTATATATGCAAAACACCGTTAAAGAGACATTATTATAAAGAGCCAATACTCTAATAAACAATTACGATATACCCGCGTTCAAACATGCGTTACTGGAAGAAATGTGTTTAATTCTAGGCTTAGCTTAACATGCCTATTTATTAATTCCTATAAATTTCGCATAGATCCCTCCTATATAGAAATTCGTCAGATCTGACCTCCCTAACAATCGACGATGTTTTTATCATAACTCCTCTTTTGACATAGGAATAAGACTCGGAAACTTTCTCTGAAAATTAGACTTAATGATATTTCACCGATATATTACATAACCTGCTTAATTTGTATGGACAGCCCCAAATAAACAAAAATTTCTAGACATGCAAAATTATGCAACTCGGTATCTTCAACTAGCCTATCATGTTTCAGCGGTAATTCCCAACATAGACATTTGATCAGGACATCGTAAAAGCCATTGGAAAGTAGACTCAATTATCTTTCAAATGGTTTATTACATGACGTATTTCATTTAACATATCCATATGGAAAAAATCCCAAGTTTCAGATTTTAGATCGTGATAAACTTTAACAGCTTTGTAGTACCATTTCAAAAGTACTTCGAATTAAGAATTTCTCAACTTCCCCTTAACCCCTTCATCTAAATTGAATCATAAGTAAGTATGAACTTAAGTATTTAAAGTTCTTAATCATAGGCAAATTTCATATGAACATTAATAGTTCGAACATAACTTAATTTACCATCATCCTCTCCTTAATCCGCCTTCAACTTCATAGTTTAAACTATACCATAAAAAATTCTTTTCATCTAACTAACATCATAAAATCAGATTTTTGATTAGGTTCATAGCTATTATGGAAGAATAGCAAAAGACTCAACCGCCATAAGTGTAAGAGCCTTGAAGAATATCAATCCACACTAATGGATTAGCAGGGGTTTATAAACTTGATCTTACCCATAAATCTTTTAAGAATTGGATTCAATTTAAGAAGGAACAACATACATCAAGAATTAATCTCCTCTAACACCCCAAAAAGTATCACACCATCAAATCAAGATAGGATATTGAAAATTCCAAGCTTGAGATTAAAAACAAAATCTGAAAATTAATGTACTCCCTCACTACGTGATATACCCTACAATGCAATATTTCTTCCCATCAATTATATGCAACTGGATTAACCCTTAAATTTAAAGATTAAAATTAGACCACTACATACTTTAATAATTCATGAAATTTTAGAGAAAAATTAGAATAGATAGACTCAAGGAAAGTCCACTCAAAATCAAAGATCAAGATTTATGAATCATAAGAGATAAAGATTTGAGAATTGGAAAAAAAAAAAAAAGAAAACCCACTCACCTCCACTCCCAAGCTCCGACCGGCCGTCGCCTCCAAGCGTGCTTCCAGATCCATGGGGGGGAGAGAGGAAAAGAAGGGAGGAGAAATTTGAGGATTTTGATAAGGATTTTAGAGAAGAATGGGTTGGGAGATTGAACAGAGAATTGGCTTCTTAGGGCTTTGTTCTCACATAGAGGATGAAGATGGTTGGGATTCTTTCCCTTTTTAACACTCAATGCTTATTAAATTAATATAATGAGTCCATGTGTCATACTATTATCCTTTTTTAATTGCCACCTCGACATCAACATGTTTAAGAAACATCTAGACCTTTCATCTCATTATCATCAACCCAGTTCAATCCCAACCCTACATCCAATATGAGTTCATCATCCACTAGGTAAATTCTTGACTTAATTAATCAAAGATCAATTAGGAATCAAGGTTAAGAAAATCCTTGTATTTATGTATCATATCCTTGTATATACACATGCACTTGAATTTATCAAAATTATATTTCTCTCTGAAGTTTTCTACAGAATTTCTAAAATTCCATTATTACACTAGATTATTTTGATCCTCACCTCATATAACTCTATATAATATATATAGACCATAGATTAGAATACTAAATCAAGATTTTGCAAATCGGGGCGTTACATAAATACCCAAAGGGCACACCTTTTGATCCCAATTTCCTCTATTTAAACTTTTCAAATGTCCACCCCATATCCAATATGGGACTAAATGTTTGAACAACCTATTAGTCCCCTTTAGCTTTTGAATTAGGCTAACTTTAGACTTGAATATCTCATTCATTTGAAAACAGAATTGAACATGTGAATATATCGCGTTCATCCCCAATGGAGGAAGAACACACTCCAACCATTATTCGGTTGATTCTATCAATGGATCTCACTTTAATTCGGCTCAAAGATTCACTTTTAATTTTTTTATTTTCCCAATAATTCCCCACAATGAATGGAGATTCAAGGAATTGACACACAAAGAGACTGACTCTATAGTGAAAGGTACTTTAAAAAGGAAACTGCATCCGCATAGGTGAACTAGGTCTTGAATCTTCCATGACTAAAGCTTTATCAGACTTTCTGCTAATCAGTGAACTAAGTTTTGAACTGTTAGCCGTTTGTGTAAGCCAAGTCAACAAGCTTCACACAGTAAGTTTCCAAAATCAACTTTGGTTCTAAGTTATGCCCATTTTGATTCTGGACATTCTTTGTTTTAGAGAGTATCTTTAGGGAATCACATCCTTCATAGAGATTCATGTGATTCCTAAAGAGTCAACCCAACTCTATACTCACATAGGTGATCGTCCTATTAAGAGTAATCTACTCTACCCCTTTTGTTCTAATAACAAGATATAGGCATCATTAAAAGCGTTAAGCTTATCCTTAATTCACTTGTACAAAGCACTTGGGTGCACCACAGGAATGAGTTGGAGTCAAGCTACTAAGTGCTTATTGGCAAAGTCAATAATAACTAGTTTTTCTCTTAAACTTAGTATGTGGGATCTCCAGTCGCTAAGTGAGGTTTCCATTAAGCTGACTCGATGAGGTTAGGCTTTTAGACCCATTCCCCTCGATGCGCAGTTTATACGCTCTTTACTTAAAACTTTCAGTAAACGGATCCGCTAAATTATCTTTTGACGAGATAAAGTTAATAGAGGTAATTTTCCATTGTTAACAAAAAAAATTAAGAGAAATTATGTGCAAAATAGAGAGCACTGAGACATACCTTTGGGCGGTGGCATCTTTTGTTGTTAGGGCAAGGGAGAGAAGCAATCGCGAGAAAAGTTTTTGGTTTTCAGAATTTTTCGAGTCGACCTCAAATTTGAACTTTTGAAGGGACAGCAAGAAGATGTTCGTTTTTATTCGTGTTGACACTTTAAAAAAGACAAGATTCTTACTGGCCTGAACAATGTCTAAACTTGTTGACATTTACAAAAGACAAGTGACAGACAAGCTGACGACCAGTTTTCACCCATCTCCGAGGGACAAAGCAGCAACTTAGACTCTACTGATCAAGTAAAGCAGACAGTGAGCCCGGATTATCTTTGAACAGAGCTCAGCAGGTCTAAGATGCTAGATTAGCTCAACACTTAGCATCACATGAGCCCAAAGGGATAGCCTCGCCTGAGAGGCTAAGATTATCCAACTTCGCCTTGGAGCCGTTCAAAGCTCCATCAAAGAGCTAACTTACAGCTTCACCTGAAGTACTCAAGTTAACTCCGCAGAGAGTTAGCTTCGCTCGAAGCCACACGCAACCGCGTAGAAAGATGTTCGGTAGCTTCGCCACTGATGTTATCTAGCTCCGCTAAAGAGCTTTCTTCAGACTTCGCCAGATGTTCCTTCCAGCTCCGCTGCGAGCTTGATACGGCAGCTCCACTGCAGGTCTGTCATGGTCAACCTTTGACAAATTAAATCTTCAGATGAGATCAAATCATTTCAAGATCGAGATCAAATCATTTCAAGATCAAGATCAAATCTGAGATCAAATTTGACAGTTGCTTGCAATAATCTCTTGACTCTCCTAAAACAAGTAAGAGGATCAGGGGAGATCTTCCAATTATATGGAAAGAATCAAAAACAGATTAGGGGATCAACGCTACCTGCTACTTCTAACTTCGCAGAAGCTGATTCTAGCCTCGCAGCAAGGCTACTTTCCAGATTTAAACAGATCGATTCAATCTGTTTCCAGATTTTCAATGGACAATTATACCCCTGCTCTCCCTATAAATAGCCTACCAGAGGCACAAGGAGAGGGTCTAAAAAAAAAGGACGATCACGCAGAGCGCACACAAGAGGCGAAAGGCTGAAAAAACAGAGAGAGGCTGAATAGAGACCTGTTCTCTTGCTTTCAAGAATTCAGAGAATTCAGAGAATTGCTTCTCTAATCAGGGTGCTGATACCCTAAAATCTTCCTCTCAAGGAATCTCCGGAACCAGGCGAGAAGGAATTCCCAAGTGGAGGCAGTTTGAGAAGTAAAAAGAGGGTTCTACCAACCTTCTGTTCTCCGATTCTCCGAGCCAGACGAGAAGGGAATCCCATCGATCGCATCGTCAAAGGGACAAAGTGGTCGCGCGCTGACCAGACTCCTATCGGCACACTTCTCCAGAATCTCAGAGGAGATCTACTTGTAATCTTTTGTGTTATTTGTAATTTATCTCCTCGACTTTTTTTTTGTAAGTTTTCCTCTATGCAAAAATCAATGGAAAACAGGATGGCGACTCCGCTGGGGAACGAATTCTCTACTGCTGAGAATTAGGTGTCGCAATGCGACGAACAGGCCTTCGGGTCTATCTCTGAATTCGAGAAAGCCGGTGTAGCCAGAACTCCTCTGGCTAAATCTTCAAAGCAAGTCTCTGCGGAGACAGATAAGACTCCCTGCGAGCCTACCGCGGTTCTCTGGCGCAACAAGGAAGCAGGCCCGTAGTGCAAGCCTATCACTTTCGAGAACCTGGTCGTTCACTTCGACCAAGAAAAATTTGAAGAAGTCCTCTCTGGGGGTGGTCTAATGCTTCATGCACGGAAGCATAGAAAGGTCTCCATGGCCAAGGTTTCAGAACAGAAACCGGAAGCAGAATTCTGCCAACACCCCTCAGCCTCGCGTGTGGCTAGTCAGGTTCCCTGCGAACCTTTGTCTCCCTTGTCAAAGCAGATGTGGAGGCCTAAGCAGAAGGCTCTGTATAAAGCCTCAGGCGTAGCTACGCTACAAGTGCGTCTCTCTTGCGAAGGCAAGATGTCTGCCTGCTCCAACAAGGCTGCTAACCGCGAAGTCACAGCGGCGACCATACCTTCGCCCAATTCAAGAGCGGTAACGCCTCGCACCAGCCTCGCTCTCATGAGCGAAGCTACATACCACAGGGTACGCACGATGTTCATAGCCGCGACGCTGGAACCAAAGCATCACAGCGTGCTTCGTTCCCCAGTTCTTCAAGTACTAAGCTCGCGCTTCATAGCGGAGCTAAGGGATTGTCCCTAAGTGCTGATAGCGGTGCTTATGCAGCTTCAGCACCCAAGGGCGTTTCCAAAGCTTTTAGCCGCGAATTAAGAGCCAAAGCACTATCTAAGGCTAATCGCCTTCGCAACGGCATAGTGGATAAAGCACCACAGCGTGCTTCGCTCTCCAGTTCATCAAGCGCTAAGCTCACACTTCGTAGCGGAGCTAAGGGATTATCCCTAAGTGTTGACAGGGTGTTTATGCAGCTTCAACATCCAAGGGCATTACCAAGGTTCTTAGCCGCGAAGCTAGACCTGAAGTACTATTTAGTACTAATCCCCTCTGCGGTGATAAAAAGAACAGGACATTATCCTATGCGCAATCCAACAGAGCCTTTGCGCTGGATCGTTTAGGCCCGACTGGGTCTGACTTGCGGGAATTCTTGACAAACAAACGGAAGTCAGAATCTTTCCGAACTACTCCCCCCTGTTGTCGACAAGTGGGATGTCAGTTGGTGACAGTCCACTCAGCCCTTTGCCGGCTAGGACCAATCGCCGCCACCCATCCAGGTCGGCGGTCAATTTTTGATCGACTGTCAGTGCAAGCTCCGGTAAAACATAGTAAAAGGAGCGTATCGCGAGATCTGCCCTCTGTATCCGTTAACATGACCGGAAGAGGACGAGAGCTACACAGGGGTAGACGAGCGTCCTACGACACTCCCTACAGCTTTCCAGATCCAGATTATAGCCCAGACTTGGGCGAAGTCTTGGTACATGAAGGTGTCTTCCGAAACACTAGATCTAGGGTTGCAATATCCTACAGTTATGAATAGCCATCTTCCTCAACTGCAGTATCCTCACTAGAACCAAGGAGAGGATCAGTCCAATGGTCTGATGAAGAGGATGAAGACAGTGGGTATGCCTCTTCGGCAACAGTCAGCTCAGTACGAACAGACAGAGTATCAGTGAACATGGCTGATAATGGTACTGACGACCTTCGTCGACGTTTGGAAGCTCAGGAGCAAACTTCCAAAACCCAGCAAGAAGCTTTGGACAACATTCAACAGATGCTCGCTCAACTCCTCAATAACCGGAATAATAATGACACCGGGAGTAACCATGATGAGGAAGAACATCTTAGCAATGAACAGCCAAAGACGGAGAAGTCGAAGGAAGGTTCTTCTTTGGACGCTGAAGTCCTTAAAGGCATTCAAGCTCAAATCGCATCCCTAGCTCAGAGGGATGAATTAAAGAAAGTAGGGGCAGTCCGTCCTTACCTGTTGGAGTGGGATTCAGTACCATACCCACCAAAGTTTAAACCACCAACGTTACATACGTACGATGGTAAGAGCTCGCCGAATCACCACATCTACTATTTTTGGTCTCAGACCGGTAATGTTATAGACAATGATGCTATCATGGTTAGGCTGTTCATTGGCACCTTAAAGGGGGTAGCAATCGACTGGTTTCAAAGTTTCCCTCTGGGCTCCGTCAATCCTGGATCGCCCTGGAAACCCGATTTCTTTCTCGTTTCTGTGAGAAAAATACCGAGGTAACCATGGACAAGCTCCTCTCCACCGTGCAGAGGAAGGGCGAATCTGTCCGTGACTATATTGAGCGCTTCAGAAACTTGTCTTTGATGTGCCCAGCAGGGATGCCATTACCTATGCTCTTACAAACATGCAGGCACAACTTCTTAGACCAAGTAGAGGTTCGCATGGGGGCTGTCAAAGCCCATACCTGGAAAGAACTAGTCGAGCAAGCTGAGATAGCCGAAAAGTCGGCTAAAAAGTTCGAACCATCCACCCCTAAAGGCAAATGGGGTATGAACAATAAAGGACGTGGCGACATGGCGCAGTCTTCTCAAGCCAAAGGGAAAGAGACTATGTCCGTAGAATTGTCAGGGGATGTTCAGTCCAAGGCCAAGAAGAGCGGCTTCAATAATCAGGAGTCTAAGTTCCCTCCGAAACAGTACTCCTTCAAAGACGATCAGGTGGCCACAATATTCCATTTACTCCACAAAGGGAATAAATTGAAGCTGCCGGATGCTCGGCGCCCCAATGAAATAGGACGCACGAACGATCCCAAATACTGTCTCTTCCACAGGATGATTCACCATCCTACTGACAAGTGCTTTGTCCTTAAGGACAGAATTCAATCTTTGATCGATGCCGGCGTCCTGACACTGAAGACAGAGCAGAAGAAAGTCACTGCAAATATGGTGACCCTCGAGTTCGACAAAACCCCAAAGGTTACAGTTCCTGACGGGACTTATCCAATCCCCGCACCGCGGCTGGAAGTCAAGCATCCTGCAGCTAAAACTCAAGATAATAAGGGTCTTGTTCCCTTAACACTGGAGACAGGAAAAATTATGTGGATACACCCAGACCTTGTCCAAGACGAACCATGGGATTCAAAGAAGTCCAAGTCGAAGGGCAAATCTTGCAATGTCATCTCTATCCTGCCAGACGATGACAATTTCACATCAGCTTCTCTCAGTGATTCTGAAGGAGAAAAGCACGCTTGCACAACGCAGGCTGATGTACCTCAGCCAACAGGTACTCGATCCGAAAAATCATACTTAAAACAATATGAGAAGTCTACTGACGAGACACAACAGCAAACGACGTCAGTACAAGTACCTGCATCTGCTTCGATTCCGACCAAGGGAAAGGAGAGGCCAAAGGAAGTCCGGTTCGACCATGTCCTGAAGAAGCCTTCAGGCCCAGGGCTTGACACGCCCTTTCGTTTTGACATATTGGCCTAGCTAGCTAATATCCCGGCTCGTATTACAATACACGAGCTCCTTCGTCTCTCAAAAGAGACAAGAGAAGCACTTAGAGATGCGCTGGCTGATTCAGAATCATTCCTGACAAATATGCCAGAGATCCCTAAAGATGACGCTCAGCCTTCTTGCCCTGAATGCCATCATGTGCAGTCGAGGGTACCCGCTATTACCTTCACAGCGGAAGATATGCTTCTCAAGGACAACAAGTACGATCGACCTCTATACTACACCGGATACATCGGTTCAGCATGCATTGAAAGGGTACAGGTTGATCCGGGGTCTGCACTCAGCATCATCCCTAAAAGGCTCCTCTACTTCCTCGTATACCACTATATAGGTTGTCCACAACTATTACTACAATATACAGTTTTAATGTCGGGAGTAGTCTTCCACTTGGGAAAATTCGACTCCGTTGTCGAATCGGGAGCCTGAAGTCAAAAGTGACGTGCTATGTCATTGATGCTGACACATCATACAACTTGCTATTAGGACGACCGTGGATCCACGCCAACTGGATCGTTCCCTCCACTCTGCACCAGTGCTTCAAATATGATGAAGATGATGCAACGGTACGAACTGTCTTCGCTGAGAAGCAACCATTCAAAGGGGTGAAAAATTACTTCATTGACGCTCTCCTGTATCAAGAGACCGGTGAAACATCCAAAGAATCATTGCCGGATGATGCTGACAGTGGCAATGAAGCAGGTTCAGAATCTGAAGCAGACGTGCCAGCCATTTTGATTGGTGAACCAATTATAGCACATCTTAATAATCCCCAATGTAACACTCCTTCTGAAGATGAGGGCGAATGGGTAATTAATGATAATATTTCCTTTGATTATTCTGTGAGTGTTGGGTTGTTTGAATCCATTACGGATAGCTTTCTGCACACGCCTTTACATAGACCAAGTGCATCCGGCAGACCCATGGAATCTATAGAAAGGGCCGTTTTAGTGATCCCTTCATCCAAAGAAAGTCAGTCACCGATAATTTTCGGTAGAACCCAACCACGGGGATCCACGGCCGCAGATTCAAGTTTAGACTCAGATACCCCACAATTCTTCCATTACGCGCGACCAGCGCGCCATATTATGAAGAAAATGGGGTACAACCTAAAGCATGAAGAGGGCCTGAATTTCGGAAAAGGAAGGCGTAGTTTGCTGCGTAACTTTGTGCCAAAAGGGAAGCCTGCAAATTACTATGACAACACATGCAGGGGGTTGGGATATGTTACGCCCACACCGTCAGCAACGGTTCAATTCAAGGATGATGAACCAATTCCATCACATTTTGCCTCTTCTTCCGAGTGGGACTCAGATGTCAGTGTAGGAATGATGTTCGAGAATCTCACCGTTAATATGACTTCAAGCAGTCAATTGGAGCCTGCAGAAGTTACTGATGAGGAATCATGGGCTCTGCAATTAGATCTCCAATGGGAAAAGCGATTCGAACTACGCGAACCACCTACTGAAGACAAGGTGGTGCAAGTCAACTTGGGTAGTCAAGATCACCCTAAACCCATCTTTATAAGTGAGAGCTTATCACTTATGGAAAAAGAAGAATTAATAACACTCGTAAAGGAGTATATAGACGTCTTCGCATGGAACTACGAAGACATGCCCGGACTTGATCCACAAGTAGCCATGCATCGTCAAAATATCAAACGTGACGTCAAGCCAGTCAAGCAGCAACAACGTCGGTTTCGCCCGAACATTATGGAGGCTATTGAAGTCGAAGTTCATAAGCTCATTGCATGTGGCTTCATACGGGAGGAAGAGCATCCAGATTGGGTTGCTAATATCGTTCCCGTCCTCAAGAAGAATGGGAAGATACGGATCTGCATCGACTACCGTGATCTCAATACAGCTTGTCCTAAAGATGAATTCCCACTGCCCATCACCGATGTCATGATTGACAATACCTGTGGATTCGAAAGAATGTCTTTCATGGACGGCTTTTCAGGGTACAATCAGATTAAGATGTATCCCGACGACGAGAAGCATACTTCGTTCCGCACGCCATTGGGGGTATACTGCTACACTGTGATGCTCTTCGGGCTAAAGAACGCCGGAGCAACCTATCAGCGGGCAATGAGTACAATCTTTCGGATCATCTCCGAAAAACGGTAGAATGCTATGTCGACGACATTGCTGTCAAGAGCCGCAATAAGAATGACCATCTTCGTGACTTGAGAACGATGTTCGACATAATGCGGGCTCATCAACTGAGAATGAATCCGACAAAATCCCTCTTGGGAGTTTTGAGTGCCAAGTTCCTTGGATTTATTGTTACATCAAAAGGGATTCATCTTGACCCAGACAAAGTCAAAGCCATTCAGAGCATGCATTCACCGAGGAATCATAAAGAGCTTAGAGGCTTGCAAGATAGACTGGCTTATATTAGAAGATTCATCGCAAATCTCTCAGGCCGCTGTCAACCGTTCACTCGACTCATGAAAAAGGGTGCTTCCTTCGTATGGGATCAAGGTTGTAAGGAAGCTTATGAAGACATCAAGAGATATCTCACAAAACCCCCAATCTTAGTGGCTCCCACATCAGGGAAACCATTCTTCCTTTATGTGAAAGCTATGGACCATTCTCTTGGTGCCCTGCTTGCTCAAAAAGATGACAATGGTCACGAACAGGCCATTTATTATCTGAGCAGGACTCTGATAGTGGAGGAATCTTGCTATAACCCTATTGAGAAAGAGTGCTTAGCTCTTGTCTTTGCCGTTCAGAAGACACGACATTATTTGGTTGGCCAAACCATACATGTCATCTCCAGAGTGAATCCTTTGCGTCTTCTCATGACAAAGCCAGGATCATTGAATTCAAGATTAGCTAAATGGGCGCTTCTTTTGTCTCAAGGCGATTAAAGGCCAGGCACTTGCGGAATTCTTGGCTGCTCATCCAGTTCCGGAAAACTCAAAACTTCACGAAGATATTCCGGATGAAGTCTTCGAGTCCAATGTAACCTCAGAGGATGAAGTTTGGCAGATGTTCTTCGATGGAGCATCACAAATAGGCCCTAAGGGCAGGATCATCGCCGGCGTGGGGGTTGTGTTTATCTCTCCACAGAATCATGTCCTTCTGAGAGCATTTTCTCTGACGGAATCATGCTAGACAATGTAACGGAATATAATGCTCTACGTATTGGCCTTCAGCTAGCCCACGGAATGGGGGTACGCTACCTTGAAGCTTACGGCGATTCAAAACTGATTATCAATCAGGTTAAAGGCGAATATGAGGTCCGTCACGAGGATTTGGTGCCTTATTATCGCACGGTCATCGAATTGGCTAATTTGTTTGATGGTTTCTACATCGGGCACGTGTCTCGATCTCAGAATACTAAGGCGGATGCTCTTGCTGCATTAGCAACAACACTAGCCCTGCCAGTCGACACCGAGCATCACCTTACAGTGGCGACTCGACACCTTGTCTGCACTAAACATATGTTAAGAAACAGAGAGGTCTATAATATCTCGACGGAGCTGGAGCCGAGAGATTGGCGATTTTCTTTCATCGACTATGCTCTACATGGTCTGCTGCCAGACGATCCTAAAGAAGAGGCATCTTGTTGGCCCAAAAGGTTACACTCTCCATTTGTTTAAAGTTTTGATGAAAACAAAACGCATAGAAGCTATATGGTACTAATAAGTTTGTTTAAGATGAGTTTCAGGTTAGTACCTTTTATGAAGGCCATTGCTTAGCTATTGCAAGGTTTTCTAGGTCCATGGAGAAAATAAGGCAAATGGCACAAGATAAAATGTCCATAGAAGAGAAGGCTCTAGCATGACATTGCATGGCTCAAGACTTCATTATGGCTCAGAGACTTCATTAGATTTGTTTTTAGTTTTATAGTTTTGTTAAAGAATAGTGAATAAGTTTGAAGCTCAAAATTCTTACACACAAGTTTTTGCGCACATGTCTTTTCTAAAAATTTCTCCTATATATATACAAAATATTTTTAAATATAGTCTATTACTTATAAACTCAATTTTGTATATTATACATAGTTCTGATCGAAACTATTTTGTAAACCATCAAAATCTCCTCAAAATCCTTTTCAAATTTCAGTTTTTGACCTGAGGCGGTCGACCGGCCGGTCGACCGACTCTATGTCAGGTCAGATCGGTCGACCGACTCGGTCGACCGGGATCTGACCGTTGGGTGCGTGCATGTGTGCACGTTCCCGGTCGACCGGGCGGTCGACCGAAACCCATTTTCGGTCGACCGACCTTCAGCCGACTGAAAGTCAGTGACTCTCTGTTTGTTGTGGTCGACCGGGGGCCTGCAACGGCTCTATTTTTTGAAAACCCGGTCGACCGGCGGTCGACCGAGGCTGTGTTTCAGCCTTAAAGGCTACTTTTTAAAACACATTTTAAATCGTCCTTTTTGTCTCTAAACGAGTTTAGGGGCTGGTTTTTGGGTCAAATACTTCCTCATTACCTATTGTATTAGTTTACCCTTTAATCCCTACCTCTATCCTATAAATAGGGGTGATTAAGGTTGTGGGATTTACAACAATCATTTGCAAAAAAATATTCAAAGTTTAAAGGCTTTCAAAAGAGTTTTATTCTTGGTTTTTGTGCTGAAAAATCTCTCTCATTTCTGAAGTTTTTGTTTCAAAGCTCTCTCAAAATTCATTTTCTTTTTCAACTTACAATACTAGAGCTTCAATCCTACTCATTGTTCTATAGGGCTTTTGTAAGGGAAAAGGATTTTTCAAAAGAGAGTTTGTGGTCTTTTGATCATCAAGAGAATACTTGTACTTGAGATTGTGGAGTTGGGTACTCCAGTGTGATTGTAACTCTTTGTGAAGTTATAGTGGTTAGAAATCCTTCTGGGTGAAGGTGGGGACGTAGAGCTGGGTGCTCGAACCTCCGAAAAATTCTCGGTATTTGCGTTTGGTTTACTTGCTTTAATTCCTTGCTTTATATTCATTGCTTCATTTACTTGCTCTACATATTCATTGCAACATTGTACTTGCTCTACATATTCATTGCTATATACACTTGTTTCATATTCATATTGTCCATCAAATACTCATACAAAAAGATTGCAATACGCACCTCAAACTCTTATCTAGAGGAATCACGAGGAAGGAGTTCAGAGCCCTTCACGGGATTTTCGGCTTCTAGTCTTGTTTTGGGTGATCGTTGCATCACAATTTTTAATTTGTGCATTGATTAGCATTATCACCTATTCACCCCCCTAACATCCTTAGAGAGATCCTAAATTTTGATAATCACTATTTGCATTCTTTCATTCATACACTAGTAAAAATGGCCGACAACATTAAGACCCCTCCTAAATTTGATGGACTCAATTTTCCCAATTGGAAGGTTAGGATGACTATCTTTCTACAATCCCTAGGTAGTTTAGTTGCTAAATCCTTGACCAAACCCTATAGTAGACCCGATAGTAAGGAGAGCACTTGGTCCGACTTTACCTAGAAAGAATATGAGGCTAATTCTAAGGCTCAAAATTTCCTTCTCATCGCCTTGAATGAGGATGATTTTACACGGGTTATACATTGCCAATCCGCCTATGAGATTTGGCAACACTTATTGGTCACACACGAGGGGACATCACAAGTAAAGAGAGCTAAAATAGATCTCTTGAGATCCCAATATGAAAGCTTTAAAATGCTTGAAGATGAGTCTATTGATTCTATGATTACCAAGTTTACTAAGATTACCAATGCTCTTTCTTCTCTAGGTGATGATATAAGCAACGACCAAAAGGTGCGCAAAGTGATTCGAGCTTTTCCTTCATAATGGGAGATCAAGGCTACCACCTTAAAGGAGTTGAATGATAAAGATTAAATGGATCTCATAAGTCTTATTAGAAACCTTAAGACTCATGAGATGGAAAAGAAGGCAAGAGAAGAAGCGGTACCTCAAAAGAAGAAATCCATAGCTTTCAAGTCTTCCTCTACCATTGATGACGATGATGAAGATGAAGAAGAGGATGAGGAGCTATCTCTCCTAGTGAGAAATGTGAAGAGGATGTACCGCAAGAACAAACTCAACTATAGAAAGAAATGGGAAGGGAAGGAGGAGAAAAGAATCATTTGCTACAATTGTCAGAAACCCGGACATATCATGGAAGATTGTCCCGACTTCAAGAAAAAGATGACTTCTTCCTTAAAGCAAAAGAGGCCGGTTGAAAAGAAGGCATACAAGGCCACTTGGGATTCGGAAAGCGAGTCCGAAGATGAGGTGGACACGGCAAATATGTGTTTCATGGCAAACACTCCCAAGGTAACCACTCAACCTCTTGATGAAGAAAATGAAATAAGTAGAGAAATGTTAGAACATGCTTTTGTTGAACTTTCTGAAAGCTTTGATGATAAAAGGGTAGAATGCTCTAAATTGAAAAAGGAAATTGAATTGCTTAAAAACTAACTTGCAATTGTTTCAAAAGAAAAGGAAGAAATTTCTTCTAATCTTATTTCAACTAAAAGAGAATTTGATGCTTATAAAGTTGCTTGTAAAGCTAAATTTCCAAAAGTTGATGAAAATGAATTTTCTTTGTTAAAAACTAGAATTATTGATTTTGAAAATGTTTTAAAAGATTGTGCTTTTAATACTAAGAAATTAGAGGAAATGTTTTCAAAGAAGCACACTCCACATGTTAAGAATGATAAAACAACCCATGCTAAAATGCTCACCATGTCAACACTTCACATGTTAAAACTACTCATGCACACAAGTCACATGCTAGTAAGCCACACACTCATTATGCATCTAAATATGGAAGAGTTTATAGATGTACTTATTGTGGTTGAAATGGCCACTTTGCTAAATTTGCTATGATCAAATAAATAGATCTAATAATCTTGTGTGGGTTTATGACACTAATACTTTAGGACCCAAGAAAATATGAGTACCACAATCAAGTCCTAAATTATTAGATGTAGGTACACACCAAGGCTCCAAGACGTAAGGAGCGGTGGTACCTTGATAGTGGTTGTTCAAGACATATGACATGGGATATCAACAACTTTACGACCCTATCAAGGTACGTTGAAGGTGGCACCGTCACCTTCAGAGATGATTCCAAGGGCACTATCATCGGTATAGGTAACATTCAAATTGGTGCATCTCCTATTATAGAAAATGTTGTTCTTGTTGATGGACTTAAACATAACTTGCTTAGTATAAGTCAACTTTGTGATCGTGGTCTTAAAGTTGTGTTTGATGATTCAATAAATCTTACAGAGTATTCAATAAATCTTCTCTTACTATTGAAGAATCCATGCATGTTAAATTTGAAGAATCTAATGTTGTTGTTGAGAATGTTGTAGAGATTGACTCTTTAGGTGAGGACATGGAGAAAATTTCCTTGAAGGACTCACCCATTCAAGAAGAGAAGCAAGAACCTATTGGTGAAGTTCAAAATGAAGAAGTGGAACAATCTCAACCACTTCCAAAAGATTGGAGATTCGCTACAAATCATCCCAAGGATCTCATCATAGGTGATGTATCTAAAGGGGTAACAACTCGCTCCAAACTCCATGACTTGTGTGGTAATTTTGCATTCATCTCTCATTTTGAACCCAAAAACATCCTCGAAGCCGAGGGTGACTCATATTGATTGCTAGCTATGCAAGAAGAACTCAATCAATTTGAGCGCAACCAAGTTTGGCACCTTATTCCTAGACCCCACGATAGACCAATAATTGGTACTAAGTGGATTTTTAGGAATAAGATGGATGAGTCAAGAAATGTTATTAGGAATAAAGCTAGGTTAGTGGCCCAAGGTTACACTCAAGTTGAAGGAATTGACTTTGAGGAGACCTTTGCACCCGTAGCACGGCTTGAAGCCATACGGATGACACTAGCTTTTGCATCTTTTAAAAATTTTAAACTTTTTCAAATGGATGTAAAAAGTGCATTTTTAAATGGTTTTATAAATGAAGAAGTTTATGTTGAACAACCTCCTGGTTTTGTTGATCATGTTCATCCTAATTTTGTTTTTAAACTTGATAAAGCTTTGTATGGATTAAAGCAAGCTCCTAGAGCTTGGTATAAAGGCTTTCTAGTTTTCTTCTTTCAAATGATTTTGTTAAAGGCAAAGTAGACACAATATTATTTACTAAGCATGTTGATAATGACATTCTTATAGTGCAAATTTATGTTGATGATATAATTTTTGTTTCTACTAATGAGCTTCTTTGCAAGGAATTTGAAAAGTGTATGCAACGTAAATTTGAGATGTCTTCAATGGGTGAATTAAACTTCTTTCTTGGACTCCAAATCAAGCAAATGCGGGATGGGATATTCATACGTCAAGCCAAGTACTCAAAGGAACTCATAAAGAAATTTGGACTTGAAGGTTCGAAAATTTGCAACACTCCCATGGCAACTACCACCAAGCTTGATAAGGATGACCAAGGTAAATGTGTTGATATTAAGTTATATAGAAGCATGATTGGTAGTTTGTTGTATTTAACGGCAAGTAGGTCGGATATCATGTTTAGTGTGTGTCTTTGTGCTAGATTCCAATCGTGTCCTAAAGAGTCTCATCTTATTGCGGTAAAACGCATCATTCGCTATATTAAGGGTACTATTGGAATGGGTCTTTGGTATCCGAAAACCGGAGATTTTTCTATGACGAGTTTTTTGGATGCCGACTATGCGGGTTGTAGAGTGGATAGAAAGAGTACTAGTGAGACATGTCAATTTCTTGGTAATTGTCTTGTTTCATGATCCTCTAAGAAACAAAATTCGGTAGCCCTCTCAACCGCCGAGGCGGAGTATGTTGCGGCGGGGGCTTGTTGTGCACAAGTCCTTTGGATGACATACTCTCCTTGATTATGATTTGCATTATGACCATATAAAAATATTTTGTGATAATACTAGTACTATTCATATGACAAAGAATGCAAATCAACATAGTAAGACCAAGCACATTGAGATTAGATATCACTTTCTTAGAGAACATTTTGAGAAAGGTGATATAGAGATTGATTATGTTTCTTCGGATTTGCAACTTGCCGATATTTTCACTAAACCACTTGATTTTAATAGATTTTCCTTTATATGTGGTGAACTTAATGTTTGTGTTATTGAATAATTTTTTATCCCTAAGGGAGAAATATGGGTATGATGAGTTTCTTGTATATGAGGTATATATGAGTTTTGCAAGTGTATATGGTTTTTGCAAGAGTTTTTAGCAAGAGTTTTTAGTCTCATGAAATATGGGTATGATGAGTTTCTTGTATATGAGGTATATATGAGTTTTTCAAGTGTATATGATTTTTGCAAGAGTTTTTAGCAAGAGTTTTTAGTCTCATGTTTCATGTTTTTGCTTGCTATTTAAAAATTCAAATTATTGTTCTTTACGGTTTTTGAATTGCTTTTACTTGTTTAATATAGCATAATTTGAGGGGGAGTTTTACCTCTCTCTTTATATCTTTTTGATATAGCCTATATGTTTTGTTATCATCAAAAAGGGGGAGATTGTTGGCCCAAAAGGTTACACTCTCCATTTGTTTAAAGTTTTGATGATAACAAAACACATAGAAGCTATATGGTACTAATAAGTTTGTTTAAGATGAGTTTCAGGTTAGTTACTTTTATGAAGGCCATTGCTTAGCTATTGCAAGGTTTTCTAGGTTCATGGAGCAAATAAGACAAATGGCACAAGAGGAAATGTCCATAGAAGAGAAGGCTCTAGCATGACATTGCATGGCTCAAGACTTCATTATGGCTCAGAGACTTCATTAGATTTGTTTTTAGTTTTATAGTTTTGTTAAAGAATAGTGAATAGGTTTGAAGCTCAAAATTCCTACACACAAGTTTTTGCGCACATGTCTTTTCTAAAATTTCTCCTATATATATATATATATATATATATATATATATATATATATATATATATATATACAAAATATTTTTAAATATAGTCTATTACTTATAAACTCAATTTTGTGTATTATACATAGTTCTGATCGAAACTATTTGTAAACCATCAAAATCTCCTCAAAATCCTTTTCAAATTTCAGTTTTTGACCTGAGGCGGTCGACCGGCCGGTCGACCGACTCTATGTCAGGTCAGCGGTCGACCGACTCGGTCGATTGGGATCTGACCGTTGGGTGCGTGCATGTGTGCACTTTCCCGGTCGACCAGGCGGTCGACCGAAACCCATTTTCGGTCGACCGACCTTCGGCCGACTGAAAGTCAGTGACTCTCTGTTTGTTGCGGTCGACCGGGCGGTCGACCGTGGGCCTGCAACGGCTCTATTTTTGAAAACCCGGTCGACCAGCCGGTCGACCGAGGCTGTGTTTCAGCCTTAACGACTACTTTTTAAAACACGTTTTAAATCGTCCTTTTGTCTCTAAATGAGTTTAGGGGCTGATTTTTGGGTCAAATACTTCCTAATTACCTATTGTATTAGTTTACCCTTTGATCCCTAGCTCTATCCTATAAATAGGGGTGATTAAGGTTGTGGGATTTACAACAATCATTTGCAAAAAATATTCAAAGTTTAAAGGCTTTCAAAAGAGTTTTGTTCTTGGTTTTTGTGCTGAAAAATCTCTCTCATTTCTGAAGTTTTTATTTCAAAGCTCTCTCAAAATTCATTTTCTTTTTCCACTTAGAATACTAGAGCTTCAATCCTACTCATTGTTCTATAGGGCTTTTGTAAGGGAAAAGGATTTTTCAAAAGAGAGTTTGTGGTCTTTTGATCATCAAGAGAATACTTGTACTTGAGATTGTGGAGTTGGGTACTCCGGTGTGATTGTAACTCTTTGTGAAGTTATAGTGGTTAGAAATCCTTCTGGGTGAAGGCGGGGACGTAGAGCTGGGTGCTCGAACCTCGGAAAAATTCTCGGTGTTTGCGTTTGATTTACTTGCTTTAATTCCTTGCTTTATATTCATTGCTTCATTTACTTGCTCTACATATTCATTGCAACATTGTACTTGCTCTACATATTCATTGCTATATACACTTGTTTCATATTCATATTGTCCATCAAATACTCATACAACAAGATTGCAATACGCACCTCAAACTCTTATCTAGAGGAATCACGAGGAAGGAGTTCAGAGCCCTTCACGAGGTATTCGGCTTCTAGTCTTATTTTGGGTGATCGTTGCATCACAATTTTTAATTTGTGCATTGATTAGCATTATCACCTATTCACCCCCCTTTTAGGTGATTTCACATCTATCAGACAAAGGTCTCTCCGTTTTTACTATGATCCAACTCTGAAGACACTTTACCGTCGTTCATATGACGGTGTCCTCCTCCGTTGCCTTTCTAATTCAGAGGCGCAGGAAGTGCTTAAAGCAGCACACGATGGCATATGCGGAGCTCATCAGCCAGGTCCAAAACTTAAAGACAGATTGCATAGGCTTGGATATATTGGCCAACCATGATAGCCGATGCCATCCAATATGCACGAAGGTGTAAAGCATGTCAAATTCATGCTGACTTCATACACCAGCCTTCGGAGTTGCTCCACCCAACTGTTGCTTCATGGCCATTTGAAGCATGGGGCATCGATGTCATAGGGCCAATCAGCCCCTCCTCAACAAAGGGTCACCGGTTTATCCTGGCAATAACCGATTACTTTTCAAAGTGAGCAGAAGCCATACCACTGGTTGAAGTCAAAACTTCTAACGTGGTTAATTTCATCAAACACCATGTCATCCATCGATTTGGTATCCCTAGGCGGATCATCTATGATAGTGGTCCCCAATTCATAAGCCAGGTATTTTATCGATTCTGTGACAAATACCGAATTCAGAATGTGGCTTCAACTGCCTATAATCCCGCCGCAAATGGCTTGACGGAAGCATTCAACAAGACGATTATCAAGTTACTCAAAAAGTTCGTCTCCTCGAATAAGCGAGATTGAGACGAAAAGCTTGGTGAATGTCTTTGGGCCTACCGAACCACGGTTCGGACCCCGACAGGCAATATGCCTTTTTCCCTGGTGTACGGGTGTAAAGCAGTCATACCGTTAGAAATCTAGATGCCGTCACTGCGAGTCGCTTTAATGACTAAGATTACATTAGAGGACAATCATCGGTTGCGTCTTAAAGAGCTCGAAGCCCTAGATGAGAAGCGGTTACAAGCTCAGCAGCACATCAAGTTGTATCAAGCTCGGATCTCAAAAGCCTTCAATAAGAAGGTCAAACAAAGAGTCTTCCAGAAAGGAGATTTGTTTTAGCCGTCAGACGACCAATGATCATGACTCACAAAACCAAAGGCAAATTTCAGCCTAAATGGGAAGGACCGTTTGTAAAAGAAACAGTCTACTCAAACGGAGCATATCGCCTTATGACTTCAGATGGTGACTTACTCATGATGCTGATCAATGGCAAGTTCTTAAAGAAGTATTATCCTTGATTAAGGATCCTTCTCATGATCAAGTTAACACTACACCTCTGATCAAGACCTTCAAATCCAAGGTACTCAGAAAGAGCGCCTCTCTCTTCCTCCAAACGAGATCATACAACCATAAACCAGTAGGAACCTGGTCATACACTGGTTGTCTCAAAGGAGAATCAAAGTTACACACGCACTAACCACATGATCCAACACCTTTAACGGTTAAGGGTAGAGGAAAATGTTGGCCTTTAAGCCCAACATAAGTCCTCGACAACTCATCATGCTGAGGGAATAGCATGGCTATCCCGACTCAAACGGTAGTTGGTAAAGGCATATCAAACCCGTTGACAGCTGAGGATTTGTTAAAAATCCTAAGGGACCTGTTCCCATTTGATTCCCTCTCCAAAATCACTTACCAATTCTCATCCATGGAATGGTAAGACCACATATAAAGATCTTTCCATCCATTTCGCTGTTACGTTAACATTAAACCTATGACAGTGATTTCCTCGTTTCTCTCTACGAGAACGAAAACCCTTTCATGCTATGTTTAACAGTATACCTCTAGCATCCATTTCGCTGTTAAGTTAACATTAAACCTATGACAGTGATTTCCTCATTTCTCCCCGTGAGAACGAGACCCCTTCATGCTATGTTTAACAGTATACCTCTGGCATCCATTTCGCTGTTACGTTAACATTAAACCTATGACAATGATTTCCTCGTTTCTCTCTGCGAGAACGAGAACCCTTTCATGCTATGTTTAACAGTATACATCTGACATCCATTTCACTGTTATGTTAACATTAAACCTATGACAGTGATTTCCTCGTTTCTCTCCGTGAGAACGAGACCTCTTCCATGCTTTGTTTAACAGTATACCTCTGGCATCCATTTCGCTGTTACGTTAACATTAAACCTATGACAGTGATTTCCTCGTTTCTCTCTGCGAGAACGAGAACCCTTTCATGCTATGTTTAACAGTATACCTCTGGCATCCATTTCGCTGTTACATTAACATTATACCTATGACAGTGATTTCCTCGTTTCTCCCCGTAAGAACGAGACCTCTTCCATGCTATGTTTAACAGTATACCTCTGGCATCCATTCGCTGTTACGTTAACATTAAACCTATGACAGTGATTTCCTCGTTTCTCCCCGTGAGAACGAGACCCCTTCCATGCTATGTTTAACAGTATACCTCTGGCATCCATTTCGCTGTTATGTTAACATTAAACTTATGACAGTGATCTCCTCATTTTTCTCTGACAAATTGCTTTCTGAATCCCTATGAAGTTCTTTTTGTCACGTTAACATTAAACCTCTGACATATAATCTTCCATCGGATTCATTTCCTAGCTCCCCAGCAAGTTCCTGAGTCCCACTCAGTCTTTGCTGGACTTTTCTGGTTGTCACGTTAACAATATACCTCTGACAATTTCTTTCAGATTCCATCCAAATTTCGAGCTTGGTGGCTTCTCAATCGATTATGTCATTGCGACCTCTGAACCGGCAGATAGCCAAGTCTCATCTTTCAGTTCGACAAGAACTATTTATTTCGAGCTTGGTGGCTTCTCAATCGGTTATGTTATTGCGACCTCTGAATCGCCAGATAGCCAAGTCTCATCTTTCAGTCCGGCAAGGACTATTTCTTTGTCATCATACGACAAACTTCGAGCTTGGTGGCTTCTCAATCGGTTACGTCATTGTGACCTCTGAACCGGTAGATAACCAAGTCTAATCTTTCAGTCCGGCAAGGACTATTTCTTTGTCATCATACGACAAAATTTTAAGCTTGGTGGCTTCTCAATCGGTTACGTCATTGCGACCTCTGAACCGGCAGATAGCCAAGTCTCATCTTTCAGTCCGGCAGAGACTATTTTCTCAAATGGCTGCAATACAACTTGAAAGCAAAAATTCAGAAGATAAGACAAGTTGGAAACACAACAGGGGAGTCAAAACGAAATTACTTTATTGATTCCAAAAAGAGGGATACATGAAGGCACATATTACAAGCTATGATGGTGCTTCATAGGACTTGATCCGTCCTTCAAGAATGGTCAGCCTTGTCTTCTATCTTCAGCAGCCCTGATAAGCGCCTGCGACCTCAACTCGGCCTCATTAAAGCTCGCCGTCTGGGCTAAGCGAGCTTCAACTTCAACCAAGGTTGCCCTCTGAGCTAGCTCTTGCCGCAAGACTTCATCATTATGGGCCTTAAGATGTTCAAGCCGGACAGTCTCTTCAAAACGCACTGGTTTAGCCTTGGATAAAAGAAGATTAGCCTTCCTGATCATCTCCTTGGCCTTTTCAATTTGGTCTCAGCGTCAAGAAGAACACTGCTAGAAGCGTCTATGGCGTCCCCGAGCTCTACTTTCCTTGTCTCTAAGGACTTCAAATCAGAGGTAATGGCCTTAGCAGCTTCCTGAGCGGCGAGATGAGCTTCATGCATCTGAGTAACAAGATGCGCAAGCTGCTCGATACCTGAAGACTCCAGATCTGAATGGCTAAGACGGCGCCATTCGTCCACATCCTCTCAAGTCGGCCCACCAGAAGCTCCAATGCAGCGGCCTGGTCATCCCCTCCAAAGTCTCGGATGTTGTCAATACTTCGGGAGAGGACCACCTTTAAAGCAGAGAATGAGGTAGTCGAACCCTTCAAGATCAGAGCAATGGATCGCTTCAAGCTCTTATAAAAGCTATCGACTAACTCAGCCACAAATTCATTCTCAGCCTCAATCACTCCTGGCAGACGAGCAGCCCATGAAGATAGAGTTTCCACCGGCTTTATGGACACTACTGTGGAAGGAATAGTAGAAGCACTGGCTGCAGCAACATGAGAGGTCGTCGGTGATCTCGGAGGAGTCCTCATTGAAACCAGTACACTAGCCACAACCGAGGTAGGACTAGTGACTATTTTCAGGAGAGCGGGCTCAACCACCAGTGTTGGAGAAGTAGGACTGGTAATCACCTTCAGCTCCGCGCCTGGCAAGATAGGCGGCGCTGGCGAAACCGATGGCATCTCGCTCACCGATATAGTGGGAAGCGAGGTTGGTTCCATGACTACCGTCCCCTCAATTTCAGTTCCTCTGGCTGGTTCAGGCTGATAAGAGAGCAGGTCATGATATAAAGCATCTAACTCAGCAGCATCCGCCGCGGTCGAAGTACTTACTTCACTCCTGGTTCCCTCAGAAAGACGGGATGGCTCTCTTGAAATCGATGCACCCAGAGGCGAAACACCTACAACAAGACTTTGTTTAGGTAAGGCATAACAAATAACAGGAGTCAAAAGGTCAAAACAATACCAAAAGATTGTGTCGCCTCAATTATCTTGACGGCTACATCAGTCTCTACAGGCTCCATTGGAAATCTTTGGCGGAATCAACACGAATGGCCGGCCCACCCTCACTTGCCACTGCATCTTCCGAGCCCTCGTCACGCATTGAAAGAAGGACAAGGGAAATGCCGCTTGCTAGACGGGACATAGAACTTCTCACCATCTAATTTGAAAATCCACTGCCCCTCTCCGGCTAGCAGCTGGTCAATCATGGTCTGGCGTTGCATCGCCGAATATGAAGCCAGGCTTCCGATAGATTCTTCGGTCAGAATCTTCAAGGGGAGCAGTAGTTAAGATGCTCCTTACGGTGCGTTGATCCCCACCATGAATAAGTGTATACCGAGCAGGAGAGCTTCCCTCGCTGAATAATGAAGCCTGTCCTTGAAACTGCAGGCTAACGCTGCCGTCTAGCCCCCTGGCTGTGCCAAAGAGACTGTTCAGAGGACCAGAAGTATAGTGCACTGCAAGAGCAAGGAGAAACTACGATTAGTTCATCAGCCAAACAAGGGCTAAAATAAGAATGCAATTTTTGTTAAGGCATAGCCTCGCTCTCTGAGCGAAGCTGGCCTAATGATAGCTTCGCCCCGAAGCTTAGCTTCGCAGCTGCAGCGTAACTCCGCACTCCATACGAAGGCAGGATGCAGAAAAAAAATATCCAAAGTGTTAGCTTCGCCTTGGAAGCTTAGCCTCGGACACAGAATGCACAAAGCCCCGGGGCTAACTTCGGCAGAAGGGTACTATTGCCCAAAGACTATTTTAAGGGCATTAAAGTCCTTTTCAGTTACAATCCAAAGGCTAGTTTCGCATCCTGTCATTCAACAGGATGTGAACAGCCTAAGGGATAGCTTCGCCAGGAAGCTTGAAGAAGGGACTTTTCAATTCTAAGATTCCCAGTCAAGAAATCAAGGGAAATCCAGGGAATCGAACTCCCTAAGATCACCAGATCATGATTGATCGTTCTGGGTTCATCGAAAGATAGCCAGAAATTGGCTTTAAGAGAGAGATGAAAATCTCTACCGGCGATCGGTCGTTCGATGACCGGAGGAGGAGAAGGATCCTCCGTCGTAGAGGTTGCTACCTCTTTTCCCGCTCGTCTCTTGGGAGCCATTGAAGAACTGAAAAGGTTCTTGGATTCTCAAACGAAGAAGAAAGAAGAAGAAAGGGCTTGCAGTGCTCTGAAAATTCAAAGAGAGATCGTGCCTTCTCTTTCAGCCCGATCAGGATTTTATAGGCTGATGATTACCTAAATGTCGCCTCTCTCGAAAGGAGCACAGACAGTCGTTTCAAATTAATTTGAAACGGCGCCTAAAGCGCCTTCCCGAGAAGCGCTGCTTCAGCCCCACTAAGGGTTAACTCCGCCGTGAGTCTAATGTTGACTTAGCGTGACGCTTGAATAACTTCGCTGAGAAGCATGCCTTAGCTCCGCTAAAAGCACAGCCCGAACTTCGCAGAAACTTCATGCTAGCTTCGCTGGAAGCTCGTTCCTAATCCAGATAGGATTCTGTCTTTAACTTCGCATGAAGTTTAGCTCTGTCGATCTACTCCAGGTGTTCTCAGGTCGAAAAGAAGGAGAAACAAAGCAGATAAACAACATAAAATAAACTTTCATTGATTTAAAAGGGAAGGTATATTGATACTACTACATCAAGGTTGTGTTTCGTACAACAGAATCATTTGCTCCAAAGGCATACAAGTGGTCCTATCTACTTCCAAGCCAAACCAACTGGGCACGAAAGGCCTTCCTCCTGCACAAGGCCGTAATCCTTCGCATAATGGCAGATTTTGCCATCAAGGAGCTGGATCTTCTTTGATGAAAATTGGCAGAGGACCGGTTGCCATCATAAGGCTGGATCTTCTTTGATGAAAATTGGCAATGGAAGGATCCAAGACCTTATAGGTGACGTCCGCTTTCCCGAAGTGGATCATCTCGGATAAGCGACTACCAGCCTCGCCTTGAAGTGGATAATCTCAGATAAGCGACTGCCGACCTCTTCTGGGAACACACATCAGCTGCCCCAGTTTGTTCTTCCTGCTTAGAATTAAAGTTTCAACCAGAAGATCAAGAGGCAAGTCTCTAATCTCTTTCATCAAATCGAAAGATTGACGAACATAGCTCACTGCAACCTAAACTGGAAACAAGTTAGCAATAAGTCAAAGGAAAAGCTGCAAAAGTAAAATGCTAAGTCAAATTCGTTAGGGCGAAGCAATTTATATCTGATTCAGTTATGCTTTAAGGATTGATTTCAGTTAAGCAGAGGGTAGCCTCGCTTGCACAGTAATGATGGGCTAGCTCAGCATAAGCCAAGTCCTAGCCTCGCCTATATGGCTAAGCCAGACTGATCCAGAGGGACGCAGTCTTAGCCCCACCTATATGGCAAGACTGGCTCAACTTTGAAGAGACTAACTCCTAATTCTTGCCTATGTGGCGAACTTAGCAGGCAAGCATGCAATGATCTTTCTTTGATCAAATGAAAATGATAGCTTCGCCGGGAAGCTGGGAAATAGGGCTAAAGCCCTTCTCTACAGATCAGTCAGATTCAAAATGAAGAACAAGGGAAATCAATCCCTGAGGCAGCTGTTAAAGCTAAATTAAGGGAGATAAACTCCCTGAAGTTATCAGTTCATTGGTAAAGTCTCTGGATGACTGAGACTCACCAGTTCTTGGCCGGATAATGACCAGAGTGGGCACCCCCATTATTTCAGAAATCTGAATATATTTCTTTGAACAGCCAGGAGAAGTCATGAGCAGGCTGCTTCTCTGCAGAGGACCTTAAGTGTCCTATTTATAGGCCTCATGGCCTGAGCGCACCGCTGCTGCTTCAAGCATAGAAGCGCGAGCGAAATTAAGACATTTACTGAGCCTTGAGAAAGGGAATAGTCTCCCTCGGAAATACGCAAGGAAGATCTCCCTCGTTAATACAAGAGAAGTTATTTCAACTTTGGGAAAGGACATAATCCTTCTCGTGACTGGCCGAAAGCAGTTGGCCTCGGGAAAGAACGACGTTCCAAGATCAATTGGAAGCGAGTATACGCCGGGAGACTGATTGAGGCAAAACCTGCACACAAAATACGGAATTATAGAACTTAGAATGAAGATGTGCAAGTGCTCAATTCTTACCGTTAAAGCAAGTGGCTATGCGGATCGTGATCCACAAGGAGGGTTTGCGATGGAAGCTTTACGTTTCTTTATTGAAATCGTTATGAAAATAAGCGAAAGTTATTCTCTGTTTTAAAGTTATAAAAATAAAAAAGAAAGTTATAGTTAAAGTTAAGAAGAAAGTGAAAGATGAAGAAGGTGGAAAAATCAGAAAACAATAAAAGCGACTATGTACAAATGGAGTGAGTGGAGAAGAAAGAGTTGGAAGAGGTGATGATTTAATTTACAGAAATGAAAGAAAGGAAAGAAAAAAAGAAGAATACTTACCTAGGTTGAGTGATGACTTACCTGGAAACTGTTGCATGTTCTACCTTTGCTTCGGAGGCGTTCAACGCATAGATCATAAGCTCGAGCTCAGTCCCCGTGCACATTATATCGTCAAGCATATCAAGAACGAAGTGATGCGGAGCTTGGAAGAGGAGAACGTCTTCATGAACTATCGCTGGCTCTCACGTAGCTTAGTTATACTTGCTTTGGAATTCACTTGTAAACTCAACAAATACAACCAAGGTAAAGTAGAAGAGGAAGAAGAAAGCAAAAGAAAAGGAAAGTAAAGATACGAACATAAATAAAAGTTTACCTTTATTGCTTGAAACAATGAAAGAAAGGAGGAGGGTACATCGGAGTCACTCTCAACATATGCCTCTCTCTCTTACTTACATGAATCATCATCTAATCCTAAGCTTACATACACATTACAATTACATAATAAAGAAAAGAAAAACCTAAACTACAAATGAAAACTAGGCTAAATCCTACTCTGCATGTTCGTCCAATTTCAGCACAGAGAATGCCCTTTTATAGGCCAAAAACCCAACAATCAGGATCCCGGGGAGATCGGGGGAGCAAACGCTCCCCCTAACTCCCCAACCAAGCCGCAGAAACGCGGCTTTGGCCGCGTTTTCGCGGCCAGGCCCCTGTTGGTGGGTCATCCTGGGAGTTTCTTCAAGCTTTATCCTTTGTTGGTTTCTTCATTTGAGCCCCAGATTCTGACGAAATGACCTTAGATTCTTGACTTTAACCGATCGATTCTGAGAGGATTCTTCTCAACCGGTTTCAACCTCTTGATTTTGTCCTGATTTAGTGTGTGCGAATTAATTCTGATTTAATTCAGAATTCTGGTGGGCTTTTGGGCTCATTTCTCTTCATCTCCTTAAGGATTGGGCCTGCAAATAAATTAAACAATTAATTAGGACAATACAGGCTTTTATTCTAAAATAAGTATGGAAATATGATACTAAATATGCAATATTAGCGACCAATCACACCCCAATACCTATCTTTTGCTCGTCCTCGAGCAAAACAACTAAACTATACTAAGGATTATTAGACCACTTTCGCAGGTCACGCGATTGCACTGAGCATGTGCAATAAGCCGTTAAACCTCTAAGTTTCTCCTAGAGGACGAGTTTTTGTCTCGTGAGAGTTTTCGGCGGATTACACCCACAAAATCCATAAAGAAAGGGAAACAAAGAGTTAGTATTTTCGAAAAGCATTTTGAAAGAGAAAAATATTTGAAATATGATTGTAAGATCTAAGCAATCTATAAGTTATAGGAAAACTGAATTTTTCATTCCTAAACTTAGTCTCTATTCAAAAATTTGTTATCAATCAAAGTAAGGAGTCAAATTGTACTTCTCATCTAGTCTATTACTTTACCCTAAGTCATATGCACCTTGTGAATGTGAAAATTTTGACTAAGGGTTCATTAACTCTAACTCTTATGCCTTATATATATATATATATATATATATATATATATATATATATATTATATATATATATATATATATATATATATATATATATATATATTGTGGTATTATTCCTTAGTTCTATTAGGCTTTCTAATCTCCCATGTAACGAGCCTTTAATCGATGACTCCCAAACCAAATGGTCTTAGGGCACCGGGTGAGAAAACACCCCAAGGACTTAAGGACTCGAGCAAACAAGGCCACAAAACTAAGGGTTTTATTATATGGACCCCTTTTAGGCGTGAATACTTATACTTTATTAGGCACAAATACCCAGCTTAATCAGAGGGTTATATATATATATATATATATATATATATATATATATTATATATATATATATATATATATATATATATATATATATATATATATATATATATATATATTTTCTTTCAAACTTATCTAATCATCTTTCACATAAATACTAAGGCTTGCTTAGGCCAAAGCACCTAGCTAATCAATAATTAGATTTGTTTTTTTTTTCATATATATATATATATTTTTATAAGGCATAAGAATCTTTATTTTTGAACCCTAAGTGTGTAAGTGTATGAGGTGTGCATACTTCATCAAGGTAAAGATCAAGACTAAATTACTTTGACAAATTATCTTCCTAACCCTTAAAATCAAACAAATAATCTTATTTTGACCAAGTATAAGAAATCCTAATTTGGATTTTCCTATTCCTTAAAATTACATAATTTCTTACAAAAAATATGTCAAAATATTGTTTCCATTTTCAAAAGTTTTTAAAAGTAAAGAAAAATGTTAATAAATTTTTTTTTTAAACAAAAAGAAAAGTTATGTTAGACCCTCCCCCACACCTATCTCATGCATTGTCCTCAATGTATGAATTAATGCATAGATGCATGAAAAAGAAGAAAGGGAAGGAAAAGGTTACCTTAAGGTGGTGGTTCCGGTGGTGGTCTGATTGGTCCATGAAACGCGGCCCAATCGACTTTTCGTGGGATTCGGAGGAACCCACCAGAAATATCTTTAATATAACCCATTAAAAAGATAAATCCATGAAGAATTTTTATTAAAAATTTAACCCCATCTAATTTCCAAATTCCATAACAAATTTTGGAGTCAAATTTGTCAACCACCTCGTCCCAGAAATGAGTGTGAAATGATAGAATGTTTGACTTGGACTCAGGAAGGACAGGAACTAATACCGACTCAGGAAGGTGACTTAAATCAAGTAAAGGTTCAAGAGTCGAAATAGGTTCAGAATTGGGTCCAAGTCAAGAAGTTGAAACTCAAGTCCACATGTGTTTTCCAACAATGGAATGTGACCTAATATGGGTGATTCCAGTTCAGGATGATAGGTGATGGAATCAAAACTGACTCTAGAATATTATTCAATTTTGGTAATAAAACAGAGTCAATATTGATTCAGAAAGTTGAACTGGATCACAGATTTGAGAATCTAGGTCACATATCTCATTGAGTTCAATATCATAAAAATGAGAACTTGCCATTTGTCATAGGATCTTCAAAAGTGTATAATTGGTCAAGTTCAATATGATCCTCAAAGATGGGTGATTCAATTTTATTATGAATTGGTACAGGATCCAATGTTGACTCCGGGAAAGATGAAGTCAGGTGAAGATACCAGAGTCATTATTGAATCAGGAAGAAGAATTGAATCACTAATTTGGGGTTCAGGATCATAATCATTTTCAAGTTCTATTTCAGGAAAAGGAAAACTTGCTAAACTGTCAATCTTTTTTCAAAATTTAGAGTTTGGGCAAGTTCAAATGGTTGTTCTGAAATGGAATCTTGATTTCCAAACTACATGACTCTTCGGCTCTAACAGAATGGTTAGTGACATCAGAACTGGTCCAACGGTGAGAACGTAGAGATTCGACCATCATATCTATGTCACGATTACGAGCTTTTTGAGCATGAGTCATGGTGTAACACCCGGATTATTAAACTCTGGGTTAATAATATTTATCGTAAATTTTTATGATTTTTAAATTAATTGTTTTCGTATTAAATAAAATTCGGTGATTCATTGTGGAATCCGGAATGGATTAAAGTTTTTATAAATCATACCGGATTAATTGATATGAAATATATTGTAAATGCACGGATGTATATACTGCATGAAATACTCGTATAAATACCGGGTATTGGTATTCATACCTATTTTTGATTATATTAAATAAGTTGGGAAAATGAAGAAAGAAAGAAAAATAAAAGAAAAAGAATAAAATAAAATAATAAGTATGGGAATATGGGGAGTAGGTGGGAGTAGTGGGAGAGATAAAAACTCACTTTCTCTTTTCTCTCTCTCACTCTCATCTCCTCTCTCTCTCTCCCCTCATTTCTCTCTTCCCCTCTCATTTCTCTCTCTCTCACCCTCTCCGGGTGTTGACCGGCGGCACGCCGGAGGCCGGCCAGGCGCCGGCGGCGCGGGGCAGGCGCGGCGGCCGGCGGCCGGGCGACATGGTGGGGGAGCAACAGGCCCCCCACCCTTTCTCTCTCTCTCCCCTCTCTCTCTGTGGGGCCCTCCGGCGGTCAGGGGCGCCGGAGCGGCGCCGGCAGCGCGCCGGCCGGCCGGGTGTGGCGGCGGCGGCCGGCGTGGTCGCGGGCGCCGGCAAGGAGCAGCAGCAGCCACCGCTGCTGCTGCTGTTTCTTTTAAGGGAACAAAAAAAAAGAAGAAGAAAAAGGAAAAGGAGTATGGGTTTGGGTTTCGGGTTTAACCCAAACCCGACCCATTCATTTTATAAGGTAAATTTCATTTTAGCCCCTGTGGATTTATAAATTACTTTGGGGACCCTGAAAAATTACAAACAGCCCCCTGAATATTTTCTGTTATAACGTATCTAACCTTTTATATTGGTTTTAGTTTCTGAATGATATCTTGGCCATCCGAAGTCGGATTCGGACGATTCTTGAGCCGTTGTGATCGTGAAAACGAGAGCTACACATCTGGTATATCAGTATATGGTATTGGGTGTTCAAAATTTATCGGTATACCCAGTGAGTGGAAGTCCTAACTTAAATCTTGTTTTTTCCCAATTTAGAAATAATTGTTATTGGAAAAATATTGATAATACGGATTCATTTAAACTAAGAGATTACATCATTAAATAGATGATTGTGACAATTATGGTAAAAGTGAATTGGTGTTATGGAACCGAAATCCAAATAGGGTATCCGAATAATGAATCACGGGTGTGTTATGTATGTGAACATAACACGTGTATGATACCAAATTCTGACCTTGCTATTTATAATTCGTATAGACATGATCGGTAAGTTCTTGAATATATATTAATATGAGTGAACATAGATAAATACCGCATGAGTTATACGTTTGTGAGTTTCTGAACATGATGTATATGTTGCGAGTATTTATTAGAATTTAGAACCGAATAACTAAACACTGGGCTTTGATAGAAATTGTTAAGTATAAATCTTCAGTTAATGTCATCTATCCGTCTGTGATGAGTATTGAAGTTACTTAACCTGAAAATTTTAAGTGGGTTGTTGACTGATTTTTCCTGCACACAAAAATTAGAATATTAGATTAAGAATAGATCGTGCGAGGAATCAGTTCTAATCCGCGGTAGCAGGGCTATGCGGGTCGTGATCCTCAGGGAGGGACTAGCGATGGAAGCGTTTGTAAGATTCTCTAAAGTTTTTATCTTTTCATTATTAGCAGTGGTGGTATTTACAATGGATGGTGGTAGAAAAGAATATGGAGATGAGTTGTACTTATTCTACACAAAGGAAAGAAAAGAAACGAAAAGAAAAGAAACTTACTTGAGATTGGTTGAAGAAAGACGTGAAAACCTTACATGTTCTACCTTGCTTAGGAGGCGTTCCACGAATAGATCATAAGATCGATCTCAATCCCTGTGCACATTATATCGTCAAGCATAGTCAAGTACGAAGTGATGCGTAGCTTGGAGGAGACGTCTTCATGAACTATCGCTGGTTCTCACAGAGCTTAGTTATACGTGCTTATGGAATCCACTTGCATGTTCATCAACAACCACAAGATCACAGAGAAAAAGAAAAGAAAAACAAAATAAAAATAACACATAAGAATAAAGAACAAAAAGAAAAATAATTACCTTTATTGCTTTAATCAATGGCAGAGAAAAGAAGATACATCGGTGTCACGCTCAATATAATCCTCTCTCTCTCTTGAAAATAAAAAGAAAAGAAACCCTAATTTACAAAGAAGAAAACCTAGAAGAAACCCTAATTTTGGCCCTTGGCTCGCCTCTGGACGTTCTGTACGTTGTACTGCAGGGGATATTTATAGGTGCAGAAGGCCGAAGAGTCCTAGATAAACCTGCCCACGAAATTTGGGATCTGGATGAGATCAAAGTGCCGCGTTTCCGCGGCTTTTGCCGCGGATCCGCGGCACTTTAGTGGCTTCTGGCCACGCGCTTTTGCGCGTGGCCTCTCCTGGTCCGTCCCTGTGGGCTTCTGCTTCTGGAAGTTTGATCCTGGCCTTTTAATCTGGATTTTCGAGATAACTTGGTAATCAAGTTACTCTTAATCCAGATTTCTTCAAATCTTCTTCCCACGAATTTTCTTCTTATCTTGGTCTTTTATCCTCATCATGCATGTGTTTAGGGTTGGATAGAAGTCTATCCTTCCCTAATCTCTGATATTTGTAACTTTTAGCCCTTGTATTTGCATTTTGACTCTTTGTATTTGCGCTTTTTCACCTGGGCTTCAAACATGGGCTTGGATCTGGGCTTTTGGGCTCTTTAGGCTTTATTTATTGCTAAAATAACAATTCGAGGCCTGCACACAATAAATTACAAATTATTAATAAATGTGCAGAATTAAATGAATAAATATGAAAATGTGATGGTAAATATGATGATAAAAATGCACTTTTGACTACCAATCACACCCCCACACTTATCTTTTTGCTCGTCCTCGAGTAAAAACAAAGAAAAAGAAAAGTTAATCTAACCTAACTCACTTTCGTAGGAATCACGATTGCACTTAGCACGTGCAACAAGCCGTTAAACCTCTAGGTTACTCTAGAGGACGAGTGTTGTCTCGTGAGGGTTTTCAGCGGATTACACCCACAAAATCCATAAAAAGGAAAATATTTGAATTATTATTGAAGAGACTAAGTAGTCTATAAGTTTTAGGATTATCATTTTTATTCATTCTTCAAACCTAGTCTTTATAAAGTCATTGTTTTCCATTTTAGGTAAGGATTAAAATTGAATTTCTAATATAGTCTTTTTCGTTACCAAAAGTCATACGCACCCTTGTGAATCTAGGAATTCCTTAACTTGGACTCTCATGCCTCTTTATTATTTTTATAACATCATCTAATTTTCTTTCGTGTAAGTATCAAGGCTTCTTGAGGCCCTCATACCTAACTAATTGACTATTAGATGTGTTAATATATTTTTTTTTTTTTGGCATGTATAGCTCATCTAATTTTCTTTCGTATAAGTATCAAGGCTTCTTGAGGCCCTCATACCTAACTAATTGATTATTAGATGTGTTAATACGTATATTATATTTCTTAGTTTTCTTAGGCTTTCTAATCCACCCATGTAGCGAACTTAAAGTCGATGACTCCCAAACCGTTGGCTTTAGGGCACCAGGTGAGAAAACACCCCGCGGACTCAAATTCGAGTGAACTAGGCCCCAAAACTAAGGACTTTATTTTATTTACTCATCTTTAGGCATGAATACTTATGCTTCTTGAGGCACATGTATCAGCTTAATTGGTGATTTTTTTTCTTCTTCTTTTTTTTTTTTTTTTTGTTCTTTTTTTTATGAGGCACAAGGTCTTGTCTTAGAATCCTAGATATGCATTTGGTATGCACATTTCATTAAGGTAAAAATCAAGACTAATTATTTATTCAATTTCTTCTCCTATACCTAAAAATTAAACAATTTATTTATTTTGACCAAGTTTTTTAGAAATCCTAATCATGATTTTCCTAATCCTTAAACTAACTTAGATTTCTTTCAAAAAATAAGTCAAAATATTTCCTTTTTATAACATTTTTTTTTTAATTTTTTTTTAGATTTTTTTTTTTTTTTTTTTTAGCAAATTTTTTTGTTAATTTCTACCTATGTTAGTATGTTAGTAAAGCCCACCCCCACACTTATCTCATGCATTGTCCTCAATGTATGAATGAATGCATATATGCATGAAATAGAATAAGGGAAGGCGGAAGTTACCTTAGGTGGTGGTTCCGGAGGTGGTCTAATTGGGCCAAGCGTTGCTACCCAATCAAGATAACAGATAATTTGGTGGAACCCACCAGAAACTTTCCTTACATAACCCACTAAAATGTATGTGTGATCATTTTTTAAAATTTCCACCCCATCAAATTTCCAAATTTCATAATAAATTTCAGAGTTAATTGTCTCAACCTCCTTGTCCCAAAATGGAGTATGAAGGATGGAATTATTGACTTGGACATTATAGGTGCGGGAACGAATACCGACTCAGGGAAGATGCTCAAATCAAGTAAGGGCTCAGGAGTCGGGCTAGGTTCAAGAATTGGGTCCAAGTCAAGAAATTGAAACTCAAGTCCACAATCTTCTTCCCACAATGGAATGTGACCTAATATGGATGATATCTCTTTACTTCCAATATTAAGGAATTCTAGCTCATCGCCATACAATTCTTCAAACTAAGGTCAACATCGTCCGTCAGAATTGTACAATCAATTTCAGAAGTAAAGAGATTGTGAGAATCTAGGTCAAGTTCAATATGATCATCTAAAATGGGTGATTCAATTTCATAATGAATTGGAATAGGATCCAATGTTGACTCGGGAAAAGTGAAATCAGGTGGAGACACTGGAGTCATTATTGGATCAGGAAATAAAATTGAATCATCAAGTGGAAGATCATGATCATATTCAAGCTCAAGTTCTAATTCAGGAAAGGAAAAACTTGCCAAGTTATCAAAAATTGGAGTTTCGACAAGTTCACATGATGGTACTGAATTAGAATCTTGTTGTCCAAAGCAACTTGGTTCGTCGGCTCTAAGCGAGTGGTCAGCGATATTAGAATCAGCCGGACGGTGAGAACGTAAGCATTGAACCATCAAATCTATGTCATGATCACGGGCTAATTTAGCCTCAGTCATGGCAGCTAGCATCCCTTCATAGTCGATAGGTGGATCATGTTCTGATTGGACTTGAAAATAGGACGGGTAATCGTGATAAAGTTGTGAGTCGGTGGACTCACGTATCATCATGTCTAAGATTGATGGTGACTGTTGCTTGGACTCATTCATACTCATCATTTCCAAGATAGATGGATTTCTATTCTGAATGGGTGGATCTGAGTATGAATCTTGGGAATATTGTGGACAAGGTGGATGCGGAGGACAATTTGGTTGAGAATTAGACTCGGGGGACTCGAAACCCCATGAACTCTGTGCCGAGTTGAAATTATTATGGAAATTATAGTCATAAGATGGAGGGTGTGGGTTATATTCATTCGGATAAGACCATTCCGGCACACTAGATTGGTCAAAATTAGGGTATGCCGGGTTGGTAATATCCGAATAATAGTTAGGGGTGTAATATGGATTAAAATTGGAATTATTATTATATGCCATATCACACTAACACAAACAACACAAACAAATAAACAAAAAAAAAAAATTCTAACCTAAGTTAGGGTAGACCTATGACCTAGACGACTCCTAACTGGTTAGACCGTCCACAGGAGGTTGGGTGCAGACTTTGACCACAAGTTAATCAGCCAGGTCAGGGCAAGAATGGTGGGAGGTTTTCCGTCAAAGACGTTCCTTAATTAAATAACCACCAATCTTCGGGCTTTCGGCCCTCAATCCCTTTCCTAGACACTGATTTAGCAAGAGTCAACTTCCAGCACTGTTCCCCCTTAGGATAATCTCCTATTGAGTCCGAGATGTCCCTAGGGCCAACGTCAACTAATTTTTATGTTAGGCTTGGTTAGTGAGTGCTCGGGATATGATTTTTTTGGGCTAAGGAAGGGTGATGAAATCCCCACCTTATCTTATTTATAGGTTATGCCCTTAAGATGAATTAGTGCAAGTGTACAAGATAAATAGATAAGAATCACTCAAAGCAGAAAATCAACCAAGAGATGAGTCCTATTCTACATGCAATGCGTACGTACCTTGCGTCTCCAGCACTCTTCAACAGTAAATAAAATAATTGAAAAGACACGTGCCTAATATGCAAACGTCTAATCAAATTTTATTTTTAACACCAATATTTACTGTTGAATTATTAGCAATTTACAGGTATATCACAGAACAAATCAGAACAGAGCAGAAAGCAGAATTTTTAACTTGAAGCACCCTGCAAAAAATGGATCAGTAATTCACCACTATTGCCGCGTTTCCGCGGCTCTGGCCGCGGATCCGCGGCAAAACAGTGGGTTCTGGTGCTCTGCCTTCGAGGGCAGAGGCACAGAATAGCAATATGTCCACTGCTGCTGCTATGTTTCTGTTTCCTGTTCTCCAAACCTGCAAACAGAAAAGAATAAAGAATTAGTTAAAAATTAATTTTTTTGTTAGAGAATAACTTACCGTCCCTCCCCGGCAACGGCGCCAATTTGTTGACTGATTTTTTCTGCACACAAAATTAGAATATTAGATTAAGAATAGATCGTACGAGGAATCAGTTCTAATCCGCGGTAGCAGGGCTATGCGGGTCGTGATCCTCAGGGAGGGACTAGCGATGGAAGCGTTTGTAAGATTCTCTAAAGTTTTTATCTTTTCATTATTAGCAGTGGTGGTATTTACAATGGATGGTGGTAGAAAAGAATATGGAGATGAGTTGTACTTATTCTACACAAAGGAAAAGAAAAGAAACGAAAAGAAAAGAAAACTTACTTGAGATTGGTTGAAGAAAGAACGTGAAAACCTTACATGTTCTACCTTGCTTAGGAGGCGTTCCACGAATAGATCATAAGATCGATCTCAATCCCTGTGCACATTATATCGTCAAGCATAGTCAAGTACGAAGTGATGCGTAGCTTGGAGGAGACGTCTTCATGAACTGTCGCTGGTTCTCACAGAGCTTAGTTATACGTGCTTATGGAATCCACTTGCATGTTCATCAACAATCACAAGATCACAGAGAAAAAGAAAAGAAAAACAAAATAAAAATAACACATAAGAATAAAGAACAAAAAGAAAAATAATTACCTTTATTGCTTTAATCAATGGCAGAGAAAAGAAGATACATCGGTGTCACGCTCAATATAATCCTCTCTCTCTCTTGAAAATAAAAAGAAAAGAAACCCTAATTTACAAAAGAAGAAAACCTAGAAGAAACCCTAATTTTTGCCCTTGGCTCGCCTCTGGACGTTCTGTACGTTGTACTGCAGGGGATATTTATAGGTGCAGAAGGCCGAAGAGTCCTAGATAAACCTGCCCACGAAATCTGGGATCTGGATGAGATCAAAGTGCCGCGTTTCCGCGGCACTTTAGTGGCTTCTGGCCACGCGCTTTTGCGCGTGGCCTCTCCTGGTCCGTCCCTGTGGGCTTCTGCTTCTGGAAGTTTGATCCTGGCCTTTTAATCTGGATTTTCGAGATAACTTGGTAATCAAGTTACTCTTAATCCAGATTTCTTCAAATCTTCTTCCCACGAATTTTCTTCTTATCTTGGTCTTTTATCCTCATCCTGCATGTGTTTAGGGTTGGATAGAAGTCTATCCTTCCCTAATCTCTGATATTTGCAACTTTTAGCCCTTGTATTTGCATTTTGACTCTTTATATTTGCGCTTTTTCACCTGGGCTTCAAACATGGGCTTGGATCTGGGCTTTTGGGCTCTTTACGCTTTATTTATTGCTAAAATAACAATTCGAGGCCTGCACACAATAAATTACAAATTATTAATAAATGTGCAGAATTAAATGAATAAATATGAAAATGTGATGGTAAATATGATGATAAAAATGCACTTTTGACTACCAATCATGGGTAAAGTCTACCCCTGATTCCTTTAAACACTGTATTGCATGTGTATTAACTAGTAAGATAAGAATGATGGTTTGTAAGTGAAGATTGATATTATATGCAAGTGATATCCAAGTCATTACGAAATTTATAGTTATGGATAATAATAATCGGACGGTGGTTGGTTAACACCGGTGTACCCGGTGAGTAGATTAAACAGTGACAATGGGAAATCGATTATAGATCATGAATGTTTATTTATTAATAAGTGATAATTAGAAATCTGTTAAGATAAAAGATCACTTGAGACCCATCAACTATGATTGGATAATTATAGAATTGGTTATGTTGATACTGGTATAAGCAGAATCCAAAGTTGATATTTGAATTGAACGAAGCAAATGAAATTGGAAATTATCTTCGAGTAACTCGATGTAACCGTGATATAGAAAACTATGTCAATTGGGATATATGTAATTGATGCAGTATGATAGAAATAGTGTATTGATTTAACTATTGAAGGTTTTGTTAATATTGATAACTCGGATGGATCGGGACACTTCAGTTAATTAGCAATTGTGAACGTGAACCGATAATGATGGAACTGATCAAAGTAGTTGATAATGAACTGAATTAGAGCAAATGAATTCCTAACACTACCGAACATGCTTGATAAATAGCTTGAACATCAAAAGCTTATTGTTAAGCCAAGTACACGGGATACTCAAACATTATGTAGTATATTGAGTATTAATCTTGCGAATACTGTTTTCGTATTTGTCGTGTATCATGAAATATATATATATATATATATGCTATAACGTGATTTTGTGTATCAACTAGCACACTTGAGGCAGCAAGGGTCAGCTGGTGACCTACATGATTATATATCGATTAAGTTGCTAATCGTTAGCAACTGAAAGCAATCTGATAGATGAATAACTAAGATTTATCGAACCCAATGAGAGGTGGAAGAATAAAACCTTTAAACCAGAAAACATAAGTGGATATTGTACTTTTAGCGATTAATGATTATTAATGAAAAACTACTGAATAAGATCAGGTCTGATGATTATCAGATAATGGGCGACTGATGATGTTGTATAAGTATCAAGCGAGTAATTAAACTGGTGAAAACCTGTTAGAGTCAGTATTGAGTAAATCTGACAACTTAATATTAAGTATATCGATTATGATGGATAATTCGATATCAACAAAACAAATACCGATAGTATTGAACTAGTATTTTGGTATGCCTACTCGATACACCGGAGACTTTCGGGTTTCCTTGCAATTGATTTAGCAGAACATTGGAATCCTCTATTGGGCTTGGAAGTCACATCTTTATAGTGACACCGATTATGTCTAACTGGTAAGAGTTAGATAATTATCTTAATAATTGAAAGTTAGTAATACAGACGAAAGATTGAACGACGTGTCAATGAGATTAGTAATCCAGTATGAGTAAGTGATATGTGTATGTGTACGCATGTACATATGTGTGTGGTTTGATTCACATGCGAACGCAGATGATGATTTGGCTAGTAAATGACTGTGTGGTTTGGAACTAAAAGATAGAAGTAAGCAATAACAAAACATGCCTCTTAAAAGGAAATAGTTTTATGAATGAGCATCATACTTGACTTCATGCACATGTTTGGTTACACATATATTGGAATGATATAACATGTTAATTATCTTAAACAGGCTTGTATGTTGATAGTTTAATAAGTGGTTACTTATACATGTTAATGTCTTTCTTAATATTGGCATCATGTAAAGTAGGAATCATGTGAATCCCTATGTTGACATTATCTTATGAATCCTTGCATGTGGTTACTACATGAAGGATATGATTATCGCATGTTTGAAGGAAGGGACCGGGTTGAACCGGAGGTGATCGAAGGAGAGAATAATACGTGGTATAACGTATCGGAGGAAGGGACCGGGTTGAGCCGGAGGTGATCGAAGGAGAGAGTAATACGTGGTATAACGTATTGGAGGAAGGGACCGGGTTGAACCGGAGGTGATCGAAGGGGAGTATTGATATTATTTTAATGAAGTATGCTTGAATGATTGTTTATGATATCCGATATATGGATATGATTGATTATGATATCCGGTATATGGATATGATGGATTATGATATCCAGTATATGGATATGATTGTTACGATATCCGAATTATGGATGTTAATAGGTATGACACCTAGTATATGCATATGATTGATTATGATATCCGGTATATGGATATGATTGTTATGGCATCCAGTATATGGATGTGAGTGTCTCGTATTTCTTCATGTATGAACACAATTATAATTGGATACTATCATGAGTAGTGTGTGATGTCATATGTATATTGCGGTAGGTGCAATATTGAACCATACTTCAACTAATCTAGTGAGTAAGATTAGGCTCTCTAAGAGTTGTGTTGTGATCATGACTATATATATGAACTACGAACATGTTACAAACTGAAAACCGGAGAGGTGATTATAAGAGACTAACGAGTAGGTCAAGTATTGCAAAATCATTGAGATTGTATGATAATGAAATATTGGTCACGTGTACACAGAAGAATACATAAAGGAAGTATCAGGTAATAGAAAGAGTCTATGATTCATAAGCTGCAGTATCAACCACAAGTAGAAAGTATTGAAATTGATTTTTGACATCGCTCAACTGTATAATACTTCAAGTACAATGGTAGTATCATACAAACTCTATTTTGAATGACTTCACTCACTGAGCTGTTGAGCTCACCCCACCACAGATTGATATTTTCAGGTCATGGCAAGGCGAAGGTTCGACTTAGAGCTGCAAGGATGTTCTCCTGAGATAACGTATGTACTTATTGTAGAATGTAAATCCTTTTGTAAACTCTGATGTTATTAGTCACTATGAGTTAGAATAGTATATCACGGAAGCACTCTACTGTATATGTTTATTTGATGGACTTTGGGATGAACTATATGTATGAAAATGAGATCTATAAGTAGGCTGATGTTAGCCGAAATCTAATTATTGTATTGAGATGGAGTCTATATTTCAGAGGAGATGCTGTCGAAACTTCTTTAGTATATTCTGATTAACGAGCTATAAGGTTGATGATCATGGAAATTTGAGGTAATTAAACCTGGGACCGTTACACATGACTTCTAGCATCTTTTCATAGTTGATGGGTTCATTGTCTTGTTGAAAAGATGAAGAGTTGTTTTGGAAGTGGTAGTGAAATTGTGAGTCCATCAGATTTTGTGATTGTTGTTTGGACTCACGCATACTCCTTTCCAAAATTGATGGTTTCCTATTTTGGACGGGTGGAACTGAGTATGAATCTTGAAAATATTGTGGACTAGGTGGAGAAGGAGGACAAGGTGGTTGAAAATTATGCTCGGGGGAGGTGAATCCCCACTGACTCGGTGAAGAGTTGAAATCATTATGGAAATTATAGTTATTAGATTGGGGGTATGGGTTATATTGATTCGGATAAGACCAATCCGGCACACTAGGTTGGTTAAAGGCATGATATGCCGGTTGGTAATATCCGAAAATGAACTCGGTGTGTAATATGGATTATTATTAAAGTTGAAAAAATTATTATTATAAGCCATATCACACAATAGAATACACACAAAAAAGAAAGAAAAGCAAACAAATAAACAAACAAGAAAGAAAAAATTCTAACCTAAGTTAGGGTTGACCTAGACCTAGACGACTCCTAACTGGTTAGACTGTCCATGGGAGGTTTAATGTAGACTTTGACCACAAGCTAATCAGCCAGGTCAGGGCAAGATTGGTGGGAGGTTTTCCGTCAAAGACGTTCCTTAATTAAATAACCACCAATCTTCGGGCTTTCGGCCCTTAATCCCTTTCCTAGACACTGATATGGCAAGAGTTAAGTTCCAACACTTTTCCCCCTTAGGATAATCTCCTAATTGAGTCCAAGATGTCCCTAGGGCCAACGTCTACTCATTTTAAGTTAGGCTTGGGTTAGTGAGTGCTTGGATTCTTATTTTTGGGCTAAGGAAGGGTGATTAAATCCCCACCTTATCTTGTTATTGGGTTGGTGCCCTTAAAATCAATTAGTGCAAGTGTACAAGATATGTAAGATTCACTCAAAGCGATATAAATCAACCAAGAAGTGAGTCCTATGCTAAATGCAATGCATACGTACCTTGCTCCAGCACTCTTCAATAGTAAAATAAAGGAATTGAAAAGACACGTGTCTAAGATGCAAACGTCTAATCAATTTTTTTTTTAACTTTTTCAACAAACTTTTTACTGTTGGTTTATTAGCAGGTTTATGGTGATGGCATATAAGAAATAAAGATGCAGCAAGCTATGTTTTTGGCAAAGTAAGCAACCCTGCACAAAATCTATTAGTAGTCAACTCTTCTTTGCCGCGGATCCGCGGCTTTGGCCGCGCAAACGCGGCAAATCAGAGGGCCCTTGGTCTCTGCTTTCTACAGCAGAGGCCCAAGACCACTTATGTGTTACTGCAATCTTCTTTTCCTGCTTTGCTTACCCTGTAACCTGCAACAGAGAAGAAAATTCGTTTTAGTTCTAAAAATTTTCAATAAAAATTCAGATTTCAATAAAAACGTTGTTACCCTCCCAGGTAACGGCGCCAAAATTTTGATTGAGGCAAAACCTGCACACAAAATACGGAATTATAGAACTTAGAATGAAGATGTGAAAGTGCTCAATTCTTACCGCTATAGCAAGTGGCTATGCGGGTCGTGATCCACAAGGAGGGTTTGCGATGGAAGCTTTACGTTTCTTTATTGAAATCGTTATGAAAATAAGCGAAAGTTCTTCTCTGTTTTAAAGTTATAAAAATGAAAAAGAAAGTTATACTTAAAGTTAAGAAGAAAGTGAAAGATGAAGAAGGTGGAAAAATCAGAAAACAATAAAAGCGACTATGTACAAATGGAGTGAGTGGAGAAGAAAGAGTTGGAAGAGGTGATGATTTAATTTACAGAAATGAAAGAAAGGAAAGAAAAGGAAGGAATACTTACCTAGGTTGAGTGATGACTTACCTGGAAACCGTTGCATGTTCTACCTTTGCTTCGGAGGCGTTCAACGCATAGATCATAAGCTCGAGCTCAGTCCCCGTGCACATTATATCGTCAAGCATATCAAGAACGAAGTGATGCGGAGCTTGGAAGAGGAGAACGTCTTCATGAACAATCGCTGGCTCTAACGTAGCTTAGTTATACTTGCTTCGGAATTCACTTGTAAACTCAACAAATACAACCAAGGTAAAGTAGAAGAGGAAGAAGAAAGCAAAAGAAAAGGAAAGTAAAGATACGAACATAAATAAAAGTTTACCTTTATTGCTTGAAATAATGAAAGAAAGGAGGAGGGTACATCGGTGTCACTCTCAACATATGCCTCTCTCTCTTACTTACATGAATCATCATCTAATCCTAAGCTTACATACACATTACAATTACATAATAAAGAAAAGAAAAATCTAAACTACAAATGAAAACTAGGCTAAATCCTACTCTGCATGTTCGTCCAATTTCAGCACAGAGAATGCCTTTTTATAGGCCAAAAACCCAACAACCAGGATCCCGGGGAGATCGGGGGAGCAAACGCTCCCCCTAACTCCCCAACCAAGCCGCGAAAACGCGGCTTTGGCCGCCTTTCCGCGGCAAGGGTGTGGCCAGGCCACACCCTGTTGGTGGGTCATCCTGGGAGTTTCTTCAAGCTTTATCCTTTGTTGGTTTCTTCGTTTGAGCCCCAGATTCTGACGAAATGACCTTGGATTCTTGGCTTTAGCCGATCGATTCTGAGAGGATTCTTCTCAACCGGTTTCAACCTCTTGATTTTGCCCTGATTTAGTGTGTGCGAATTAATTTTGATTTAATTCAGAATTCTGGCGGGCTTTTGGGCTCATTTCTCTTCATCTCCTTAAGGATTGAGCCTGCAAATAAATTAAACAATTAATTAGGACAATGCAGGCTTTTATTCTAAAATAAGTATGAAAATATGATACTAAATATGCAATATTAGCGACCAATCAGAGACCCAGACGCGAAGCTACTCGGATGCGGAGCTACCCAAACGCGAAGCTACTCAGAATCGCGAAGCTACACAATTCTTCGGCGAATTTATCCCAAAGCAGGATTAAAAGCGAAGCTGAACTCAACCACCATGGCGACGTTCGTACTTCACATACCACCGATCAAAGCAATTTAAAGTATTTCGAAGTCTGAGCCATTCCATTGCAGACTTTCGAAAACTTTGAAGGGGGTCTTGTTGACACTTTAAAAAGATAAGATTCTTACTGGCTTGAACAATATCTAAACTTGTTGACATTTATAAAAGACAAGTGACAGACAAGCTGACGACCAGTTTTCACCCATCTCAAAGGGTCAAAGCAGCAACTTGGACTCTACTGATCCAGTGAAGCAGACAGTGAGCCCGGATTGTCTCTAAACAGACCTATGCAGGTCTAAGATACTAACGCTTAGCATCGCATGAGCCCAAGGGGATAGCCTCGCCTGAGAGGCTAAGATTGTCCAACTTCGCCTTGAAGCCATTCACAGCTCCGTCAGGAAGCTAACTTACAGCTTCGCCTGAAGTACTCAGTTAACTCCGCAGAGAGTTAGCTTCGCTCGAAACCATACACGCAACCACGCAGAAGGATGTTCGGTAGCTTCGCCACAGATGTTATCTAGCTCCGCTGAAGAGCTTTCTTCTGACTTCGCCAGATGCTCCTTCCAGCTCCGCTGCGAGCTCAACGTGGGTGCTCCGCTGCAGATCTGTCATGGTCAACCTTTAACCAATTAAATCTCCAGATGAGATCAAATCTATTCAGGATCAAGATTAAATCCAATCAAGATCAAATCTGAGATCAAATTTGGCAGTTGCTTGCCATAATCTCTTGATTCTCCTAAAACGAGTAAGAGGATCAAGGGAGATCTTCCAATTATATGGAAAGGATAAAAACAAATCAGGAGACCGATCTACCTGCTACTTCTAGCTTCGCGGAAGCTGATTCTAGCCTCGCAGCAAGGCTACTTTCCGAATTTAAATAGTTTGACTCAATCTGTTTTCAGATTTTCAAGGGACAATTATACCCTTGCTCTCCCTATAAATAGCCCACCAGAGGCACAAGGAGAGGGATTGCACGAGGAGAAGACCACGCAGAGCGCACACAAGAGGCAAAGAGAGGCTAAACAGAGATCTATTCTCTTGCTTCCAAGAATTCAGAAACTTTAGAGAACTGCTTCTCTAATCAGGGTGCTGATACCCTAATACCTTCTTCTTAAGGAATCTCCGGAACCAGACGAGAAAGAATTCCTAAGTGGAGGCGGTTTTGAGAAGTAACAAGAGGGTTCTACCAACCTTCTGTTCTCCGATTCCCCGAACCAGGCGAGAAGGGAATCCTATCGATCGCATCGTCAAAAGGACAAAGTGGTCGCGCACTGACCAGACTCCTATCGGCACACTTCTCCAGAATCTCAGAGGAGATCTACTTGTAATCTTTTTTAGAATACTTGTAATTTAGCTCCTCGACCCCTTTTTGTAAGTTTTCCCCTTTACAAATCAATGGAAAACAATATCCAATACAAATACGATACTTTCGGCTAACATCAGCCTACTTATTAGAAAATCCAATCACATAACTGAACTCAAAAATCATCCAGGCAATCATAAAGATATTTCGGCTTAACATCGCCTACTTATGGAGAAACATAATAACATAAGCTCAAGAGTACCCCTCTAGGTATCCATAGAAATTTAGAAATGATAAATTTCAACTAGCCATGATCATCACATTGATAATACACACCTTGATATCACAATCTAATAAAAATATCTCAAATGCCAACTTGAAATGAAGTTACTACAATAGTTCTCTACATATATATAAGATTCACCATCTATCTCACAACCAACATGTATCATCTACAAGCACAATTATTCTAGAAATACAATATGATTAGATTATAAAAAAATTAAATTGATTCAGAACGAACTCCGCACAGCATAAACTGGACCCCTGCCTCGATGCAACCTGCAATATACTAGTCTTAGGGAAGTGAGCTCGACAGCCCAGTGAGTAGAGTAGGAAGAAATCAAGGAATTATAAAATATCAATGAGAAACATGAATAATCAAGTAATAAGGGTAAATCTGAAAGAATAAGAAAGCAGGAAAAATCAATAACATCCCATAGTTTAATAATAAAGATAATGGTCTCTAGAATCTTCGGAGACGATCAGACTCTTATGTGTTGGCCCAAATGCCATCACTCTAGTTTTGATGATGATTAACTCATGTAGTTATAGTGTACTAATGATCTTATGCTTATTTAGTTTCAGTTATCGATAAGATCTCAGAGGTGTGTAGCTTCAACAAAGGTGGTTTTGGAGCTCACACGTATTGATTCAAGAGCTTGTGCATGAAGATCGCATCTAGCACTCGGTTGGAGCCTAGCTCGTTGGATCGTGTTTGGATCGAGTCAACTTGGAGATAGAGTTCTACAAGAAGACTTCGGTTTGTGTTATTTAGATCTTATGTAAGATAGATAGTGTTGATATGCTCAAGTTCACACATACACAAGTTTCTATATATTTGGTTTTCATTTAACCGGTTTTGGATTTCATATCAAAAATATAGATATAATAACTTTCATGTGTATTGGATTTTATCCATACACTCTATACTTCAAAAGAGTTTCAATATCTTATTTTTGCATCTATACATGCTTTAGAGAAAACGGTTTTTCATTTCAAAATACAAGTTTTGGAAAATACGGTTTTCGGTTTTAAGCTTAACTTTTAAATCACAAAAATGATTCAAATGTTTATAATATATGTTGAATTTTGGTCACACATATTTGCACTTCAACATATTTTAAAGAACTGATTTTTGTGAAATTTATATGAATTTATGGGATTTTAATTGAATCAAAAAGACCAGTTTTCTGAACCAATATACCCAGTCTGTTTTGTGCTGGCGGTCGACCGGACCAGGGGTCGGTCGACCGATGTGCACAAACTTGTGCATGTAGCCAGCCTCTAAGGCCGGTCGACCGACTGTAATACCCTTACTCTCGAGTAAGGGCGGTCGACTGGGCGGTCGACCGGAGGTAGGCAACGGTCAAATTTTGACCGTTGGCCTATCGACCGGTCGGTCGACCGGATCGTCAATTCTGACCATAAATGGCTGCCAACGGATATATTTTTAAAGAGCCTATAAAAAGGGTTTTTCTTGGACTGTTTTAGACAAGAATTTTGAGAGCTTCTTTTCCAATCTTTCTAGTATTTTTGCAACAATTCAACAGAAGTTTTGGGCTAAAAGTTTTGATTTTGATTTGTATTTTTCAAGGGTTGGATATTCAAAGAAAAGAGATTTTGGGAAATTGGTTTTTGGTTTATATTCTTGATATATATCTTATATTTTCCCAAGAGTTTTCTTTGAGATTTTATCTTCCATACTCCTTGATTTTCTCCATACACCTTGATTTTCTCACACTTGAGCTATTCCACCATCCTATCTATAGGATCCTTGTGTTGGTGAGAAAAAGAGTTTGTGGTCTTTTGAGATCACCAAGAGTGGTTTGTGGTCCATGAGATCACTAAGTTGTAATCTTTGCTTTGGCTTGTTGTTACCCCTCTTGTGGTGAGGTGGTTGTTGGTTGGTGGCTTAGTGCCTATCCCTCTTGTGTAGCGGTGATCTTTATTTTGGCATTGGTGCCTTACCTCTTGTGTAGAGGTGGTTGTTGTTGGAGAGAGGAGGTGCATTCTCCTTGTATTGTATTACCCAAATCCTCGGTGGAGTTTCCTTGTGTGGAAGTCTTTTGTGGACGAATTAGTGAAAATCCTTCTATGTGAAGGCGGGGACATGAGCGGTGGCTTGAACCTCAAAACACATCTCGGCGTTTGCGTTTGATCAACTCTCTCTAAACTCTCTCTTTTAATATTTAGCATTGATTCATATTGCTTATATCATATATATATGCTTGGTGTTGATTGTGTAATATTTAGCATTAATTCATATTGCTCATATCATATATATATACTTGGTGTTGATTGTGTTATCATACTTGTGTTAAGCCAAGAGAGCTTCACATAGCACCTCAACTCTTATCTAAGAAGAATCTACAGGAGATACTCCAGAACCCTTCACGGGAAATTCGGTTACACTCTTTGGTCACACATAGTCTGTTGCTTTAGATTTGAATTCTGCATCATTTCATTTTAGATTGCATTGAATTTTTAATAGATTATCCTTACACCTATTCACCTCCCCTCTAGGTGTAATTTCAATTGGTATCAGAGCCTACGCTCCTGATATTAGGTTTAACCACCTAGGAGTGAGTCTTGGCTAGCTAATCTAATATTTGTATTTGCACAATTATTGTTTACACACATTCCTAGATTACCCTCCCTTGTTTGATGTCTCTAAAATTGATATATGGAAGGTTAGGATGAGTTTTTATTTAAAAGCCCTAAGTTGGCATGTTTACCTTACTGCTACCAAGGAATCTTATCTTGACAATAGCAAGATAAAAAGGCTAATGCACAAGTCCTAAAGGCACTTAGAAAATCTCTTAGCAAAGAATATTTAAATATGGTTTCTTATTGTGATTCCACCTTTGTAGTGTGGAATATATTGTCATCTCCCGAGCTACAAACGCCAATCAATGAGGAGAAATCTAGTGGAGAAGAGTCCGACTAACGTTGCTTAATGGTCCAACGGAATGACTCTCTTGATGTATATTCGGATACTCAACTAGATGATAATACTAGTTCTTCTCGTAATGAGGGTATGGATGCACATGCTTTAAATAATGAACTAGCTATAAGTTGTGAAAAATTGGTTTCGAAGTATAAAGTTTTGAAAAAGGATAGTTCTAAATTAAAAGAAGAAAATGAAAATTTGTTTTCAAAACTTAATTTGGTTTTGCAAGAAAATGATGGGATTTCAAATGAAAGGGACTCATTGAAATCCCACATTTGAAATCCCAACTTGACCTTGCCCTAAATGAAAATAAGATTTTAAAAAGTAAAAATGATTGTGATGATGTTTTAAAGAAAAATGAGGTTTTATCTTAAAAACTTGATTTTGTTTTAAAAGAGAACCATTCTTTGAAAAATAAAATTGATTTAATTTCAAAAGAATTGGATTTGGTTTCAAATGAAAATGAATCCTTGAAAAATGATTTAGATTCTCATGTTTGCTATGCTACTACATCTTCATCATCTAATATTTCTATTGCATGCTCTACTTCCTCTTCTAATATTGATAATGATATATGTATATTAAAGAATAGTGTAGATTGTTTGGGCTCCACTTTGAGCTAATGTGTCATGGATCACAAAAAATTAGAATCCATGTTTCACAAGAAACATGCACCTTATATTCATGCACATCATCCACAGCATACACCTCATGTACACCATGATCACACACATTCTCATATGTATGCTAGAGTGTACACATTGTGGCCGCAAAATCCATCTTGCAAGATTTTGCTATGATAGACTAAATTCTATAAATTTTGCAAATTATAATGTTTTAGTTAGGAAAAGTGCTAACCCCATGGACCCAATAAGATATGGGTACCAAAATCCACCCCTATTACATTTGATGTAAGTGTGGGCTCTCGCTTAACGTGAGAGTAATGGTGCCTTGATGGTGGATGCGTTGCGAGCTAAATGATGACACTTTTGGATGCATCACTTTCAAGGATGTTTGGTGGGAGGACCACCATGGTTTGGAGACTAAGAGATTACCCTATTGGTTTTGGTAACAATCTCTAACTCCTATGTTATTCACATGCTTTCATATAAATATTTTTAACATTTGTTTTTGGCTTCAATGCTCATTATGATTGATCATGTTTAGATTCATGTTTTGGTTTATGTGCTTAGTTTTGCACTTCATAGTTTTGGTTACTTGTTTAGATGTAGCTTTTTATTAAAACTTATGTTTATACTTGTACAACTAGTGAGCCACATTTGATTGATATGTTTGTGCTAAATTGCTCATTTGTAACTATTAGATATACTTGTATAGCCTAGTTTTGATGACTCTTGCATTCTAACTTGTATTCCCTATTCTTGTACATGTTTTCATGAAATGTGTGTTGGCCCAAAGGCCATTAGCCCTATATCTTGATGGATATTTTGATGATAACAAACCATATCTAGTTATGTATTTAACAATATTTGTTTAAAAGCATTTCAGGTTAAAACAGGTTGATTTGACGGCTCCACAATCAAGACTCACAAGTTTGGAGTTCACCAAAGATTTGCATTCCCAAGCCAAGCACAATAGAGAGCTTCGGGAACAAGACGATGAAGTAAAGACCAAGTCAAGATCAAGACTATGAAGAACACCAAGATTTGTTTTTGTATTTTTTTTTCATTTTAGATTTTTTGTCAAAACCTAGATGTTAGAAGTAGAGTTATGGGATTACCACCTACACACACATTTTAATTTGGTTCATGACTTCAAAAAGATTTTTAATTTCTATTTTCAGTTTAGAGTTAACATGTTAAGTTTTTGGAAAATAGTTTAAGGTGTTGGAAAAACATTTATTTGGAAAAACAAGTTTTATCAAAGAAGTTTTTATAAAAATGTTTCAAACTTGTTAGAGTAGTGACATAGGCTCACACTCTAAGTTTTTCAAGATACAATACTTCAAAACCTAGACCTAATCCAAAAACCAAGATTTCAGGTTTCTGGAAGTTCTGGTTTTTCAGAACTGACAGAAACCGGTCGACCGTACCGGTCGACCGGCGCACAATATTTTTGTGCATGTGTATCAGTCGACCGTCTCGGTCGACCGAGCACTGTGCAGTGCTCTCGGGTTATTTGGGTCGACCGGACGGTCGACCGTAGATCCCCAACGGTCGGATTTTTGACCGTTGGCGGTCGATCGTCCCGGTCGACCGGAGACTGTCAGATTTTCTGACAGACTCAAACAGCTCTATTTTCTGACAGATTTTCTTTTGGGATTTGATCCCAACGGATTTCTGGAGATGTTTTTGACCCCTATAAATAGGAGGTCACTTCAACATGATAGTGATAACAATTAAGATCATTTTTACAAGAGATTTTCAAAAGATTTACAAGTTTTCAAAAGGCTTTCATTTAGAAAATATTTTCTCTCCAAAAGCCCTAAATTTCTAGACACCCATTTGAAGTCTTTACCTCTACTTCTCTCTAGCTTTTGCACTACACAATCCCATAATTCTTCATCTACATATTGGTTCTAGGATTGTGCAAGTGAGCGATTTTTGATCAAGTGTGATCATCTTCTTATTGAGTGAAGTTATAGAGGCATCGGCCTCAAGCGAGCTAGTGTGCTCCGGGTGGTGTTGCGGCATCACGAGAGATAGGACAAGTGTGTCCTTGTATTGGTGATCCAGTGGGATCTTCAATAGTGGAAATCCTTCAAGTGTGAAGGCGGGGACGTAGAGCGTGGCTCGAACCTCGGAAACATATCTGCGTGTTTGCGTTTGCTCAAATTTCTCTAAACTCAACTCCTTTATTTTCTTGCACTATTAATTGCTTCATTTATTGCAAGTCTTTTATTTGAGCTAATTGTGTTAGTTAATTTTTAAATTCCGCATTTGTGCCATTTTCATATAGCCATCACCTATTCACCCCCCCTCTAGGTGATTTCAATGTGTTTAAATTCATGTATATGTTATTTTGTCTAAACTAATAGATATATATGTACATCCTTGAGCCACTTGTCTTTATGCAATATACTTTTGTGGACTCATTTATATTTGGATATGTATGTATACTCTAGTTTATACAAAACAAACATATGCCTTGAAGTTTAATTTGGTTTAATGAAAATTAAAACTTTTATGTGTTTCACATTTGTAAAGGAATTTTTGTAAAGGAATTTCATTTGAGCTTAAATGCCTTATTTCCATAAGTTTATTGATTACATGATTTTTACACTCTATATTTGTGTTTTTTCATGAGCATATATGTGTTTTATAGACTTTGAGTGTTAAATATTGTGTGACTTTCATGGTTTCATGGGATATATGATGTAGTTTCATATCTTGAAGGATTTCATTCTAGTTTTTCAAAATATCTTTAAAACTAGTTTCTATTCTTCAATTAGTAGAATTTTCAAATTATGCTAAAACATTTTCAAATCCTTTTTTTTTGAAAACTCCTACCTTTTTAAGGGCGGTTGGATGGGCGACCATGCCTTGTATATCATTCTTGAATACCTTTTAAACTTGTCCTTGATAAGGGTGGTAGGTATGAGTTATACACTTGATCTTCATTATATTTCTATTCGTATCAAAATTGATATTTCATATGTTTATATACTCATATGTGTTTTCTATATATGTATGCATCATATTTCAATTGTTATATCCATACATACATATATATGATTTGATTGTGCTTGTTTCACATGTCTTTACATTTTTTTTGAAAAAGCACAAATTATATTTGCTAAGCTTGATTTAGTTCATTATGTCAATTATCTTTTATTAGTATCCTATACAAGCTTATGCATTGTTTTCATTGGTATTTCATAAAGGACGAGAAAATTCATGATTTACCTTTTTAATCGATTTTTTTCTTTTCAATTGGTATCTTGCTCCCACTTTTTATAATGAAAATGACTTTATTCAATTGATATCTTATTTTTCAATTGATTCCTACGCTTCTAATGAAATTTTTTTAGTATATACTAACATTTTTAATATTGGTATCAAGAATCTTAAATTGATATTATTCTCTATTTGGTATCTTTATTGCAAAATGATTTGTTTAAACTAAAAAGGTTGGTTTATGTTTTTCAATTGGTATCATGTTCCATTTTTTTTTTTGGTATTCATATTGAAATGAGCAATGTTTACCTAAAAAATTTTGATTTTTACCTTCAATTGGTATCCAAATCTTACATTATATATGTCTTTCAATTGGTATCAAAGGTACAAAACACTTTCATTTGATATTAACATTTTCAATTGGTATCAAGATTTACAATAAATATATATCTTTCAATTGGTATCAAAAACATACAATGTTTTCTTTTCCATTGATATCAATAGTTTACAAGACTTTTTCAATTGGTATATTTTCAAATGGTATCATAAGTTTGTTTGAAGAAGTTTCATGATGTTTTGATATGTATTGCTTATATGCAAGGGAAGCTTAACATCTTCTCTATATATAGATTCATGTTGAGTGTATATCATATTGAGGAGCTTGACCGTTCTTCTTCATGTAGTACATGTGTGTAGTAGGAGCTTCACATCTCTTTTTATACATTGTATATTATACTTTATGTGGTTAGGGTTTAGTCATCTGTTTTCATATAAATGCATGTATGCAGGGGGAGTTAACTTTACGTCTCTCCTCTTCATGAATGTATATAGCATATATAACCTTCTTGTTTAATTTATGCAAAAAGGGAGAAAAATATTATTTATGCCCTTTATTGTTTGTTTTTACTTCATCCCTTTGTTGATGAATTGACGAAAAGGGAGAGAGAATTTTGAGTTAATTATATATGCATGTTTATATATGCGTGTTTATATTCATGTTTATGATATGCACTTCATTGAATATATTTATATCCATGTTTATGCATATACATTTGTGTTTTCCTATATATGCATGTTTATATCCATGTTTATAATATGCACTTCATTGAATATGTTTATATCCATGTTTATGCATATACATTTGTGTTTCCCTTATGCACTTCATTGAATATCCTTCTTGTTTATTGCAATGTACGAGTTAAGGGGGAGCTTCTATGAAGCTTATCTTTTATCCATGCATATATAACTCCATGAGTTTTGTCATCATCAAAAGGGGGAGATTGTTGGCCCAAAGACCCATCACTCTAGTTTTGATGATGATTAACTCATATAGTTATAGAATACTAATAATCTTATGCTTATTTAGTTTCAGTTATCGATCAAGATCTTAGAGGTGCGTAGCTTCAACAAAGGTGGTTTTGGAGCTCACACGTATTGATTCAAGAGCTTGCGCATCAAGATCGCATCTAGCACTCGGTTGGAGTCTAGCTCGTTGGATCGTGTTTGGGTCGAGTCAATATGGAGATAGATTTCTACAAGAAGACTTCGGTTTATGTTGTTTAGATCTTGTGTAAGATAGATAGTGTTGATATGCTCAAATTCACACACAAAAGTTTCTATATGTTTGGTTTTCATTTAACCGGTTTTAGATTTCATATCAAAAACATAGATATAATATCTTTCATGTGTATTGAATTTTATCCATACACTCTATGCTTCAAAAGAGTTTCAATATCTTGTTTTTACATCTATACATGTTTTGGAGAAAAGGGTTTTTCATTTCAAAATACAAGTTTTGGAAAATAGGGTTTTTGGTTTTAAGCTTAACTTCTAAATCACAAAAGTGATTCAAAATTTTTATAATATGTGTTGAATTTTGGTCACACATATTTGCACTTCAATGTATTTTAAAGAACTGATTTTTGTGAAATTTATATGAATTTATGGGATTTTAGTTGAATCAAAAAGACCAGTTTTCTGAACCTATATACCCAGTCTGTTTTGTGTTGGCAGTCGACCGGGCGATCGACCGGACTAGGGGTCGGTCGACCAGGCTGGTCGACCGATGTGCACAAACTTGTGCATGTAGCCAGCCTCTAAGGCCGGTCGACCGCACGGTCGACCGACTGTAATACCCTTACTCTCTAGTAAGGACGGTCGATCGGGCGGTCGACCAGAGGTAGGCAACGGTCAAATTTTGACCGCTGGCCGGTCGACCGGCCGCTGCCAACGGATATATTTTTAAAGAGCCTATAAAAAGGGTTTTTCTTGGACTGTTTTAGACAAGAATTTTGAGAGCTTCTTTTCCAATCTTTCTAGTGTTTTTGCAGCAATTCAACAGAAGTTTTGGCTAAAAGTTTTGATTTTGATTTGTGTTTTTCAAGGGTTGGATATTCAAAGAAAAGAGATTTTGGGAAATTGGTTTTTGGTTTATATTTTTGATATATATCTTATATTTTCCCAAGAGTTTTCTTTGAGATTTTATCTTTCATACTCCTTGATTTTCTCACACTTGAGCTATTCCACTATCCTATATATAGGATCCTTGTGTTGGTGAGAAAAAGAGTTTGTGGTCTTTTGAGATCACCGAGAGTGGTTTGTGGTCCTTGAGATCACTAAGTTGTAATCTTTGCTTTGGCTTGTTGTTATCCCCTTGTGGTGAGGTGGTTGTTGGTTGGTGGCTTAGTGCCTATCCCTCTTGTGTAGAGGTGATCTTTGTTTTGGCATTGGTGCCTTACCTCTTGTGTAGAGGTGGTTGTTGTTGGAGAGAGGAGATGTGTTCCCCTTGTGTTGTATTACCCAAATCCTTGGTGGAGGTTCCCTGTGTAGGAAGTCCTTTGTAGACGCATTAGTGAAAATCCTTCTATGTGAAGGCGGGGACGTAGAGCGATGGCTCGAACCTCGAAACACATCTCGGCGTTTGCGTTTGATCAACTCTCTCTAAACTCTCTCTCATTAATATTTCGCATTGATTCATATTGCTTATATCATATATATATATATATATATATATATATATATATATATATATATATATATATGCTTGGTGTTGATTGTGTAATATTTAGCATTGATTCATATTGCTCATATCATATATATATATGCTTGGTGTTGATTGTGTTATCATAATTATGTTAAACCAAGAGAGCTTCACATAGCACCTCAACTCTTATCTAAGAGGAATCTAGAGAAGATAGTCCAGAGCCCTTCACGGAAAAATCGGCTACACTCTTTGGTTACACATAGTATGTTGCTTTAGATTTGAATTCCGCATCATTTCATTTTAGATTGCATTGAATTTTTAATAGATTAGCCTTACACATATTCACCCCCCTCTGGTGTAATTTCATTATGATCATAAATTCCTAATTTCTTTCTTGAATTTTCATCTTTCCGTGTGATAAGATTTATAAATTGTATAAAATAATTTTTTTGTTTAATTGTTTGAACTCGTCTTATGTACACATAGCATGTGTTAGTCACGTGTCTCGTTTTCCACACTATAATACACCAATCACTATAAGTAAGTCATAAATATAATTTATGCATTCAGATAACACATACTTCACAAAGAATACTTGTATAACATATAATTATATTATACTTCTCATATTAAAATATCACATCACACTTCACAATGTTCATATCTCATTTCACTGAACTACACCACATACATTACTCATATATATATATATATATATATATATATATATATATATATATATATATATATATATATATATATATATATATATAACAATCCACAATAGAGGTGTGAAAAATTCTCCATCTTCTCTTCCTGCCGGCCCCTTTCTTCAATATGGAAAATTCTCCATCTTTTCTTCCTGCCGGCCCCTTCTTCAATATATATATATATATATATATATATATATATATATATATATATATATATATATATATATAGTGAGTTGATCCCCTAAGAACGGTTCTCACGAATTCATGTGAGAACTTTCACGTGAGCCGTCGGATCTGATAGAGATCTAGTTTTATTTGATTTGATCCATCAGATCTGACAACCCACGTGAAAGTTCTCACAGAAATCCGTGAGAACCGTTCTTAGAGGATCAGCTCCATATATATATATATATATATATATATATATATATATATATTATATATATGTACGTACAATAATACATACAAGTCAAAATGTACATGCCATCCTGTTCATACATTTTGGGGATTATTTATAACAACAAGTTCAACTTATCAGATCTTTTACTCCAATTCTCAAACATGTCCCCACACATACCATTAATTTTATCTGAAAGATGATAAACAACACAATTAATAAACATACTCAACATATACATACCAGATAATGCACAGTGGTAATACACATAAAATCAATTATCAAACTTCCTCTGATTATGTAACATACTACATGCAATCATACATCAACAATTATACAAATCACTAATAAAAATAATCTATTAATCATCCAAATTAATATATTATTAAAATAATTTTTGCGGGAACGCTTACAACACTATATGGTCACATGATTATTATACTAGATATGTATTACCATTCATATATATGCAACGCTATTTTAATATATCACTCGTTATGCCAAAAGGAATCAACTTTTCATGATTATTTGTTCTCTCAATTTATACATTTGGTTCCTAATATTATATCTCTAAAATCATTGTAAAACCATTTTGAAAAGTTATATTATTTCAGTCAATTTGTCTGTGACCACTCTCTAAATTGGAGTTCAATAGAGAGAGAATGGTTAAAAGATTCTAAACAGAATATATTCATATTTATTGCAATACTTATTAGAAAAGATGGGTTCAATTCTAAACCTGCCTTACTATACCTTTCATGGTGACTATGAATCCAATATCGAATCAGAATCTAATACACCCAAAACTACACATGTTTAGTGTAAATACCAATTGACCGCAATAGACACTCTCTTAACAATCAAGGTGATGAAACTTCCCTTTTACCTTATAGAGCTATATATGTGTATATATGATATGTGTACTTTCTATGTGTTGCTCTAAGTAGAATTTGAATTTGTCCATAGAAAGTAGAATAATTTGAAACGTCATAGTTACGTTTAACCTATGGCATATTGCAAGACATCACACCTAATAAAAGAAAGGGACTTAAATAGAATTGATAAGATGTAATGCATATAATTGAAAGTCATAAATTCAAATATGTCTTAAGTTTAGTAACTTTATAGGACATACACCATCTGTCAAGGGAATAATTTGGAGTTTGGATTTTAACTTTACATTTACACATATTCTATCCCTTGATGTCATTTGACTATTGGTGAAGATCCTTACTATAGTAGCATGCTACAACAGACATGACATATACATCGGTATGCAAAAGTATTACATGCTCAGAGAGCCTGACTAGACGTATATGTAAGTTTAGATTGTAAGGAGAAGAGAAAATTTCTTATATACTTGTTAATTGAAATGTAACTTCCTTGATTTAACATACAATTTAATAAGACCTAACAATCAATTATTCCTTAAATTTCTATGGTATGATGTAACCACTGTGGTCGCAACTAAGATTTATATATATAACAATTATCCTCACTTATTCATGTTTTGAGTTAAACTCTGGAACTGTTTGGATTTCCGCCAGTACCGATCTTGACACTACGATCATACCATTCTGATTTCCCAACTTTGATATCCCCTAAGAAAATCTTTCTTTTCAATTAATGTCCATGTTCACTCATCTATTAGTCTACTGTCAGTATAATTTAGTGTTGACAGTTAACTTGTCCAATTATCAATTAGTTAAAATTGATAGAATTATAATCTGCACAAGTAATTACCGGCGTTTCATGATTCTTTCACTGACTTTTACCAATAAAAATTCTATTCATAGTCAAATTTACTAGGTCATTGAAGAGGTTATGTATTAGGGCGAAATATGTCTTTTGGAGTCCACAACACAATAAATTCCTATTTGTCAGTAAGGCTAAAAGCTAATTTAACTTTGAGGATAATTGTCAACATACCAAGTTTATATATGCAAAACATTGTTAATGAGTCATTATTATAAAGAGCCAATACTCTAATAAACAATTATGATATACCCGCGTTCATAACATGCGTTACTGGAAGAAATGTGTTTAATTCTAGGCTTAACTTTACGTGCCTATTTATTAATTCCTATAAATTTCGCATAGATCCCTCCTAAATAGAAATTCATCGGATCTGACCTCCCTAACAATCGATGATGTTTTTAACAAAACTCCTCTTTTGACATAAGAATAAGACTCGGAAACTTTCCCTAAAAATTAGACTTAAAGATATTTCAACGGTATATTACATGACCTGCTTAATTCGTATGGACAGCCCTAACTAAACAAAAGTTTTCTAGACGTTAAAAATTATGCAACTCGGTATCTTCAACTAGCCTGTCATGTTTTAGCGGTAATTCCCAACACAGACATTTGATCAGGACACCGTAAAAGCCATTGGAAAGTAGACTCAATTATCTTTCCAACGGTATATTGCATGACCTGTTTCATTCCAAATATCCATATGGAAGAAACCCCAAGTTTTAGATTTCAGATCGTGATAAACTTTAACAGCTTTGTACTACCATTTCAAAAGTGCTTCGAATTAAGAATTTCTCAACTTCCCCTTAACCTCTTTATCTAAATTGAATCATAAGTAAGCTATGAATTTAAGTATTTAAAATTAATCATAGGCAAATTTCATATGAACATTAATAATTCTAACATAACTTAATTTACCATCATCCTCTCCTTAATCCGCTTTCAACTTCATAGTTTAAACCATACCATAAAAAATTCTTTTCATCTAACTAACATCATAAAATCAGATTTTTGATTAGGCTCATAGCTATTATGGAAGAATAGCAAAAGACTCAACTGCTATAGTGTAAGAGCCTTCAAGAATATCAATCCACAGTAATGGATTAGGAGGGGTTTATAAACTTATCTTACCCATAAATCTTTTAAGAACTGGATTCAATTTAAGAAGGAACAACATACATCAAGAATTAATCTCCTCTAACACCCGAAAAAGTATCATCACCATCAAATCAAGATAGGATATTGAAAATTTAAAGCTTGAGATTAAAAACAAAATCTGAAAATTAATGTACTCCCTCATTACGTGATATTCCCTACAATGCAATATTTCTTCCCATCAATTATATGCAACTGGATTAACCCTTAAATTTTAAGATCAAAATTAGACCACTACATACTTTAATAAGTCACAAATTTTAAAGAAAAATTAGAATAGATAGATCAAAGGAAAGTCCACTCAAAATCAAAGATCAAGATTTATAAATCATAAGAGATGAAGATTTGAGAATTGGAAAAAAAAAAAGAAATGATAAATTCCAACTAGTCATGATCATCATATTGCTAATATACACCTTGATATCACAACCCAATAAAAGTATCTCAAATGCCAACTTGAAATGAAGTTGCTAAAACAGTTCTCTACATACATACAAGATTAACCATATATCTCACAACCAACATGTATCATCTACAAGCACAATTATTTTAGAAATAAAATATGATTAGATTATAAAAAAATAGATTGATTCAGAACGAACTCCGCGCAGCATAAATCGGACCCCTGCCTCAATGCAAACTGCAATATATCAGTCTGAGGGAAAATGAGCTCGATAGCTCAGTAAGTAGAGTAGGAAGAAATCAAGGAATTATAATATATCAATGAGAAGTATGAATAATCAACTATTAAGGGTAAATCTGAAAGAATAAGAAAGCAGAAAGAATCAATGACATCCCATGGTTTAATAATCAAGATAATGGTCTCTAAAATCTTCGGGAACGATTAGACTCTTATGATCATAAATTCCTAATTCCTTTCTTAGATTTTCATCTTTCCCTGTGATAAGATTCGTGAGTTGTATAAAATAATTTTTTGTTTAGTAGTTTGAACTCGTCTAATATACACATAGCATGTGTTACTCACGTGTCTTGTATTCCACACTATAATACACCAATCACTATAGTTAAATCATAAACATAGTTTATACATTCAGATAACACATACATCACAAGGCATACTTGTATAACATATAATCATATCATACTTCTCATATTACAATATCACGTCACACTTCATAATGTTCACATACCATTTCATTGAACTACGTCACATACATTACTCATATATATAAAAAATCCACAATAGAGGTGTGGGAAATTCTCCGTCCTTCTCTTCCTACTGGCCCCTTCCTTCAAAAAATATATATATATATATATATATATATATATATATATATATATATATATATATATATATATATATATATATATATTATATATTTATATATATATATATAAGGTAGCCCGTGGGGGGAGACGGTGTTGTTGCTGATGTGTGTGTGTGTGCGCGCGCGCGCGCGCATATATGTATACACACACACACACACACACACACATATCAACAACACCGTCTCCCCCCTCCCCAACAGGACCCTTCCTTATCTGTGTGTGTGTGTGTCTACATATATGTGTGTGTGTGTGTATAAACACACAATATGTATGTACAGTACTACATACAAGCCAAAATGTTACACACCACCCTGTTCATATATTTTTGGGTTTATTTATAACAACAAGTCCAGCTTATCTGTTCTTTTACTCCAATTCTCAAATATGTACCCCATGCATACCATTAATTTTATCTAAAATATAATTAACAATATAATTAACAAACATACTCAACATGTACATACCAGATCATGCACACAGGCAATACACATAGAATTAATTATCAAACTTCCTCTGATTTGCAACATACTACGTGCAATCATACATCAACAATTATACCAATCACTAATAGTAACAATCTATTAATCATCTAATTTTATATATTATTAATTTAATTCTTGAAGGAACGCTTACAACATTGTATAGTCACATGAATTATTATACTAGACATGTAATACCATTTATATATATATATATATATATATATATATATATATATATATATTATATATATATATATATATATATATATATATATATATATTACACACAACGCTATTTTTATATATCACTCGTTATGCCAAAAGGAATCAACTGTCATGATTTTCTGTTCTTTCAATTTATCCATTTGGTTCCTAATATTATATATCTAAAATTCATTGTAAAACCAAATTGAAAACTTATATTATTTCAGTCAATTTGTCTGTGGCCACTCTCTAAATTGGAGTTCAAAAGAGAGAGAATGGTTAGAAGATTCTGAATAGAATAGATTCATATTTATTGTAATACTTATTAAAAAAAAATGGGTTCAATTCTAACCTTATCTTACTATACCTTTCATAGTGACAATGAATCCAATATTGATCAGAATCTAATTCACCCAAAACTACACATGTTTAGTATAAATACCAATTGATTGCAATAGACACTCTCTTAACAATCAAGGTGGTTAAACTTCTCTTTTACCTTATAGAGATATACATGTATATATATGATATGTGTACTTTCTATGTGATGCTCTAAGTAGAATTTGAATTTGTCCATAGAAAGTAGAATAATTTGAAACGTCACAGTTACGTTTAACCCATAGCGTATTGCAAGACATCACACCCAACAAAAGAAAGAGACTTAATTAGAATTGATAAGATATAATACATATAATTGAAAGTCATAAATTCAAGTATGTCTCAAGTTTAGTAACTTCATAGGACATACACTATCTATCAAGAGGATAATTTAGAGTTTGGATTTTAACTTTACATTTACACATGTTCTATCCCTTGATGTCGTTTGATTATTGGTGAAGATCCTTGCTATAGTAGCATTTTACAATAGACATGACATATCCATCGGTATGCAAAAGTATTACGTGCTCAGTAGACATATATGTAAGTTTAGACTGTAAGGACGAGAAAAAATTTCTTACATACTTGTTAATTGAAATGTAACTTTTTTGATTTAACATACAATTTAATAAGACCTAACAACTAATTATTCCTTAATTTTCTTTGATAGATGTAACCAATGTGGTCGCAACTAAGATTTATATATATAACAATTATTCTCACTTATTCATTTTTTGAGTTAAACTCTGAAACTGTTTGGATTTCTAGCGCCGATCTTGATACTACGATCCTACCATTCTGATTTCCCAACTTTGATATCCCCTAAGAAAATCTTTCTTTTCAATTAATGTCCATATTCACTCATCTATTAGTCTACCGTTAGTATAATTTAGTGTTTACCGTTAACTTGTCCAATTATCAGTTAGTTAAAATTGATAGAACTATAATCTGAACAAGTAACTTCCGACGTTCAATGATTCTTTCACTGACTATTAGTTCCATTCATAGTCAAATTTACTAGGCCATCAGAAGAGGTTATGTGTTAAGGCAAAATATGTCTCTTGGAGTCCACAACACAATAATTCCCTATTTGTCAGTACGGCTAAAAGCTAATTTAACTTTAAAGATAATTGTACACACCGAGTATATATGTGCAAAAAACCGTTAATGAGACATTATTATAAAGAGCCAATACTCTAATAAACAATTATGATATACCTGCATTCATAACATGCATTACTGGAAGAAATATGTTTAATTCTAAGCTTGACTTAACATGCCCATCTATTAATTCCAATAAATTTCACATGGATCCCTCGTAAATAGAATTTCATTAGATCTGACCTCCCTAACAATCGACGATGTTTTTAGCTTAACTTCTCTTTTGACATAAGAATAAGACTCAGAAACTTCCCTAAAAATTAAACTTAATGATCTTTCTAACGATATATTACATGACCTACTTAATTCACATGAACAACTCTAAATAAACAAAAATCTTCTAGACATTCAAAATTCTGCAACTCAGTATCTTCGACTAGTCTGTAATCTTTCAGCAATAATTCCTAACAAAGACCTTTGATTAGGACACCGCAAAAGTCGTTGGTAAATAGACTCGATTATCTTTCCAAGGTATATTACATGACCTGTTTCATTCCAAATATCCATACGGAAGAAACCCCAAGTTTCAGATTTCAGATCTTGACAGACTTTAACAGCTTTGTACTACCATTTCAAAAATGTTTCGAACTAAGAATTTCTCAAATTCCCCTTAACCTCTTCACCTAAATTGAAATATAAGTAAGCTATGAACTTAAGTATTTAAAGTTCTTAATCATAAGCAAAATTTATATGAACATTAATAATTTTAACATAACTTAATTTACCATCATCCTCTCTTTAATCCACCTTCAACTTCATAGTTTAAACCAAACCATAAAAAATTCTTTTCATCTAACTAACATCACAAATCAAATTTTGATTAGGTTCATAGTGTTGGCTCAGAGGCCTTCCACTCTAGTTTTGATGATGACCAACTCATGTAGTTATGTGTACTAATAATCTTGTGATTTTAGTTTCAGATCTTTATTCAAGATATTAGTAGGTGATTAGCTTCAACAAGATGGTTTGGAAGCTTTCACATGGTGATTCCAGAGCCCGAGCATCAAGATCTTACATAGCACTCAGTGGAGTCTAGCTTGGTGGATCACGGAGTTTTGGATCGAGTCGGCTTGGAGACGGCGCTCTACAAGAAGACCTTGGTACCTAGTTTTAGTTTTGTATTTAGATCCATTTGTAAAGATTAGAATAGTATGATATGCTCAAGTTCACAATACACATACGTTTCATGTTTTTGATTTTGGTTTTCAGTTTGATTGGTTTAACCGATCTTGGTTTTCATGAATAGATTAGTATCAAAACAAGTTTACATGTGTTTATGTATATTAGATATGATCTATATACATGTATGCTTCATATCCTAGACAAACTTAATTTGATATACATATTCATGTGTTTTAGGTTTTGTGTTTTAACAAAACATATTTTTGGAATTAAAGTCAAAAACATGGATATATATATGTTTCATGTATATTGGACTTATGTCTATATGCAACATGCTTCAATGTTTTTAAGTACCATGTTTTTGTATTTGGATATGTTTTGGACAAAGTTTATTTGAAAAGTCTAAGTTTGGAAAAATACAGGTTTTGTTTTTCAGTAATTTTTCCATAACACAAAAATGGTTCAAAATGTTTAAAATTTGTGTTGAAATTTTTCACACAAGTTTGTTTATCAATGTATAATGATAAAACCATTTTTGTAAATTTTTAGAGATTTTATGGGAATTTTTAAGACTTTAAAAATCCAGTTTTTCAATCCTAATCTGAGCTGCCAGGCTCTGGCGGTCGACCGCACGGTCGACCGGACCAGGAGCCGGTCGACCGTAGTGGTCGACCGGACGTGCACAGATACGTGCACGCAGCCAGCCCATTGAGCCGGTCGACCGAGCGGTCGACCGACTGTGAGCAACCCACTCTCGGGTTTGCTCCGGTCGACCGAGCGGTCGACCGGCCAGAGAGCCGTTGCTCTCTGGTTGTGGGTGCGGTCGACCGAGCGGTCGACCGGTAGCTGCTAACGGTCAAAAATTGACCATTGGTCGGTCGACCAGCCGTCGACCGGAAGGTCATATCTGCCTAAAATAGCTGCCAACGGCTATATTTTTAAAGAGGCTATAAAAACCCCATTTGTGACCAGTTTTCACTAAGAATTTTTGGGCTAAAATTTCTGAGCTTTCTCTAGTGTTTATATAAGTTTGAAAAGAGTTTCTTTGTGCCAAAAAGATCAATTTTTATAGTTTTTTAAAAGTGTTTCATTATTTCAAAGAAAAATAGTCTTTTGGGAATTTGTTTTTATCTAATCATTCTATATCTTTGTGGAGATTTCCCAAGTGATTTTTCTTTGTTTTAAATACTTTGTTTTTCACACTTGAGCTTCATTCTATCCTATCTATAGGGTCTTTGTGTTTGTGGGAAAAGAGATTGGTTTGTGATCTTTTGATCACCAAGTTGTAAACCCTATTTTTGCTTGGCTTTGTGCCTTTCCCTCATAGTGTTGAGGAGGTTGTGCAAGTGGGTTGCATCCCTCTAGTTGTGAGGTGATCCTTGTGTAGCTTTGTGCTTATCCCTCAAGTTGTGAGGTGATTGTTTTGGTTGGCTTGGTGCTTTGCCTCTAGTGAGAGGTTGTGGTTGTAAAGAGAGGAGTTGGGTACTCCTAGTTATTGTATTGCCCCAAATCCTCGGTGGAGGTTCCCTGTTTGGGAGTCCTTTGTGGACAAGCTAGTGGATTCGAAATCCTTCTGGGTGAAGGCGGGGATGTAGAGCTGGGTGCTCGAACCTCGAAACAAATCTTGTTGTTTGCGCTTGATCCATTGACTCTTACTCTCTCTCTCTCTTTGTATTGTGCCTTGCATTATTTCATATTGATCATTCATATTTATATGCTTGGCTTGGTTGTGTGTGCATCACTTATTGGTTGCATTAAGTGTAATTGCAATTAGTTTTTAAATTCCGCATTTAGTTCATTAGATTAGCATTATCACCTATTCGCCCCCCCCTCTAGGTGATTTCAATTGGTATCAGAGCCTACGCTCCTAATATTTAGGTTTAACCATTTAGGAGTGAGATCTTGGTTTGCTAATCTTCATTTGCATTTGCACACATATAGTTTGAACTCATGGATATCCTCCTATGTTTGATATTTCTAGACTTGATATTTGGAAGGTCAAGATGAGTTGTCATTTAAAAGCATTAGGATATAAAGTTTATCATGCCACCACTAAAGAATCCTACCCCAATGATAGCAAGCATAGAAAGGCCAATGCACTAGCCCTTAAGACACTTAGAGTATCTCTTGATAAAGATCTTTTATATGTGTTTGCTCACTATGATTCGGCTTTTGCAGTTTGGAGCATTTTGACTTCTTCCGAGCTACCAAAAATTATCGATAAGATGAGGAGATCTAGAAGAGACAAGTCCGACGAGCGTTGCCTCATGATCCAAGGGAATGACTCCCTTGAGGTACAATCGAAATCTCAACTAGATGATAGCTCTAGTTCCTATTTCTATGGGTGTTTAGAAGTACAAACCTTAAATGTAGAACTTGCTACAAAGCTTGAAAATTTTTTGGAAAAACATGACCTTTTGAAAAAGAAAAATTTTGAACTAAAAGAAGAATATAAGGATTTGTGTTCAAGTTTTGAATTGATTTTGCAAGAGAAGGAAGAGATTGCTAGTGAACATGACTCACTTAAATCTCAACTAGACCTTGCCCTAAAGGAAAATGAATTTTTGAAAAGTAAAAATGATTGTGATGATGTTTTGAAAAACAACAAAGTTTTATCTTCAAAATTAGATTTTATTTTAAAAGATAATCATTCTTTGAAAAATGAAATTGATTTCATCACAAAAGAATTAGATTTAGTTTTAAAGAAAAATGAATCTTTAAAAATAGATATAGACTCACATGTTTGCCATGCTAGTGTAGCTTCACCAAGCACATCTATTGCATGCTCCACTTTATCTTCTAGTATTGAAAATGATATAAATGTTTTGAAGAAAAGTGTTGATTGTTTGGGCTCCACTTTGAGCCAATGTGCTTTGAATTATACACGCTTGGAATCCTTGGTTCGAAAGAAACAAGTTCCATCTTTGCATGCACACCCTCCACGGCATACACATGCTACTCACGGTCACAACTTTCACACTATGTATGCTCATGTGTACACATGTACACATTGTGGACGAAAGGGCCATCTTGCTAAATTTTGTTATGATCGTATACATGATGTTAATTTAGCAACTAATTTTGTTTGGGTTAGGAAAGGTTCTAACCCCTATGGACCCAAAAGGAAATGGGTACCAAAGACCACCCCTATTGTATTTGATGTAGGTGTGGGCTCTCACATGACGTGAGAGTAGCGGTACCTTAGAGTGGATGCGTTCCGAGCTTCATGATGACATTTGGATGCATCACTTTCCAGGGAAGGTTTGGTGGGAGGACCACCTTGGTTTGGAGAACTAGAGAAGTGCCCTCATCGATTTTGGTATCAATCTAACTCCCGTTTATATTTACATGCTTTCATATCATTGTTTATAGCATGTTTTGATGTTTATAGATTATTATGTCAAATGTCATGATTATTAGATCATTGACATGCATGTATAGCACTTGAGATCACCCATGTTTATATGGATCATTATTTTTGTGTTCTCACCATTGTTTAGCTATTATGTATTTCATAGTTCTAATAGCATGTGGATTTACATAATGATCATGTTTATGTTTATCATGTTGATTTATGTCTTGTTTTATGCTTCATGATTTGAATATATGTTTAGATGTTAGTTTTCATTAAAACTAGGATATATACTTGTACATATAGTGGGACACAAATAGATCATATATATGTTTGTGCTTGAATGCTTATTTGTACCCATTAGATGTGCTAGTATAGTCTAGTTTTGATGATTCATGTATTTAACTTGTATTCCTATTTTATCCATGTTTTTCATGTTTCTATGTTTAACTTCATGTATATGTCTATCTTGTCCAAACTATTGTTTATACATATATATCCTTTGAGCCACGTGCCTTCATGCATATATATTTGTGGACTCGTTATGTTTTGGATATGTATGTATACTTTAGTTTGTACTTGACATACATATGCCTTGAAGAAATCGAGTTTTGATGATTTTCATGTTTTTGAGGAATATTGAGCTTAAATGTCTATTTTCATGATTATTTGTGTCACATAACACTTGTACACTCACTTCATTTAAATGTTTCTCATGATTATGTTTTTCATGAGTATGCATGGGTTTTATGGATTTTGAGTGTTTTAGTGATCATGTGATTTACATAGTTTCATGAAAAAAAATTTTGTTTTATTCCTTGCTTGAAGGATTTCGTACTAGTTAACAATTTTTCCATTTAACTAGTTGCGGTATTCTTTGTTATGGTAGAGATTTTCAAACATATTATACTTTCAAACCTATTTTTGAAAACCCCTACCGTCCACGGGCGGTTGGATGGGAGTCCATGCCTTATATGCTTTTATTGAAAATCATTTTAAACTTGAGCATGATTGGGTGGTAGGAAATATGAGATATACATTTGATATTATTGTTGTTTCAATTGGTACATTGGATTCTTTCAATTGGTATCAATATTGACATTTCTTGTATACTCATATATATTTTTATGTATGAATGCTTACATTTCAAAGAGTACCAATTTCGATTGGTTTCTAATTTTTTTTCATACATATATATGTTTTATTTGTGCGTACTATATCTCTATATTTTTCAAGCACAAATTTTGAGTTTAATAAGCTTGACTTTTTAATGCCTATCATGTTTCAATGGATGTTTCAATTGATATTTTAATAACAATGCATAAGCTTATGAAAAATAAAAATTTTTGATCATCGTTTTAGTTGGTTTTTCATAAAGGGAGAGAAAACTTGTATTTCATCTTTCAATTGGTATTTGATTTCCACTCCCATACTTTATGATGGAAAAAGATTGTTTATTTACAATTGGTATGTTAGTTGTTTACTTATCAATTGGTATCAAGATTTTGTTTTTACTATCAATTGGTATATGTTTTCATATTGATATAAAAATGTTTTGATTTACATTGCCTTCATATTCTTATTATTGATTTGTTTGATGTCACCCTTTATTGATTCTTTGTTTTGAACAAAAAGGGGGAAAAGAATAATTTTTATTGGTTTGTCGTTTACCCCTTTGTTGATGATTGACAAAAAGGGGGAGAAGAATTTGAGTTTATATGCATGATTTATGCATGATCTTTGTTTCATGTTTGATATTGAGAACATGTTTTATTATTGGTATCAAGAGCATTATGTAATGTTTGGTATCAAGAGCCTTCATTATGTAAGTTTTTGTTTATGTAAGTTTTGGTTTATTGGTATCAAGAGCATTATGTAATTTTGGTATCAAAAGCATTCTGTAAAGAGAACATGTTTATGAAATTAAGAAAAAGAAGAAATAATTTGTTTTACCTTTCATTTGTATCAAGAGCATGTTTTATACATTTTATTGTTTTATACATATCTATTGGTATCAAGAGCCTGTTTATATGCATTTCATAGTTTTATGCATATCTATGCATTCTCATGTTTTATATTCATTGTATATATTTGTTGTTTTCTTCTATGCATGAGTTAAGGGGGAGCTTCCTTGAAGCTTAACTTTAATCCATGCATATATAACTCCATGAGTTTTGTCATCATCAAAGGGGGAGATTGTTGGCCCAGAGGCCTTCCACTCTAGTTTTGATGATGATTAACTCATGTAGTTATGTGTACTAATAATCTTGTGATTTTAGTTTCAGATCTTTATTCAAGATATTAGTAGGTGATTAGCTTCAACAAGATGGTTTGGAAGCTTTCACATGGTAATTCCAGAGCCCGAGCATCAAGATCTTACATAGCACTCGGTGGAGTCTAGCTTGGTGGATCACGGAGTTTTGGATCGAGTCGGCTTGGAGACGGCGCTCTACAAGAAGACCTCGGTACCTAGTTTAGTTTTGTGTTTAGATCCATTTGTAAAGATTAGAATAGTATGATATGCTCAAGTTCACAATACACACACGTTCCATGTTTTTGATTTTGGTTTTCGGTTTGATTGGTTTAACCGATCTTGGTTTTCATGAATAGATTAGTATCAAAACAAGTTTACATGTGTTTATGTATATTAGATATGTTCTATATACATGTATGCTTCATATCCTAGACAAACTTAATTTGATATACCTATTCATGTGTTTTAGGTTTTGTGTTTTAACAAAACATATTTTTGGAATTAAAGTCAAAAACATGGATATATATATGTTTCATGTATATTGGACTTATGTCTATATGCAACATGCTTCAATGTGTTTAAGTACCATGTTTTTGTATTTGGATATGTTTTGGACAAAGTTTATTTGAAAAGTCTAAGTTTGGAAAAATACAGGTTTTGTTTTTCGGTAATTTTTCCATAACACAAAAATGGTTCAAAATGTTTAAAATTTGTGTTGAAATTTTTCACACAAGTTTGTTTATCAATGTATAATGATAAAACCATTTTTGTAAATTTTTAGAGATTTTATGGGAATTTTTAAGACTTTAAAAATCCAGTTTTTCAATCCTAATCTGAGCTGCCAGGCTCTGGCGGTCGACCGCACGGTCGACCGGACCAGGAGCCGGTCTACCGTAGCGGTCGACCGGACGTGCACATATACGTGCACGCAGCCAGCCCATTGAGCCGGTCGACCGAGCGGTCGACCGACTGTGAGCAACCCACTCTCAGGTTTGCTCCGGTCGACCGAGTGGTCGACCGGCCAGAGAGCCGTTGCTCTCTGGTTGTGGGCGCGGTCGACCGAGCGGTTGACTGGTAGCTGCTAACGGTCAAAAATTGACCGTTGGCCGGTCGACCGGCCGGTCGACCGAATGGTCATATCTGCCTAAAATAGCTGCCAACGGCTATATTTTTAAAGAGGCTATAAAAACCTATTTGTGACCAGTTTTCACTAAGAATTTTTGGGCTAAAATTTTTGAGCTTTCTCTAGTGTTTATACAAGTTTGAAAAGAGTTTCTTTGTGCCAAAAAGATCAATCTTTATTGTTTTTATAAGTGTTTCATTATTTCAAAGAAAAATAGTCTTTTGGGAATTTGTTTTTGTCTAATCATTCTATATCTTTGTGGAGATTTCCCAAGTGATTTTTCTTTGTTTTAAACACTTTGTTTTTCACACTTGAGCTTCATTCTATCCTATCTATAGCGTCTTTGTGTTTGTGGGAAAAAAAGATTGGTTTGTGATCTTTTGATCACCAACCCTATTTTTGCTTGGCTTTGTGCCTTTCCCTCATAGTGTTGAGGAGGTTGTGCAAGTGGGTTGCATCCCTCTAGTTGTGAGGTGATCCTTGTGTAGCTTTGTGCTTATCCCTCAAGTTGTGAGGTGATTGTTTTGGTTGGCTTGGTGCTTTGCCTCTAGTGAGAGGTTGTGGTTGTAAAGAGAGGAGTTGGGTACTCCTAATTATTGTATTGCCCCAAATCCTCGGTGGAGGCTCCCTGTGTGGGAGTCCTTTGTGGACAAGCTAGTGGATTCGAAATCCTTCTGGGTGAAGGCGGGGATGTAGAGCTGGGTGCTCGAACCTCGAAACAAATCTTGTTGTTTGCGCTTGATCCATTGACTCTCTCTCTCTCTCTCTCTCTCTCTCTCTCTCTCTCTCTCTCTCTCTCTCTCTTCGTATTGTGCCTTGCATTATTTCATATTGATCATTCATATTTATATGCTTGGCTTAGTTGTGTGTGCATCACTTATTGGTTGCATTAAGTGTAATTGCAATTAGTTTTTAAATTCCGCATTTAATTCATTAGATTAGCATTATCACCTATTTATCCCCCCCTCCCCTCTAGGTGATTTCACATAGCTATTATGGAAGAATAGCAAAAGACTCAACCGCCATAAGTGAAAGAGCCTTCAAGAATATTAATCCATACTAATAGATTAGGAGGGGTTTATAAACTTGATCGTACCCATAAATCTTTCAAGGATTGGATTCAATTTAAGAAGAAACAACATAAATCAAGAATTAATCTCCCCTAACATCCAAAAAAGTATCATCACCATCAAATCAAGATAGAATATTGAAAATTCAAAGCTCGAAATCTGAAAATTGATGTACTCTCTCACTACATGATATACCCTATAATGCAACATTTCTTCCTCTCAATTATATGCAACTGGATTAACCCTTAAATCTTAAGATCAAAATTAGACCAAAATATATTTTAATAAATCATGAAAATTCAGAGAAAAATTAGAATAGATAGATCAAATAAAAGTCCACTCAAAATTCAAAGATCAAGATTTATGAATCACAAGAGATGAAGATTTGAGAATTGGGAAAAAAAAAAAAAAGAAAACCCACTCACCTCCACTTCCAGGCTCCGACCGGCTATCGTCTGGCCGACCGTGCTTCCATGCATGCTCCCAAATCCTGGGGGAGGGGGGGATAAGAAGAGAGGAAAAAAGGGAGGAGAAATTTGAGGATTTTGATAAGGATTTTAGAGAAGAATGAATTGGGAGATTGAAGAGAGAATTGGGTTCTTAAGGTTTTGTTCTCACATAGAGGATGAAGATGGTTGGGATTCTTTCCCTTTTTAACACTCAATATTTATTAAATTAATATAATAAGTCCATATATCATACTAGTATCCTCTTTTAATTGCTACCTCTACATCGACGTGTTCAAGAAACATCTAAACCTTTCATCCCATCCTCATCAACCCAATTCAATCCTAACCCCACATCCAATATGAGTTCATCATCCATTAGCTAAATTCTTAATTTAATTAGTCAAAAATCAATTAGGAATCAAGGTTAAGTAAATCCTTGTATTTATACATCATATCCTTGTATATACTGTAACCCCCTAATCCCTGCTATACGTATCACAGTATCAGTACGCGATACGACGTACAAAATTGATTTGACCTCCGTAGTAGTCCGATTGAGCTGATTTCAGTTTCAAAAATCATTTTTATATTTTAGATTTTTCAGGATTTTCTGGAAATTTTCTGGATTATTTTTGGAAAAATCTCCGTAGTCGGTATTGACCGATACCGATAATCGGCTTTACGATTTTTGAGTCACAAACGGAGTTGTATTTTACGAATCTGCTTTCACCATATGTCTTAGAATCACATGAGCTACATTTTGATATTTTTGGAGATTTTTCTGAATTTATCGAAATTCCGGCCAAACCGGTGTCGCCCGGTACTGGCGACATCTTCCAGAATTTTAATTTGCAAACCAGACAGAATTTCTTCAAATCATTTTCATATTATGTCTCAGGACAATAGTCTCTATTTTCTGTAATTTTTGGGCACCGTTCGGAGCTAGTCGAATTTTGGACCGAATTAAATAATATTAATTTAATAAAATAAATCCTTTTCTATTCTTTTCTTTTTCTTCTTCCTTTCTTCTTCCACATGCTTCTTCCCACCGCCTCTTTCAATCAACCAAACCCATTTAAAAACCCCACCGCCTTCCCTCTCTCTTTCTCCCTTAAAATCCCCTCCCAAACTCTCTCTCTCTCTCTCTCTCTCTCTCTCTCTCTCTCTCTCAAATCTCCCTCTCCCCCCTTACAGATTTTCTCTCCATCTCTCTTCCTCTCTCTATGCAGACCACGCAGGGGTGGACCTGACCCACGCCCGTGGCCCGGCCGGCGCGCCGCCGGTGGCCGGCGCCTCCCCTCCGGCCGCCATGGCCGCGCAGCCGCGCGGCCAGGCACAGGGCAGCGGTTTGCTGCCCTGTTCTCTCTTCTTTTCTCCCCTCTCTGTTAAACCTCTCTCTCTCTCTCTCTTCCCTCTTTCTCTTTCTCTCCCTTTCTCTCTCTTGCTGACCGCCGCCGGCGGCCAGAGCCGCCGCCGGCGGGGCTTCCTCGCCGCCGGCCAGCCTCGCTGGCCGGCCACGGCAAGCAGCAGCGGCACCTTGCTGCCGCTGCTGTTGTTGCTTTCTTGGGGTTTGGGTTTTTACCCAAACCCATTAACTCTAATTGGGTTTAGTGGGAAACCCAATAACCCCCAAACCCGTTAACCCGTTTTCCTATAAGTTAATTGGGTTTGGGTTTGGATCTAAACCCGACCCGTTAACCCGTCTACCAGCATCCGAAACCCAATAAAGGTACTTTTGCATAAAACCCCCTGATTCAATTTGTTAATTGCATTTGAATTCTTTTTATTTACATATTTAACCAATTTCCGTTACTTTTAGCGTTCGTGCGATATCGGAGCATCCGGACTCCAATTTGGACGATTCTGGATCCGTTGCGATCGTGAGAAAGAGAGCTACCTTCCCATGACTAGTTTGTGAGTGTTTTTCTTTTATAAATTATATTTTACCATGTTTAGTGAAAGTGATTGATAGATCTTGATTATGGATAAAATACGGTAATTATTAATTATTAACTTGTAATTATTGGAAACTCATTGTAATAGGCATAAAGGTATTTTCTGATTTAGTGATGTAATAATAATAACAATAAATACTGACATAGACAGCTCGGACACAGTCATCATACTGGCACAGCCACTGACACGCGGACCACTATTTCACCATATTCTTGTACACTATTATTTCATGTATTATATCACAGTTAGATAACTATTGTCACATGTATACGGATCCACGGTACACGATGACACTACACTGTCACTAGATATGAATGCTGAACACTGGTATGTCATGCACTGGTATCATCATGACACGGATACTGTAGTTCAATGGACATTGTATTATATTATATACTGACCACTGTTATTACATGTACTAGTGATACACAGATATGTCACACGGATTATTGCATGGATATACCAATTCATGGAGTACCGCATATTATATTATTGTTATCATCGTTACATGGATGCTCGATACACAGTTATCTCATGCTCACACATCACTGTTACATATGCTCACCGCACAAGTGTACATGCATGTATTGTTTCTATCTTCTTGTCATATGGATCCCCGTGCATATTACATGTATTATTGTTCCATGTTATCCCCGTATTCCTATTATATGCTTGTTTCCCGTTACTGATATTGTTATTCCCGTTACTGGATACATGAGCTGTTGATATGCGATGTGTGGAATCCCACATCTACTGTTCCCGTTTCCCGTTATATTGTTCTATGCTATCAACAGAGCTCAGGTCCTGTTCTCATGTTACGTGTATCATGCACTGTAGTTGTTCTTGTTACATTGTATACTTTAAATATCAGATCATAACGATAACTTGGGGATGGGGGAGACTTGACGGTTGATTAGATCATATCGGGTGGATGTACTGGATCCATATTGTTTGTCCCACTACAGGGGACGGGGTAGTGCTGGCTACCATCTGTTACTCATGAGCTCCCGTTTCCCGTTATGTTTTAGCTCATTGAGATTCCCGTTACATGTTACAGCCCTAGCGGGCTGGCCCTGGTCTCAGCAGCCAGGGATCTGGTAAGGCCGTTGTCCCGGGTATGCACGGGATACACCCACCCGATAAGAACTTCTCGACCATGGTTTCCAAGTAACATAATAAAACAGTATACACAATAGTGACGTCGGGAACACTTGTTATTTGGTCACTCTCTCATTTGGATACTGGTACCCGTAGGCCATGTCCGGATGGGTTCGACTGGAGTGCGGGCTCCAGTATGAACTGCCAGTGGTATGGGACACTGGAAGAGATTGATTAAAATACCAGGTGGTACTGATTGCTACTATTGTATAAAGAACATGACTTGCCTGATACATGTTTACTATTGTATAGTTGTACTTGTTACTGTTCCTGATCATTTATCCGTTATCATGTTACCTGTATGATCGTTACTTTACCTGGTACATGTTACGCTTTCTGTGGTGACATACTACTCATGCACATGTATACGTTGCATTGCATATATTCTGTTTTGCATTGCCTATATGCTGCCTAGACACCACACCGTAGTATGGTTATGTTGCATACTTCATCTACACGTTTATGTCCATCACATCATCACTATACAACTGTAGTTATTACTGTAGATATGACCCGATGATAACATGTAAGATAGTGCTGGTATTAAAATATGACATGATTATATTTTCTACTGCTTCTTATATACGTATTATATGGTATCACTAGTACAACATCATGTATTATATATATGTATCGTGCTTGTATTACTATTGTATATATTACTACCTCCTTCATTTTACCACTCACTAGGTCGCTTTCTGACGACCCTGGGTTCGCGTGCCCAGGTTGGAGATCCGAGTTATCGTTCAGGCAGCTAGTTCATTGGATTCACATAGTAGACTTTACCATCGGGATTCCTTCATAGGTATCTTTGTGTTTTGTTCCTGTTATCTCCTTTATTCCTGTATTTATATCTGTTATGATCGCTAACCCCTTTCTGCAGGTATTCTTGTACTTATTTCCTACTGGAACTCTTGTGTATATGGAGGCCCTGTCTTGTACTGAGGCTTAACGTACTCGTGAGTGTGTTTTCATCTCGCGTATGTACGTCTCCATAACCTCTCTGTATCCTTGGGATCGGGGCGTTACATATACACATGTACTTAAAATTATCAATATTTTATTTATCTCTGAAATTTTCTACAAAATTTCTAAAATTCCATTATTACACTATATTATTTCGATCCTCACCTCAGATAACTCTGTATAATATATATAGATCATGGATTAGAATACTAAATTAAGATTTTATAAATCGGGGTGTTACACAAGTACCCAAAGGGCACACCCTTTGATCCCAATTTTCTCTATTTAAACTTTTCAAATGTCCACGTTGTAGGGGCCGGAGAATCTGGTGGTCGGAGAAAGTGGTTTTAGCTGTAAAAGATTTCCTTGATTCAAGCGAAACGATTACAACCAAAAGAACTACTCTTCCCTCTTTTCCAGTTACAAGGGAGGGAGGATGTCTGAATCTTCCCTTTGTTTAAGGCTGGGTTCTTCGTGTGGCGATGGAGAGTGAATCTTGTTCTCCGTTGACCAGATGACCGTCCTGGACCGTCGGGGGTCTTCTCTTCGGTCGGTAGAAAGAGTAACTCAGCTCAGTCTACCAAAACTCTCAAAGAGGAGGTAGGCGAAGAGCGGCTAGTACTCAGTAAGCTCGCTGAAGGGTTTTTTTTTTCTCTCTGTCGTTGATCTCTCCTTTGATTGTCGTCCTTTTTCCTTCTCGTCGTCCGTCGTCGTCCCCTCCTTCAATAGTGACGGGACTATTTATAGGGTTTTTAGGGGGTGATCGTGCCCCCTGAAAACGCTCCACAATGAGGGGCCACTTCCTGCTACATGTGCGGTGACTGGCCCCTTATTTCGGGTAGTTGCAACTGAGACGCGGGCTTCTGGCCGACGCGCCTTGTTGCTGAGACGCGGGCTTCGGACCGACGCGCCTTGTTGCTGAGACGCGGGGCTTCGGGCCGACGCGCCTTGTTGCTGAGACGCGGGCTTCGGGCCGACGCGCCTTGTTGCTGAGACGCGGGCTTCGGGCCGACGCGCCTTGTTGCTGAGACGCGGGGCTTCGGGCCGACGCGCCTTGTTGCTGAGACGCGGGCTTCGGGCCGACGCGCCTTGTTGCTGGAACTCTGCTTTCTTAGTAGCTTGTCTGTTGGATATTTTTAGACAGCCTACAGAACCCCCTCCAAAGTTTTCAACATTCCGCAGTTAAATGGGACGGATTTCGGAATACTTTGGATTTTAGCCGCGTTCGCCTTTATGATTGGACTATTAATGCTCCGGGTTTGATCTTATCTGGAGTTGGCCTTTGTGAGTGTACTACTGAACTCTTTGAAGCTCCCAGAGTCGATCATGTTGAGTGTTTAGATGCACAGTCTAAACCTCCCCGATTACTTTTAGTCTGTCATTGGCGCGCTTTAAGCCAGGAGTGGTTGGTCGTCTGCTTGCGTCAGTGTACTGTTGAACTGATTTTGCAGAAGCAGGAGGCCAAACGCAGGTTCTTTTTCAAAAAGCAGAGATGGTACTGCTGTAAAGGCGCGATTTCTGTAATCGTGCGTCCTTTGGCACTGGAGACGCGACTGATTTTCAGAAGGTAGACGCGATATTTGGCCAGACTGAAAGGATGCGAATTTCTTAGAGAGACGCGACCTTCCAAATGCATTCATGGAGAGGCTGACGTGGCATGTCCATCGAGGAGGTGCGTTCTTTGGGCGCGAATTCTGTGCCATGTCATGATTACGCCGCCAGCTGGCCTAGGGAACCGGCGAAATTTCGCCTTTTGGCGCGCGGATTTCCTGGTTCATTAAATGAACTGCTCCACGTGTCGACTGCTGACTCGTGGCGGGGTTGCGACGCATGATCTTCTCCATTCAGAAACGATTTGGTTACACGCGTCAAGCGGTGACTCGCTGCAGCGTCTACCGGGCCACGCGCCGCGTATCTTCGCGAATCCCTGTGCCCATAAAAGGCAACAGTTGGAGAGATGCATCCTCTTCTCTGAACGTACTTGCTGAGAAAAAAGAAAGAATTTCCTTCTCTGTTCATCTTCGAACTCGCTCGGATTTTTGAACTTTTAATGGCCCCCAAGATGAAACCGAGTGCATCGTCCTCAAGGGCAACCGTCGCCGAGGCTGAGAGAGACGCTTCCTCTGCGCAGGAGGCTGTTTTCTGAGGTAAAATGCCTCTTCGGCGTGGGTTTCGCCATTAAAACAAGTTCATAGAACCCTAAGAACCCTTAACACAGAATCGTGTTTGATTCTCGGACACAGTCCTTGAGATGATAACCGGGGCGCAGGTTTGATGACCTGGCGTCGTTAAACTCTGCGTTTCGGATCTTTCACTTAGAAAATCTCTAGTTGTGAAGGATTCGAACGCGGTCTTGGTTTGCAGAACGCGGACTTGATCCTTGCGTTCTGCGCCATCAGCTGCCGATTTTGATGAATCTGGCGTCTGAGTCCAAGTACTTAGAGAAATTCGCAAGTCTTGGTTTGCAAAACGCGGACTCGATCCTTGCGTTTTGTGCCACTTGACGCGGATTTGCAGGTCTGAACGCGGGTTTGATAACTTCTGCGTCCAGTATCTCTTCTGCGTTTGGACGCAGATTCGCAGGTCTGGACGCGGGTTTGATAACTTCTGCGTCCAGTATCTCTTCTGCGTTTGGGCGCAGATTCGCAGGTCTGGACGCGGGTTTGATAACTTCTGCGTCCAGTATCTCTTCTGCGTTTGGGTCATGAACACTTAGCATTTTTCAGCATTTCTCCTTGCTTTTAATGAAGTATCTGATTGTGTCCTTTTCTTTCGCAGTGCGACATGTTTCTGGCCCACTCGTCAAGACGCGCCATTTTGGACATGTAGGTGGTGCTGACCAGAGCTTGACCTTCGTGCAAAGAATGAGTGTCCCATTGACTGCTGACCAGTCGCCGGATCGCAGGGAGAGGCTCTCTAATGTTGACAGGAGAACCTTTCGGGCGCTTATGACCGATGCAGCATTCACAACGGATGCTCGCGTTCCGCTGGAGAAGCCTGCCTTCTTCTTTGGAGATCGCATTCATGATGACGGCCGTCGTGTGTCTGAAGGAACTTACAAATGGCTCCGTCAGATAGGGGATGGACGATTGTTTCTTCCGGATATGGAGAGGATGTTCCCGTTGTTCTACTTCCAACACATGTCCATCCCTCGGAAGATGGAATGGGACATTTCCCAATCTGTCCCTGAAATCACCCTTGGAGACTTTGGCTTCCAGAGGGTAAACCGCCATGATAGTCATGACAGGTCAACCGTCGGCCTATTCCCCGCGTCGCGCAAATCCAATATTCCGGTCGGGGAGATACCACAGCTTGCTGCTACCTTCCTTAACTCGTTTATGGAAGTGGAGGGTGACTATCCTACCGAGTTCCGTGCGCATGGGTAGATCCATTCTACGGGGAATATTTGGTGGAGCAGGATGGTGGGTTTTGTCCTCACCGATCTTAAAGAGCTGCTAGAGCATGTGGGACTATACCCGGCGATCAGGGCCGTACAGTGGGGTATCCCACCGAGCTCTCACAATTTCTTCGGAGTCCTGGAGCGATATAACTCTCTGACGGGGACATTCTTCACCCCGGTTGGAGAGATGGGCCTGGCACTGCACGAGCTGCATGAGGTCTCGGGGCTGGCATCAGGGGACATTCCTTATGAGGAATATGTCCCTACCACTAAGGAGCTCCACATTTTGGAAAAAGAGTTTCCCGCAATATATGAGACCTACTGGGAGGTGATGTGCCACTTCCACATCTGCGGCCAGATAACTACCTGGAGATCAGGAGGAGTCAAGCAGTTGTCTTGGGCTAGTTATCTGTTCAACAATGTTAGCAATAAAGACCTCCCGATAACCCGACTGGCTGCCAGCTCTGATAGGGAAATCGAAGACAGGATTGATCAGGCTCCGAACAGCTTCTACACCACGGAGTCGAACGAGGACGGTTTCGACTCGGACTTGGTTTTTGAAAGCTTTCACCATCAAGCCCGGACTCCCATCTCTAGTCGAGCACTGTTGGCGGGCTTCTTGATGCTGTGGTTGAAGCGTTGTGTGGTGCCCACACTGCCACACGAAGTTATTGTTGCCGACGTGGTGTACCCGGCGGTGCTCCTGGCTCATGGCAGCCCCATAGCTCTTCTTCCGGCTGTGGTGGCCGGTATTCAGAGTGGGCTACGGGCGTTAGCCAAGAATTTCTGCGAGCCCCCGAAGACTGTTGACCCCCATGGAAAGCCATATGTCGACTCAGAGGGGAATCTGAAGGTGAAGCGCCCTAACCCTCGGGTTGAGCTGCCTTATACGTACCTCATGGCTTGGTACGTGATGCATTGCCCTTCTTTGATGACGGCGGCGCGTGGGGGCACGGTTCGTATCCCATTTGTGCAGCGGCTGGAACGTTCGGAGTGGCGTGACACCTACCTGTATTATATTAGGAAGTGTCTTTCCTGCGCCACGAACTACCAGCTCAACCGCTGCTTCCCAGACGTTCCTGGTGCGGCTTTCGGGGAGTTGTTCGCTGATATCGCTGGTCGGGATGACTTCACACAACTGCCTGCGGGAATCTTCTGGTGGTTGATCAACATCCGGCCGGGATATGTGATGTTCCGGCAAGGGACTTCCTGCACCATCGAGCCATACATGCCAAACCGTTTTGCCCGACAGTTTGGCTACGATCAACTCTATGTCGGGAACCCCAATGCTCGGCTCGCCTTCGAAGGGAACCTGTTCGAGGGTGCTCGGGCTTGGTATTACAGTGTGGCTGGAGGGACGGGAGCAACATTCCGTCTACCCAACGAGACGCCCAAGTGCCGCACGACCTTGTTCCGGAGTCTTCATGCCTTGAGAGCATCAATGCACATCTCGAGGCCAGGTCAGAGTCCGGTAAACGTTCGAAGCTTATCGACCAGTATCTGAAGGCTTATAAGGAGGTCAAGAGACGGTCGAGGAAGGAGCCACAAGCAGCGAGGGCGGAGCCGCGACCGGCAAGGGCAGAGCCTCGAACGACAAGGGCTGAGCCACCAGCCACGAGGGAGGAGCCGCGGCAAGGAGGTCTAAGCAGTTGGCGAGCAAGCGTAGTCGACGCTCTGCTTCTATTGCTGAGCCTGCCCCAAAGAAGGTTCGGAGGGACTTAACAGCTGAAGTCTCCCAATTCGGAGATATCTCTGCTGGAGTTGAGGCTCCTCCTGAAGACATCCCTGTTAGGGTTGAGGAGCCGTCGGAAGATGAAGATTTCCCCACCCTAGTCCGTGCTCCTAGGTCGCGCAGTAAAACCGTGGAGGAAGGGGAGCTTGTTGACGAGTCCACCGCCGCCGAAGATGACGAGTCAGTGGAGGTCGACATAATGACTGGAGGGGATGTTGAGATTGTAGGCATCTCAGTTCAACCCGAGCCTTCTTCTGCTCATGATGGGAGGGACGAGGCACGGCAGCCGGGGTCTCCTAGCATCTTCATTTCCAGTCTTAGGGCAGTCGACCCTAGTCCTACCACTGGGGTAATTGGAGGTAAGGCTCCTGTTGCGGAGCTTCCTCGCGTTGCGCTGTCGTCTTCTTCGATGTCGGGGGAAAGCGCCTTTGAAGACGAGACCGACTATGGCGATGAACCCGCTCTTCCTGATCAGAGCAAATTCTTCCACATCTCGGAGGAGGAAATATATGGGGGCGAGCCATCGACTGCACCCTCGCTGGCGATTATCCCTACTGAAGGTACTCTTCCCATCTTCTGTCTAATTTTCTCTTTGCATATTGAAGAGGATGTTTTATCATTCTTCTTTCACGCTGCAGGGCCAGCCGGAGACGCCGACGCTACAACCTCTTCGCGTGTCGAGGAGATGGTGAAAGAGTTGACCCAGCCTGAGAGGATTGAGGTCTCGGCTGCTGAGATACCCTCAAAGGGGGCAGCTGTTGAGATCGGGGAGCCTTCCACTCTGCCAGAAGAGGAAGGAACCACTGAGGCTGAGGAGGCTCTCACTCTGCCGGGCGAGGAGGTTACAGCTGAAGCGGGGGAGACTTCCATTCCGCAGGATTTGACGTCTCTGGACCTCCAACCTGGTAAGGCAGCTCTGATGCTTTAAATGTTTCGCTTTTCTACCATTGTGGCTAACATCGCGATAACTTGCAGAGAGGACCGAGGGGGTTCAGGTGGAGGGTCCGATGGTTGGCACCCTTCCAGAAGGCCATACAGCTCAGGTCTTGGTGGAGGTTTCTGAGGAGGTCGTGCTTACCACTCCCTCATTGATCGTGGAGGCTCCTGCAGAGGTAGTACCTCCGGAAGTGTCAGCGGCCGGTCTAGCTCTTGCCGTCTTGACGGCCAGCACGACTCTTGTGCGAGAAGATCCGCCTTATATCCCCTGTCCTGTGACAGAAAAGGGGTCGGGAAGCTTTCTAGGTGGTGAAGGCATGGGGGAACTGGCACGTCAGATGGTGCAGCAATTCTTCGCTTCGATGGGATCATGTATTGATCTCATCTTACGTGGAAACAGCTCGTTCCAATTTGCCCAGACGCTTCTTAAAAATCTGGCCGTGAACGTTGAATTAACCGGAGGCCCTTCACTTGCCAAGGCGTGTCTGCAGGTGGTAGAGCAACTGGGAGGCTACCTGCAGGAGATGGAGTCCTTGGAAGATACTGGCTCTTTTAGTGAGGCCCAGGCCACCCTGACTAGGCTCCTAGCTACTCAAGAACAAGAGCGACAGGAGGCGGAGGCACAAATTGCTGCAGAGGCCCGCAGCCTTGAATATTCCCAGGCTGAATGTCAAAGACTAACTGCCAATTCAAGAGAATCCGAGCTTACCATGCAGAGCACTGAGCAAGTCATCCTCAGTGCTCGTGACACCATTGCCAAGGCTCGGGACACCATTGCCAAGGCGGAAGCTGTGCTTGCGTTCAATGAGAAGAAGCTCGTTACCATCAAAGAGAAGCTTGAGGAGCAACAAGCTGCTAAGGCGCGAGCTGAAGAGAGTCTGTCTCTACACTCTTCCAGGGTGGAATCTCTGCGAGCGCAGCTGGCTGCAAAACCCTTCCTATCTGAAGAGGAGCTGCGGGTCCAAGCCATGGTGGAGGCTGAGAAGGCGCGTCAGATCAAGATGCATCATCTCAGGGAACAAATCCGTTCCTTGGCGAGCCAGGACGTTTAGCCTTCTTTTCTTTTTCCCCTCTTTTTTTTTTGTAAAGAAGAGGACACTCTGCTCACCAAGAGTGTTTGTATCTACTTTTATCATTTTTGAAATAAAAGTATGAAAAATTTTTATCCCCTTCTTCTTTGCGTTGCTGTGGATGAATCCACCTGGCTGTGAATGCTAGACTTAGGTAAGACTAAGTTCTTTCAATGAGACGCGGCGTCGGCTCTAAGTCTTCTTGATGAGACGCAGCATAGACGCAGCATAGAGTGAAAACGCGGCCTCCGAACGCAGCGTCAATCACAGGGTGAGACGCGGTTCTTAGTTCATGAGAACTTAGGCAGGACTAAGTCCTTTTGACAAGACGCAGCATCAATCCATAGGGAGACGCGGCCATCATTGTTTCATGAGACGCGGCATTCATTCAGGGAGACGCGGCTCTGAATAACGCGGATCTGCTTCTGCGAAGAAGGAAGCGGATCAGGCAGACGCGGGAGACGCAGCCAGTCCTTTTGACAAGACGCAGCATCAATCCATAGGGAGACGCGGCCATCATTGTTTCATGAGACGCGGCATTCATTCAGGGAGACGCGGCTCTGAATAACGCGGATCTGCTTCTGCGAAGAAGGAAGCGGATCAGGCAGACGCGGGAGACGCAGCCTTGTGCCTTTCCCTTAATTCAAAAATGGATTAAGTGCTCTCTGAGGGGACGCGACTTTGACTCGCGCGGGCATCTTTCTGGGACGCGGATGTGTGGATAGTTCTTCAATCCGCGTCTGGGTGTAAACTCCCAGACGTTACATACAGCCTGTCATAGGGATTTGGTGTGATCTTTAAATATCAGATGCGGATTTTCCGCTTTGTTTCCCGAAGCAGTTGTCCACGCGTCGGCTGCTGATTGGGCTTGAGTATTGATTCTCTTAAACGAGAAACCAGTGCGGGCGGTTGGAGATCCGCGCCAGCGGCGGTTCTCGAAGCAGCGTTACACGCGTCCGGCCCTTATTGGATCTTGGCAGTTGTGCAGTTATTAATGCCGGCGGTTCAGATTACGGGGCCGTTAATCGCTATTATCAGGAGTTGCCTATAAATAGGGCGCCCCTTCTCCCTTCAATCCTGCCTTTGGACTATTTTGTTTTTTGAAAGAGAGAGCGCTTTGAGAACCTTCATCTTCCTCAGCGAATTGTCTCCATGGATGAGGAAGGCTCTGAAGATGACCCAGGGCTTTTAAGCTCCTGTTTGGTCTCTTTAGGAGAAAACAACTCTTTGCCTTGTGACCGCGTTTGCGTCCTGGTGCAGAGAGTACAACTCTTGATAGAGGTCTCCACGGGTATGCCGTTCGTTTCACCATGACATTTTAGATTTACCATGGCCTGTACCTTGGCTTCATGTCATCTGGACCCCCTCATGAAGTCTGCATTGGTGCACTCCTTCTGGAATTTGTACCATAGACCTGAACTTCTCCGGACGCGCGTGCAGGAATCTTTGGCACTTGGCGTTGGCGCGTTTTATGGCTTATGCCTTAGCGCGTTTCATGGCCAATGCCTTGGACGAATTCCAAAAAGGTTTCAGACCCGCACCTTGCAACTCCTGTTCATGGAGATGGCAATTTTCGGCGTCTGTGCCTTTTCGGCGTTTGTGCTCTTTGACCTAGGCGCAGAATGGGACCGCGTTTTGATTCGCGTTTGTCTCTGCTGACGCAACAGTTTGGCTTGCTGCGCGTGTCATTCCTGCGTCTTGGCAGACTGCATGGATCATTCCCGCGTTTGGCTGACTGCGTGGATCATTCCCGCGTTCGCCTCTGCTGACTTAGTTTTTCTCTGTTTACACTAAGTTGCAGATTGTTCTTATTCTCTCTTTTTGTTCCTTGCAGGTTTGCTGGGCCCTTGGAAGAATACTTCGGTCGGCGAACTCGTTCAACGTTCACCTATGAGAGAATATATTATGGTCCTCGTCACCTATAAGAGAGTATATTACATCTCTGACGAGGACCCAACCCTCGCCAAGGTCTCTTCAGATCTGGTGCAAGAGACGGATAGGCTGAGTATCGGCGAGGGTGGTCCGGCGGTTGCGGTGGCGGATGAGATCCTCTTCCTCTCCCTACCCCAGAAGTGACATCAAGGACATTCCGTTGGATGGCCTGCTGGGGAAAGGGATGGTGATGAATGCAGGACTCTCTGCTGCCGCTGGACCTAGTGGAGGGTAGCATCCTTTGTGATGACTCCGAAACTTCCTCTCTCACCCCAAGAGTGACTCCATGTTTGTTGGATGGTCTACTAGGGAAAGAGACGCGCCTGAACGAAGGGTTGCAGGACCTTCTGTTGCCACCGGACCTCAAGAACACCATTGCTCTTGGCTTGGTCAGCTAGGGCGCTTTCGAAGTTGGCGTCATGCATCAAAGTGCAACCGGTTCCAACAGTCGCCACTTCTTCAGACATCATGCACTTAGGATCAGATGCGGCTTCAAGGAGTGAGTACGGCCTCAGAGAGAGAGAGGGACTTCTTTGTACTCCTTAATTGTAACACTCAATCTTATTGTATAAGAGAGCGTTTTGTATCACTTTCATGTGTTTGGATATGAATAAAAGTGACACTTTTCTTTTTGCCTCTTTCTGTTGTCTTGAATGTTTTGTTTTAGAAGCAAAAGAATGATTTTGGTGGACCCGCCACTTTATAAAAGAAAGTGATAGGGGGAATGCGTGCTCCCAGAGAAGGTGAACTTTTGTCAAGTGTCTAGGATTGACTTAATTCAAGGTCAGCTGGGGAATTTGATAAAACATTGTCAGTGGTGTAATGTTAACCTAACAATGTCTTTAGGTGGACCTGTTATTCTGTTGAAGAGAATAACAAGTGAAACTAGACCCGCGAGGAATCTAGTACAGCTTTCACCGTTAGAGGTGTGATATTAACTTAACGGGTTGGAGATAGTCTTGTCAGAAGTGTGGTGTTAACTCGACAAGGATGTGAGTCAGAGGTGTGATATTAACTTAACTCAGAATGTCACTGTCATAGGTGTAATGTTTAACTTAACAGTGAGGTAATGCTAGAGGTGTGATGTTGAACTTAGCATTGGTCATCTCGACTTAGACGAAGAAGTCGAGGAAAGGTCATGGCCATAGGTGTATTGTTGAACTTAGCGATGACTCGGATGCTAGAAGTGTAGTGTTAACTTGGCATCGTCCATTTCAGCTTCGATACGGAAGTCTGAAGAAAGGTGACTATCAGAGGTGTGATATTAACTTGACAGGCACTCGATGTACTGCTTAGAGGTGTAATGTTAACTTTAAACAGTAGTTTTGTCAGAGGTGTGATATTAACTTGACAAGATTTGCTTGCGATAGGAGCAATTTGAGGACCTGTCATTCTATTGATGAGAATTGACAAGTGGAATTTGAAGTGCCAGAGGTATAGTGTTAACTTGGCAAATTTGAGAGTTTGTTACTCTATGCAGAGTTAACAAGTAAGGTTTATACTTGACAAAGAGTATTCATTACCAGAGGTATAGTGTTAACATAATAATGATTGCATTTTGTGGTCCTACCATTCTATGGATGAGAATTGGTAAGGGATTTTTGGAGGGAAGAGTGGAATCAAGTCCACTTAGGATTTTTAGCAAACCCTCAGCTATCAACGGATTTGAGATGCCTTTACCAACTACCGTTTGAGTTGGGCTAGCCATGCTATTCCCCTCAGCATGATGAGTTGTCGAAGACTTATGTTGGACTTAAAAGCCAACATTTTCCTCTATCCTTAGCCGTCGGAGGCGTCGGATCAAATGGGAACGTGTCCCTTAGGATTTTTAGCAAATCCTCAGCTGTCAACGGGTTTGTCATGCCTTTACCAACTACCGTTTGAGTTGGGCTAGCCATGCTATTCCCCTCAGCATGATGAGTTGTCGAAGACTTATGTTGGACTTAAAAGCCAACATTTTCCTCTATCCTTAGCCGTCGGAGGCGTTGGATGTTTCCGATCAGAGGTGTATTTTTAACTTGATCGGTGGAAGAATGCCATCTAGGGATAGTATTTCTTCAGGAATTTGCCATTGATTGGCATCATGAGTGTATCGCCATTTGAGGTTATGAGGCGATACAATCCATTTGAGTAGACTGACTCTACTACAAACGGTCCTTCCCATTTGGGTTGGAATTTTCCTTTCGTCTTGTGCGTCATGACCATGGGTCTTCGGACGGCTAAGACGAGGTCGCCTTTCTTGAAAGTTCGGGATTTGACTTTCTTGTTGAAGGCTCTGGTGATACGAGCTTGGTAAAGCTCGATTTGTTGTTGGGCCTGCAGACGCTTGTCGTCTAAGGCTTCCAATTCTTGGAGTCGCTGTCGATGCTTCTCCTCTGTTGTCATTTCCGCTGTCAAGGCGACGCGAAGAGATGGAATTTGGATTTCCAGTGGAAGGACGGCTTCGCATCCGTACACCAAGGAAAATGGCGTGGCTTTAGTTGGGGTTCGCACAGTCGTGCGATAGGCCCATAAGCATTCGCCCAACTTATCGTCCCAGTCTCGTTGACTTTTCGAGACGAATTTCTTGAGAAGCTTGCCAATAGTCTTATTGAAAGCTTCTGCGAGGCCGTTAGCGGGCGGATAGTATGCCGTTGATGACACACTCTGGATTCTGAACTTGGCGCAGAATCTCTGAAAAGCCTGGCTGATGAACTGGGGTCCATTGTCATGGACAATCCGCCGAGGCACACCGAAGCGGTAAATAACGTGATGTTTCACGAACTTGATCACGTTAGAAGATTTCACCTCTTTCAAAGGGATAGCTTCGGCCCACTTTGAGAAGTAATCGGTTATCGCTAGGATGAACCGATGTCCCTTTGATGATGGTGGCTGATAGGACCAACCACGTCCATCCCCCACATTTCGAACGGCCAGGTAGAGGTCGTAGAGTGGAGGTATCCTGGTGCTTGATGGATGAAATCGCCATGTATTTGACAGGCGTGACATCTTTTGGCATAGGCAACAGCATCGGCAACCATCTTGGGCCAGTAGTAACCCAATCTTTGGAGTCGGTTTGCCAGCTTCGGGCCAGGTTGATGAGCTCCACACGTACCATCGTGGGCTTCTTTCAACACTTCGTGGGCTTCTTTTGATGAGAGGCACCGGAGCAGGATCCCGTCATGCGATCTACGATACAATGTTCGCGAAATCGCATTGTAGTAGAATTTGGAGGCTTTCCTTCGGATGGCAGCCGCCTCCCTGGTGTCTTCGGGCAAGATGCCATACAAGACAAAATCAATGTAGGGGAATCGCCAGTCTTTAAGCTCTGGATCGGTTGACACTTCAAGTGTTTCCTTACCGCGACGATCTCCCGTTGACCTCTGGTAGTCTCCGAGGGGACTTTTTGGGCAGTATAGGTCGTGGCTATAGACGAATACCTTCTCCATTGCTCCGGCTGGAAGAGCTAAGGAGGCAGCAAGGGATGCAAGTGCATCTGCATGCGCATTTTGCTTGCGCGGTACATGGTCGATGTAGAAGTTTGAAAACCTCTCGGCCATGTGGATTGTCGCGTTGTAGTAGGGTACTAGATCTTCATGCCTGACCTCATACTCTCCGCGAACTTGGCTGACGATGAGTTTAGAATCACCGTATGCCTCGAGATTTTTAACGCCAATCTCATCGGCGAATTGCATCCCAATCAAAAGAGCGTTGTATTTCGCCACATTGTTGGAACAGGGCTCGGTTAACGAGATAGCTCGGGGAATCACGTAATTTTGTGGGGAGACGAGTACCACTCCTACCCCCGCTACTGTGTGTCCCTTCGAGCTTGTTCTTGATGCACCATCGAAGAAAAGTTGCCATACTTGATTTTCGAACGATGTCTGAGCTAGGCAGACTTCGGCGACCTCATCTGGGAGATCCTCGTAGAGTTTGGCTGCCCTGGGATCTGGGTGTTCAGCTAGGAAGTCCGCCACCGCTTGTCCTTTAATGGCTTTTTGGGGTAGGAAGTGCATCTCGTATTGAGAGAGCAATATGGCCCATTTTGCCAGCCGGCCATTTAGTGAAGAAGGCTTTGTCATAAGTAACCTCAGGGGGTTGACTTTTGATATGACATTTATAGTCTGGCCTACCAGATAGTGTCGCATTTTCTGAATGGCGAACACTAATGCCAAACATTCCTTCTCGATCGGGTTATACCGATGTTCGGCTCCGATCATCGTTCTACTTAGGTAGTAGATTGCTTGTTCTCGCCCCTGGTCATCATTCTGAGCTAGTAGAGCTCCCAAAGAATGATCCATTGATCGGACGTACACCAGGAAAGCTTTCCGGATACCGGAGCCGCCAGGACTGGTGGTTGGGTGAGGTAGTGCTTGATCTCCTCAAATGCTTGCTGGCAAGCGTCGTCCCAAATGAATGAAACGCCCTTCTTCATCGCTTAGCGAAGGGTTGGCATCTCCCGGAGAGATTTGAAATGAATCTGCGGATGTATGCCAATCGTCCTTGTAATCCTCTGAGCTCCTTGAGGCTTCTAGGGGTTGCATCTCTTGGATAGCACGGACTTTCTCCGGATCCAAATGGATTCCTGTGGAAGTCACAACAAACGCTAGGAATTTGCCACTGGCTACCCCCAGGAAGGACTTGGTGGGGTTCATCTTCAATTGATGAGCCCGCATGATGTCGAAGACCACCCTCAGGTCTGCTATGTGATCACTTTTAGTGCGGCTTTTCACCGCGATGTCGTCGACATAACATTCCACCGTTTTGCGTATCTGCCGATGGAAAATGGCATTCATGGCCCTTTGGTAGGTTGCCCCCGCATTTTTTAGACCGAAGGGCATGACGGTGTAGCAATATACCCCTAGAGGTGTCCTGAAGGAGGTGTGCTTTTCGTCATCGGGATACATCTTGATTTGATTATATCCTGAGAACCCGTCCATAAAGGACATTCGCTCGAATCCACAAGTATTGTCAATCATGACATCTGTGATTGGCAATGGGAATTCGTCTTTGGGGCAGGCCTCGTTTAGATCACGAAAGTCGATGCAGATCCGGATCTTCCCGTTCTTCTTGGCGACGGGGACGATGTTGGCTACCCAATCGGGATGCTGTTCCTCCCTGATAAAGCCGGAGTCAATAAGCTTCCTGACTTCTGATTGGATTGCCTCCATTATCTCTGGACGGAACCGTCGCTGCTGTTGTTTAACAGGCTTCATGTCCGGATTGATGTTGAGGCGATGCATAGCCACTTGAGGATCAAGTCCAGGCATGTCCTCATAATTCCAGGCGAAGACATCTATATACTCTTGTACAAGAGATATTAAATCCTTCTTCTCCGAAGGTGACAGGCCGTCACTTATGAAGATGGGTTTAGGATTGGCTTCATCTCCTAGGTTGACTTGAACAACCTTGTCTTCTGTGGGTGGCTCACGCTGTTCAAAGCGGATGTCCCAAAGAGCATTCAAATGTCTGATCCAAGGGTCTGTATCAAATTGGATCATTTCTTCATCTTCATCCTCCATATGGCTTGTCGAAACCATGTTTACTGAAAGCCCTTTGAAGATGTTGCCGACACTGACATCTGATTCCCACGACGACGTGTCTGATGAGCAGTCATGACTTGACAGTCTCTCCGAATCAGAGGCTGATGGAACTGGGGTTGATATATAGCCCAACCCCCGGCGCGTCTGATGATAGTAATCAGGGGTTTTCCCTTTCGGTACAAAGGATCGAAGCAGTGTTCTTCTTCCTTTTCCGAAGTTCAACCCAGGCCTGTTGGTTAGATCATACCCCATGCGCTTCATCATCTTGAGCGTTTTCGGTTCATAATGATCGAACTGAGGGGATTCATCCTCACCTTCCGATTCTTCGTGGGGCATTGGTTCAGATGCGATTCGCCCAAAAGTATTGGTCTTTGGCCTTTTCGTCTGGCTGGAACCATGAATACAGACTCTTGCGCGTCTCCATTATCCTGGTACGTCCCGAAGGATGATTTCACCGGTACATGCAAAGATGTCAAAGCATCTATTGCCGACCAGAGGTCATCGTCCACGTCGGTAGTGGTATCCGACGGTATTGAATCGGACACATACACAGGAAAATACGCAAAATCTAAATCTTCATTAATGTACCAACCACCCGCATCGTCGGTGGTATCAACATCGAGCTTATTAGTGCTCTTTACAAGTGGTTCCAACTCCCACAGGCACTCTTCTTTCTCAGGCTCAATGTCAGCTTCATTACCAGAGTCTGGCTCCTCTGGTTGTGGGGTTTCATTAGTCTCCTCCGGATCCTGATATAAGAGGGAGTCCGTGAAATAATTTTCAACCCCTTTAAACGGATGCCTTTCGGCAATCAACGTTCGGACCTGTCCACTCTCGTCAATGTATTTCATGACTTGGTGGAGAGTAGAGGGAACGATGGAATTGCGGTGAATCCATGGTCGTCCCAGCAACAGGTTGTAGGAAGTGTCCGCGTCAATGACGTAACACGTCACTTCCGACTTGAGGCTCCCGATCTGGCATTTGAGCTTGATCTTCCCCATCGGGCGGGAGCTGTTGGCATTGAACCCGTAAATAGTCGTCTGGGTAGGGCTCAGACGATGGGTAGGAATGCCTAGAAACTGCATAACCCGGCGAGGTATGATGCTTAGCGCAGACCCTGGGTCTACCTGGATGCGGTTCACCTCGGATGACCCAATATACCCTGTGAAGTATAGGGGTCGGTCATGCTTCCCTTTAACCTGCATGTCGTCTGTTGTGAAGGTGATGCAGGGAGCATTTGGGGAGGCGTGGAGGCAATCCTCTACATCTTCCTCCCTTGGCACACGAGTCATGAAGACCTCAGCGTTTGCCAAAGCTTCTTGTAGAGCCTCTCTGGTTGACTTTGATAGCCTCAGGAGTTCATACAAGGTGATGCGTGCCGGGATGTTGGCTAGTTGAGCCAAGACGTCGAAGCGGTAAGGTGTCGAGGATCCTTCTGCTGCACCTTTTAGAAGAGCCCGAGAAAACCGAGTTTCTTTCTGTTTCTCCACAGGTGGTTTCGTGGAGGGCTTGGCTGGTTCTACGGCTGGTTGCGGAGAAGCCGCTGCTGTCTCGCCGTACTGCTTCAAGTATGCCTGTCCTGAACGGGTCCCCGCCGTAGGTTGGCTGGGCTCTGCGGCCAGGACTATTGTTTCCTGCTCTGAGTCAGTCAGCGAGGGAACATCAGTGTCCGCTTCTTGAGAGGAAGCGCATATCACATGGCAAGATGAAGTCTTCCCTTTGCCTTTGGACTTCCTGTTGGTCACAGTCGTCCATTGTTGCTCGTCGACGAGGTCAGGGTGGACCCACATGATTTCCCCTCGAGGTGTAGGGATGGGTACCAAGCCTTTCTCCCGCTGCTGATGAGGGTCTGTGTTGACCACCCTCAGTTCTCCTTTCGGGACAGAGATCACCCCCACGGGTGTCGGGGGTCGTGTCCCAAACTGGAGAATCGACGTCATGTTGGCTGTCATCTTCTTTTGCTCCGGTCGGAGTTTTAATACCTCCGCGTCAATCAGAGCTTGAAGGATGTCCTTAAAGACGTAGCAGCTTTTGGTAGGATGTCCGAGCATCCTGTGGTATAAGCAGTAGGTGGGATTGTCGGTCTTGCCGACTTCCTCCGGGCGCCTAATTTCAGGGAGCTTCAGTCGATTGCTCTTGTTGAGTAGCTTGAAGAGCGAATCGACGTGTTCCTCCTTGAAGGAATACTGCTTGTTGGGGCGTGGCTGGCTTGAAGAGCCACTTGCCCTGCCTGTTTGAGGTTTGGTGGGAGATTTGGTCTCCGTCGCCAAATTATCCTTCCGCTTGGTTTGGAGGGATGTGTCTGGTGCACGCCTTGTCGACCTCTCTGGCCTGGGCTTGCCTTCTTCCGCTCTGACGCGGGCGACAATCTCCTCAGCCTGTTCACCTTGCTGGACTAATTGTTTCCAGGTGCGGCTTTCAGCAACTCCTATTTGAGCAAGGAGTGAGGTTTGGAGATTATGGCGACATGTTTCCACCAGGGTGGCCTGGGTCATGCCGCTTGGACATCGGAGTGCCATGTTCCGAAATCTTTCTACGAAAGACTTGACGGACTCTCCCTTTCGCTGTTTTGTAGCTAAAAGGGTAGGCATTGTAACTTCGGAGTCGTCTTCGAAGAAGCGTGTCAAGAACAGCTTCTCTAGATCCCCCCAGTTCTTGATAGAACCCTCCGGGAGCTTCATAAACCACTCAAAAGCCAACCCTTTCAGGGTGCCGATGAACAGTCGCGCCAGGATGGCGTCATTATCTATCACGTTCCCGGTCTGGGATTTGAAGTAGTAGATATGCTGGTTGGGTGACCCCTTCCCGTCGAATGCTTGGAGGGTTGGAGCCTTGAACTTAGGAGGGTATGGAACTAAGTCCCACTCAGCCGGATAGGGCCGGACCACTCCTGCTTCTTGGAGGTCCTTGCGATTGGCAAGGGCCTCGAGGCGTCGTTCCAATTGACTCACCCTCTTAGCATGAGTCTTCTCCTGGTCTTGGTCGCTTCTTGCCTGCGACGAGGGCTTGGACACATCCGAGGTAGATCGTCGTGTCTCGTCAGAAGATTCGGAGGGTGGGCTTCCTCCCTTTCTCCCTTTCCCCTTCGGCCTTCTAGGAGGAGACCTCGCTCTTTCTTCAAGCAATTTCTCAAGCATATGCTTGAGGGAGTCAATGGATCTCTGTTGAGAGGCGATTATATCCATCTGGTGCTTCTGCGTCTGTTCTAAACGCCTGGTCGTCTCCTCAGGAGTGTCGGCCATGTAGGCGGAAGCCTCCTTCTCGACGGAAGAGTTTGAAGCCTGCGACTCCACTATAGCGGAGTGAGAACCACCCATTCTAATGCCGCGGGCTAAGGCATTATAGTCAATTGGGGGAATGGCCCCTGTCCGGGTGCGAGTGTGTTGATACACCCCCTCCGGTTCAGAGTCAGATTGCTCTGAGTTGACCATTAGTTGTTTTCCCTTGCTTCTGCTAGTCATGTTTGCAGTAAGCTCCGGGTATTCAACATCTGAGAAGGTTCTCCTCCTGTGGGAGCGTCTTCTCTTGGCTGACGGGGGAATCAGGGTCAGCTGTCTAATTAAAGACGGCTGGTGCACGCCTGACTCGCAATGGCATCCAGAGAGCATCTGGATGAGCTGTTGACAGCAGCATGGAGAAGTGGTCTGATTGGCACTCCTTTTCCTTGTCAAATAATCCCTCAAATCTGTGGGAGGGGGATTAAAGAGACTGGTCTCGCAACGTCGACAACGGGAGACAGTCATGTGCTGTTCAGCCTGGACACAGGTTTCAGAAACGCGGCTGTTGCGTCGCGGCTGCGTCACGCGCGTCTGGCGTCTCTGTTGATATGAGATGGGATTTTCGCGTTGCTGTCTGCTGCGTTGGAGCAGAGAGACTTGGGAGAGAGTGGGCTGCTGGGCCCCACGCCTGTGGGCGCGTGCTTCCTGTGTTTGACGAGACGCAGAAGCTTCGCTTTGGCGTTTGGCAAGTTGGTCTCCAGAAGGCCCAACTTGGGGAGTCTCGCGTTTGGGTCGCCAAACGCGGATCTCTCGCACTGGACGAGGTGCGGGCAAGGCATCGGATCGTGCGCTGCGTTCAACCCCAGTCAGAAAACCAACGGTTCCGACCGAGTGTTGACGCGCGCGTCTTCTCTGTCGACGCTCGGCATTCCAATTGCGCCGTGGAGGAAGAGAGAAGCCAACAACTTCCTGGTTTGTAGAACCAGGGGTGTTTGCCACGCGGGTCTCCTGAGAGACGCTGACGCGGGCGTTCTGTGCGACACGGTCGATCGCACCAGTAGATGTGCCGGGGACCACGCGAGCCTTCAGAGAGGCGTTGGCGCGTGTGCTCTGCGCGACGCGGTTGATCGCAGTAGAGGTGTCTGAGGTTACGCGGGCCTTCTGGGAGTCGTCGGCGCGTGAACCAAACTTGGCACAGTGGGCAGCAGGAGCACCCGACAGAGCCTCAGATTGGGCTTCAGGGGGCTGTCCACTTGAGACCCTGCGGAAGACGCGGGTCTTTGGGCTCTTGGAGCCAGAAGAGAGGAACTCTTCATACTTCGCCTGGTCGAACTCGACAATGAGCGATTCGACCATCTTCCCCTTACGGAGAACGTCATCCTGCGCCACGATTTGCTCATCAGTGACAAATAGAGTCCCCAGCGGAGTCGCCATCTCTTGTAGGGGCCGGAGAATCTGGTGGTCGGAGAAAGTGGTTTTAGCTGTAAAAGATTTCCTTGATTCAAGCGAAACGATTACAACCAAAAGAACTACTCTTCCCTCTTTTCCAGTTACAAGGGAGGGAGGATGTCTGAATCTTCCTTTGTTTAAGGCTGGGTTCTTCGTGTGGCGATGGAGAGTGAATCTTGTTCTCCGTTGACCAGATGACCGTCCTGGACCGTCGGGGGTCTTCTCTTCGGTCGGTAGAAAGAGTAACTCAGCTCAGTCTACCAAAACTCTCAAAGAGGAGGTAGGCGAAGAGCGGCTAGTACTCAGTAAGCTCGCTGAAGGGTTTTTTTTTTTCTCTCTGTCGTTGATCTCTCCTTTGATTGTCGCCCTTTTTTCCTTCTCGTCGTCCGTCGTCGTCCCCTCCTTCAATAGTGACGGGACTATTTATAGGGTTTTTAGGGGGTGATCGTGCCCCCTGAAAACGCTCCACAATGAGGGGCCACTTCCTGCTACATGTGCGGTGACTGGCCCCTTATTTCGGGTAGTTGCAACTGAGACGCGGGCTTCGGGCCGACGCGCCTTGTTGCTGAGACGCGGGCTTCGGACCGACGCGCCTTGTTGCTGAGACGCGGGGCTTCGGGCCGACGCGCCTTGTTGCTGAGACGCGGGCTTCGGGCCGACGCGCCTTGTTGCTGAGACGCGGGCTTCGGGCCGACGCGTCTTGTTGCTGAGACGCGGGGCTTCGGGCCGACGCGCCTTGTTGCTGAGACGCGGGCTTCGGGCCGACGCGCCTTGTTGCTGGAACTCTGCTTTCTTAGTAGCTTGTCTGTTGGATATTTTTAGACAGCCTACACACGTCATATCTAATATGAAACTAAATGTTTGAACAACCTTTTAGTCCCATTTAGTTTTTGAACTAGGCTAACTTTAGACTTGAATATCTCCTTCATTCAAAAATAGAATTGGACATGTGAATATACCACGTTCATCCCCAATGGAAGAAGAACACACCCCAACCATTATCCGGTTGATTCTATCAACGAATCTCACCTTAATTCAGCTCAAAGATTCACTTTTTAATTTATCGTTTTCCCAACAATCCCCCACAATGAATGAAAATTTAAGGAATTGACACATAAGAGAATGACTCTATAGTAAAAGATACTTTAGAAAAGAAACTGCATCCGGATAGGTGAACTAAGTCTTAAACTTCCATAACGAAAGTTTTATCGACATACTAGCTAATGAGTGAACTAAGTCTTGAACTATTAGCCGTTTGTGTACGCCAAGTCAACAAGCTTCACACAGTAAGTTTCCAAAATCAACTTTGATTCTCGGTTATGTCCATTTTGACCCTGAACATTTTTAGTTTTAGAGAGATCTTTAGGGAATCACAACCTTCATAGAGATTCCCAAAGAGCCAACCCAGTTCTATACTCACATAGGTGATCGCCCTATTAAGAGTAGTCTACTCTACTCCACTTGTTTTAATAACAAGATATAAGCATCACTAATAGCATTTATCCTTAATTCACTTGTACAAAGCACTTGGGTGCACCACAGGAATGAGTTGGAGTCAAGCTCCTAAGTGCTTACTCGCAAAGTCAACCATAACTAGTTTTTTCTCTTGAACTTAGTCTGCGGGATCTCCAATTGTTAAGTGAGGTTTTCATTAAACTGACTAGGTAAGATTAGGCTTTTAAACTCATTCCCCTCGATGCGCAGTTTATACACTCTCCACTTAAGTCTTTAGTAAACGGATTGGCTAAATTATCTTTGACGATATAAAGTCAATAGAGCTAATTCAATTTGAGAGCAACTGCTTAACAATTTATGTCTACGATGAATATGTCTAGACTTACCGTTAAATATAAATTTTTGTACTGGATATCGCTGCTTGATTATCGCAGTGAACGCATATGGCGGGCACTGGCTTTGGCCATAATGATATATCTTTCAAAAATTATCGAAGTCATTCTGCTTCTTCTCCAGCTTTATCTAAGGCTATAAATTCTGATTCCATTGTAGAACAGGCAATGCAAGTTTATTTGAAAGATTTTCAAGATACCATTGTGCCTCCAAGAGTAAATACGCATCCGCTAGTTGATTTTAATTCCTCAAACCTGCAATCCAACTAGCATCGTTGTGTCCTTCAAGTACAGGTGGATATTGTCCATATCTCAAAGCATATTCTTAGGTATATGACACGTAACCTAATACTCATAGTAGGGCAGTCCAATGATCATCACTAGGATTACTAGTGTATTTGCTTAATTTGCTTACAACCTAAGTAATATCGGGTGTAGTGCAATTCATTAAATACATTAGACTTCTGATTATTTGAGAATACTCTAACTGTCATATTTCAGATCCCCTGATCTTGCGAAGGTGGATGTGAGAGAGAAAAATTTATATTATCTTTTATCTCATGCCCCTTGAATCTTTTTATAATCTTATTCACGTAGTGAGATTGAGATAGGCTGATTCCATTTGGTGTTCTTGTGATTTTCCTAAATTACATCAGCAATCCCCAGATCCTTCATGTCAAAATTGTTGGATAACATTTTTTAGTAGACTTAGTAACTTCAATATTAGTTCCAAGTATCAACTTATCGTCTACATAAAGATAAACAATGATATATGTATTTCCAACTGTTTTAGTATAAACACACCTAGCACATTCATTGATAGTGAATCCATCTTTAATTTACATGTCCTAATCTAGCATGCCCTAAAATAGGAGACTCAAGCAAATAAACAAAAGTTTTTTCTTTATTGATGAGCTTAGGGTACAGATTGCACGGACTTTTTGTTCACAACAGCAACATTGGCCTTAAATAAGTCTTCAACAAGATAACCCTTACTCACACACATCCCACCCTTAGCAAGTACAAACTTATCTGATTCAAGAACCATTCTAAAACCTTTCTTACTAAGAATTGATTCAGAAATTAGGTTCTTGCATATATCTGGAACATGTAGTATACCGTTCAGAGTGAGCTCCTCCCCAGTGTCCACTGCAGAATGACCTTTCCTTTTCCCTCAACCTTGGAGACTGCTGAGTTACCCATGAAGAGTTGCTCATCATGCTCTAGTTTTTTATATTTAGAAAATAATATTTTCTCAGAGCAGATGCGCCGAGTAGCCCCAGTGTCTACTCACCAATCTTTGTTGTTGGTTGTCAGATTCACCTCTGACACCATAACTGATAAGCTTAGCGATGCATGATCGTCTAGTTTGCCTGTGGATGGTCCTTCTTGTTCTTTTTAGAATGACTACAATATTCATTCGTCCTGTATCTCTTTTTGTTGCAGAAGTAGCGAGTTTCCTTGAAGCGCTTGTTCTTACCTTCTTAGTCTTTTGCCTTTGTATCCCTGAGCAGTATTCTTCCGCTTCAAGCCTTTGGAAATAGACACTTTTCCCTTTGAATCTTCGAGCTTAGTCTTGGCTTCATAGGAGTTCTTGTTGCTCCTTTTCTCGGACTTTTGATTGTCCGCCTCAATCCGAAGCCTCACAATAAGATCTTCCAACTCAGCTCCTTGCGCTTGTGTTTTAGATAGTTTTTAAAATCTCTCCACGCAGATGAGAGTTTCTCCACGATAGTAGCAACCTGAAAAGTTTCAGGTAGAATCATACCTTCAGCCTCTATCTCATGCAAGTAAGTTGAAATTTTTGCACCTGACTGATAACAATCTTGTTGTCCACCATCTTGCATTCCAGAAATCGTCCCACGGCGAGCTTCTTGAAACCGACATCCTCAGTCTTGTACTTCTTATCAAGACTTGCCCATAACATCTTTGTCGTTTGAATAGGACTATGGACATTGTACGGAGAATCATCCAGTCCATTTAAGATATAATTTCGGCAAAGTAAGTCACCTTGTGTCCATATATCAACTGCAAGGACAGAGTCCCGATCAGTTCCTGGTTCCGGTGGATCCTCTTGCAGGAATTTGGCCAAATGCAGAGTGGTCAAGTAGAAGAGCATCTTTTGTTGCCATCTCTTGGATTTAGTGCCATCGAATTTTTCTAGCTTTTCCGGTTTCGGGTTAGGAAGTGGAGCAGGCATCAATGTCTGAATTTGCATGTTTGGTGCATTACTGGTACTATCTTGATTAGTCTCAGATATTTTCTATAATTTCAAGCAGAATAGAAGTAAGTAACTTCAAGAATAATTGTCTTAAGAATGTTAGATGCAGGAATGAATCTGATAACTAATCACTATTACCGATCTAATTGGCCAGGTCAGGGAATATCAGGTGGAGGTTTTCCGTTAAATATAATGTTTCTCAATTACAGAATCATCTTTCAATTATCTTCCTTGGTTAAACACCAATTAGACTGGTACTAGTCAGTCTCAATATACAGTAATATTTATGAGTATAATATTTCAGTATTACCCCTGTAAAAAATGTTAAATCAATTATACAACAATTGGAGTGTGATACGCATGTATCAAATCTTGTTAAGACAATTACGTCCTCCGCTACGATGTTAACGGGTTATTGGAATCTGGTCTCCCAAGATACAACACTCCTTCACGGTATTTGGATAGTACTATCAAATTATCGTACGGTCGAACCGAAGTTAATCAGTAACCTACCTAATTACCATGCGGTCGAACCGTAGTTAATCAGTACTTTCACAAGGAATTCAATGTAGAGAATATTTGTCTTAAATTTGGAGGATTATTCACTGTAGAGAAAGGAGAGAGAGAAAAAGAATTTATGTAGATAATATTTGTCTTAAATTTGGAGGATTATTCATTGTAGAGAAAGGATGGAAAGAAGAAGAATTTATGTCTTAGGAAGACACAAAGAATTGTATTTTAAAATCTGTTGAATTTCCTGCACTTCTTTCAGACTTAATCTTTAACAAATTTTACGGTTACTGTCTGAATCTGTTCAAAAAGAACACCCAGGCCTGGGCTCCGGCGTGTGGTAGCGCGCGAGTGTGCGATGGTTACCCCCAATCACGAGAAGAAGAATTAATGTAGAAAATATTTGTCTTAAATTTGGATGATTATTCACTGCAGATAAAGAAGGGATAGAAGAAAAATTTATGTCTTAGGAAGACACAATTAACAAAATTTACGGTTACTGTCTGAATCTGTTCAAAAAAAACTTGTGCCTGGTTAGATCTGCGCCCGGGCCCAGACCCAGGTCCGGGCTCCTGCGTGTGGCGGCGCGCGTGTGTGGGCATGATTACCCCTAATCACGTGCGAAAACTCCAAGTACCCAAAGGGCACACCCTTTGTTCCCATTTTTCTCATTTTGAACTCTTCAAATGTCCACCTCATATTCAATGTGGGACTAAATGTTTGAACAACTTTTTAGTCTCCTTTAGCTTTTGAATTAGACTAACTTTAGATTTGAATATCTCATTCATTCAAAATGGAATTGAACATGTGAATATACCACGTTCATCTCCAATGGAAGGAGAATACACTCCAATCATTATCCGGTTGATTTTATCTACGGATCTCGCCTTAATTCAGCTCAAAGATTCACTTTTTAATTCTTCCTTTTTCCAACAGAATCATTGATTTTATTTTCCAATATAACCTTGTGAGATCTTAGATAAGGGGTGTAAACTATCAATCTATACTCAATAGTGAACGAGATAATGTAGACTTGAATATGAGATTTTTCATTACTAAAGCTCAATTATGAAAATAACATACGAATCATGACTATCATTAACTACATTAAAATATGCATCATGGACAAGTGTTTTCCACGATCAATTAAAGAACTTTTATTATACACACGAGATGTCTTAATTTATGAAAACCAGCAAACTGATCACTACACATTTATTAGTTCGCCCATTTCTAGAGCACAGGGATGTTGAAACACATGCAAAAAGAAAATATGTATTAAAGAATCTCATTCCCAAATCATTGATTTTACTTTTCAAGTCATGTTTCCTTTTGTTTCAAGTCCAGCAAAGCGCAACTAATCTTTTGAACCAGTATCCATTTGGACGGCACGAAATCATAAGAAAAAAATTGAAGCGGTGGTCAAATCAAAATCACGGTAAAGAATCCTTTGCCGGAATTGAGAGAACCCAAACAGTTTGGTGGGGGTGTGCTGGCTTGAGATTTCCCAAATGCAAGGGGCCAAATAGCAAAAACCAACGACACTTTTCCCCATGTCTTTTCTGGAATTTGCACATCTTATCTCTCCTCTTAAAAAAAAATAAGTTTTTTTTTTTGTAACCAGCGATTTGCGATGCCTATCCGCTTCCCATGCATCTATGACGGGCCCACTTTCAGAACACAGCAGATTTCATAACGCCCAGTCGCACACCAGTACGTTTCAGGGGAACGTCACATAAAAGTTCGCTTGCTAATTAGAATTTACAGATTCAAATCAGTTTATTCTAATTTTACAATCATTGTATCAGTTTAATTTATAGTTTATATTGGTAGGTTAGGCAGTTTGTGATGGATCAGAGCTATCGAGATTTGAATTTCAGGCCTACGACGGTATGATTGATGCTCATTGAAGTCGGATTAAATCTACTCATAATAATAAAAAAAAGTCGTTCTGGAAACGGGAGGAAAAAAAAAAACGCTTCGTATTAACAAAAAAAAAAAGTACGCATGCAATAACTTCTTTGAAAGAAGACAATTATTAATTAAAAATCCCAACAAGTTTTTCTGTTGTACACATGAACCATACAACTGCAATTTTGAACATTTTACGTCATGGTAAAATTGCGAACATGGACGAAATTAGAACCCTGAATAGAATAAACATCTAAAATTCACCAGCGTTCTGTCCTGGTTAGATCCAGGCTAGAACTTTAACTAGATCAAAACCTGGTCGGTTCCGAACCCAGTCCCCCAAACAGTGAGCCTGGGTTTTCTCCGATGAGTCTGACTCATATAAAAACTTTGTCCGTTCCTCTATCTGTTCGTCTGTCTGTCCGTCTTCATCGGCACAAGAGACAGAGAGAGAGCAGCGTCGACTCCTTTCTTCTTCCTCTTCTCCTCCTCATGATCGATCGGTTGGTTTCCCACCAGCAGTGACAGTATACTAGTAGTTACCAAGCTTTAACAAAAAATAAAACCCAGTTTAATCAAACCAAGCGAAGCGAGGTTTTCTCACGTAATTCTTTCACAAAAGTTCTCCATCCGCCTGTCCGTTTTCATCCCAGAGAGAGCAGCAACGGATTTTTTTCTTCCCCTCCTCCTCCTCTCTCCTGCAACCTCCTCCTCCCCGCCGCCTCCTCTTCCTCTCTCACTGCAGTCGTCGTCTCTTTCTTGTCACCGTCACTCGATTTCCCACCGTCAAAATAGTATAATAGTAATTATTTCCGGTGAAAATAGTAAATAGGAGGAAGAGAGAGCTTTAAAAAATTAAAAATTAAAAATTAAAAAAATTAAAAAATAAAAAAATAAAAAGAGAAGAGAGGAGAGGAGGGGAGGGAGGGAGGGTGAGAGAGAGAGAGGAGGGGGAGCAGCGCAAGAGAATAGGTGTGCGTTTTTTGGCTTTGCTTTGCTGCTGCTGCATGTGCTTTCTTGCCTTAATGTGATCGACAAATCCGCTCCGCCCTCAACCCCCCCCCCCCCCCCCCCCCCCCCCCCCCCCCCAACACTCTCTCTCTCGATCGATACCAAACTAAGAAACGAGAAAAAGAAAGAAGGAAAAAATGGAAAAAAAAAAAAGAAATGCCCGCACAGAAGCGGTCGCTTCCCGATGACGACGAGCCACGCCACCGCCTGATTGAGATTTTATAGATTGAAATAAAGTTCAGATTTCTTAGTCTCAATGCGAATCCGCTGTAGCAAGGGCTTCAAGCGGGTCGTGATCCTCAGGGAAGGATGCGATGCAAGCTTTTCGGCTGATTCCCCTATATGCTTCAAATAAGAAAAGAGATTAGATTTGAGAGATATATATGATATGAAAGATGTGGTTTTTACTGATTTTCTGCCACAACCCTATTGCAAGTTAAGGAGATTGAACATCATCTTAATATATGTGAAATTAATCCTAGGTTTATTAGCGAAGATGCAAGCAAGAATAAAGGAGTTTAGAATCATACTAGTTCGCACAATTGAACATTCAACACGATTTCATCTTAACATCTAAGTACAGCGAAAGAAAAGCATTACCTTGAAGTTACGCTGTCAAAGTTCTTAAATATGAAGGGTGAGGAATTATTTAAAAGTGTAACTTAGATTAGAAAGCTGATTATCCATTTAGTCCTCAAGCAATCTACTTTAAACCTAAGGTTTCTAAAAGTATTATTAATCTGTTCAACTCCAAACATGCTTAGGGTTGCTTAAGAATTCAGCAACCACAAAGGAAGATTAGTTCATCATCTTTTTATTATTTTTCTTTTCTTTTTTTTTATATGAGAAGAATAAAGAAGAGAGAAAATAAAAAGAATCGAGAGATCACAGATCAAACCAAACTCAAGAAATCACAAAGTAAATGCAAAATTAAATGACAGAAATTAAGTGGCAAAAAGGTAACCTTTATTCGAGAGTAAACTCCAATTACAAAGCTCCTTCTTCTCCACACCGTGCTTGAAACAAAGATTACAACTTGCTGAAATTTAAAGAAAAATAGCTAAAGAAACCCTAACACGTCTCTGGATGCCCTCTCTGCTGCGCCTGCAGAGATATTTATAGTGCAGAATGTAGAGGAGTCCCGGATGAAGTCGCCAACGAAATCTGGTAGCCTGACTCATCCACTTTGCCGCAAAAACCCAAGTTTTGCCGCGGATTTGCGGCAATTTAGTGACGTCTGGCCACGCGCTTTGGCGCGTGGCCTCTCCTGGTCCGTCCATGTGGGATTTTGCTTCTGGAATATGTATCCTGACCTTTTAATCTGGATTTTTGAGATAACTTGGTAATCAAGTTACCCTTAATCCAGATTTCTTTAAATCCTCTTTCCACGAAATTCTTCTTTATCTTGGCTTTTATCCTCATCTGCAAGTGTTTAGGGTTGGATAGAAGTCTATCCTTCCCTTATCTCTGATATTTGCAATTTTTAGCCCTTGTATTTGCATTTTGACTCTTTGTATTTGCACTTTTTCATCTGGGCTTCAAACATGGGCTTTTGGGCTCTTTAAGCTTCATTTCTTATTAAATTGATAATTTGAGGCCTGCACACATTAAATAACGAAATATTAATAAATGTGCATTATAATATGAATAAATGTGCAAATGTGATGGTATATATGATGACAATTATGCATTTTTCACTACCTATCACACCCCCACACTTATCTTTTTGCTCGTCCTCGAGTAAAAATCAAAAAGAAAGAGAAAAATCTAACTAGCTAACTCACTTTCGTAGGAATCACGGTTGCACTTAGCATGTGCAACAAGCCGTTAAACCCCTAGGTTACCCTAGAGGACGAGTGTTGTCTCGTGAGGGTTTTCAGCGGATTACACCCACAAAATCCATAAAAAGGAAAATATTTGTCTTATATTGGAAGAGACTAAATAGTCTATAAGTTTTAGGATCCTCAATTTTATTCATTCTTCAAACCTAGTCTTTATAAAGTCAATTGTTATTCATTTTAGGTAAGGATTAAAATTGAATTTCTAATATAGTCTTTTTCGTTACCAAAAGTCATACGCACCCTTGTGAATCTAGGAATTCCTTAACTTGGACTCTCATGCCTCTTTATTATTTTTATAACATCATCTAATTTTCTTTCGTGTAAGTATCAAGGCTTATTGAGGCCCTCATACCTAACTAATTGACTATTAGATGTGTTAATATAATTTTTTTTTTTGGCATGTATAACTCATCTAATTTTCTTTCGTATAAGTATCAAGGCTTCTTGAGGCCCTCATACCTAACTAATTGACTAATAGATGTGTTAATACATATATTATATTTCTTAGTCTTCTTAGGCTTTCTAATCCACCCATGTAACGAACTTAAAGTCGGTGGCTCCCAAACCGGTTGGCTTTAGGGCACCAGGTGAGAAAACACCCCGCGGACTCAAATTCGAGTGAACTAGGCCCCAAAACTAAGGACTTTATTTTACTCACCTTTAGGCATGAATACTTATGCTTCTTGAGGCACATGTATCAGCTTAATTGGTGATATTATTATTATTATTATTTTTTCTTTTTTTTTTATGAGGCACAAGGTCTTTGTCTTAGAATCCTAGATATGCATTTGTATGCACATTTCATTAAGGTAAAAATCAAGACTAATTATTTATTCAATTTCTCTCCTATACCTAAAAATTAACAATTTATTTATTTTGACCAAGTTTTTAGAAATCCTAATCATGATTTTCCTAATCCTTAAAACTAACTTAGATTTCTTTCAAAAAATAAGTCAAAATATTTCCTTTTTATAAGTTTTTTTTTCATTTTTTTTAAATGTTAGAAAAAAAAATTTTTTTAAAATGTTAGAACAAATAAAGAGAAATTTTTTTTTTTTATTAATTAATCTTTTCTATGTTAGTAAACCCTCCCCCACACTTATCTCATGCATTGTCCTCAATGTATGAAATGCATGAATGCATGAAGAAAAATGTAAAGAGAGGCAAAGAATAATAGTATACCATAATATGTACAACACATGTATCACTCTCACCTAGAGCTGCTTAGGATTCATCCCTCTAGCTCGTTTCCCATCATTCCAATGGGTTCTCTTTATAAGGCACAATGGGAAGACCAACATTTTTGTTTTAACTTTCTCTCCCCCCAGTTTCATCTTCTTTAGGCTCTTCCTCATCATATGTCCACCTCCATTATTCAAAAATTCATCACACCTTTCAGTTGGAACTTCCTTGCCGAGAAATTCTAGCTCAGTTCCGTACATCTCCTCAAAACTTAAATCAACACTTTTCCCTGAAAGTGAATAATTAACCAACATCTCCTTAATCGGTGTATCTAAACATAGGAGTTCTTCTTCAAAGAGACTTTCGAAAGTTAAGTCAATCGGAGTTTCTTGAACTATATTCTCATGCGATATTTCAGTGCTTGGCTCTTTGAAGATACTTAGATCAAATCTTCGCTTTTTAAATGGAACTTTAAAATTATAATCCTCAACATGTGTCATCTTATCACTAAAATCGCACTTATCCTCAAATAACTTGTCAAGAAATAGAGACTCATTTTCACTTTCTTTTTCACAAATGTTCTCGATGAAGTTCACCTCAAATGCTTGGTCTTTAATCTTACGAGATTGGTTTTCCAGGTTGAAGACATTGACCTCTTTAGTCATGTTTCCAAAAGTCAACCTCATGGATCCATTCCTACAATTTATGATCGCATTTGCAGTTGCAAGGAACGGACGCCCTAGGATAACGGGAGTTTGAGACCGAAGAGTGGATACAGGTTCGGTCTCCAGAACAACAAAATCTACTGGGTAGATAAACTCCCCAACTTGGACGAGCACATCGGTAATTTCTCCTTTGGGAATTTTATGGATCGGTCAGCCAATTGGATTGTAACCTTAGTCGGACTAAGTTCGCCCAACCCAAGTTGTTGGTAAACTGAGAAGGGGAGTAAGTTGATACTTGCTCCCAAATCAAGAAGTGCATGCTTAATTGCAGTTTGACCTATTGTGCAAGAGATGGTGGGGCAACCAGGGTCCTTATACTTGACAGGGATCTGGTTGGACAATAGCTCACTAATGTTAGTGGCTAGAAAAACCTTCTTGGGCACATTAGTCTTTCTCTTCTTTGTGCACATGTCCTTAATAAACTTGGCATACTTAGGGACTTGTTGAATTGCATCAAGAAGAGGTATATTGATCTTGACTTGATTAAAAATCTCGCGTACCTTATCCATTTGTGCACATTGCTTATCTTTAAGCCTATTTGGGTAGGGTGCGATGGGCTTGTGCATATCTTCGGCTGACTTATTTTTTTTCGTGTTGTTGGCATTAAGTTGGGATGGAGTGGGATCAGGCAAGCTGAATGCTTGTTTAGAACTTGATGGTGTTGATACTTGGTTATCAACTTGTTTTCCCGACCGCAATGTATGAATTGCATTGCACTGACTCATATGATTCTCTTCAGCCAAGTGAGCTTGACTAGAGTTCCTAGGGTTTGGGAATGGTTGACTAGGTAGAGTACCCTTTTGCCTTTCTTGCTGATTCATTTGCATCTCTATCCTAGTCAAAACTTGAGCCAGCGTGTCATTGCTTTTAACGAGAGTGTCCACCTTTCTTTCCATATTGGAGAGCCTTGATTCCATTTGTGAATATTGGAAAGAGGGTGGAGGATTTTGATAGGGCGGATTTTGGAAATTGTTGGAGAATTTGGGCCTAGTTTGATCATTGTTACTTTGGCCCCATGACAAATTGGGATGGTTTCTCCAACCGGGATTGTAGGTGGGCGAATATGGATTGTTGACGGGCGGATTGTTGGCGGGCCTTGTGAAGGCCGCACTCATATGTTCGGGCAAGCTTTGATGCGCGATAAAAACAGGACATTCCTCGAACACATGGTTCATATCTTGACAATAAGTACAGCCCGCCGAAGTTGTTGGGCTGACTTGGTTCACAGAGACTGGCTCTTTAGTTTCAAGAGCCTCTAGTCTTCGCATAACAGCAGCTAACTTAGCATCGGTTGCTATGTTGGCCTCAATGGAATGGATACCTCCTTTTGAAGAAGTAGGGTCATTAGTCCTAGATTTTTCAGGAGTAGGTTCCCATTGGATGGTATTTTCAGCTAATTCCTCATACAATTTCCATCCATCAGTTTCGTCCTTTTTCAGAAATCCTCCTTGGCACATGGATTCTAATAACGTTTTAGTTTGATATTCTAATCCATCATATAGAACTTGGCATAATCGCCATTTCTCTATCCCATGGTGAGGGCATTGGGCAAGGAGGTCCTTGAAACGTTCGAAGTATTTCCAAAAGGGCTCATTGGCTGTCTGCTTAAACTGTAGGATATTCTTCCTAATCAATGCAGTCTTGTGAACAGGATAAAATTTCTTTAAGAATGCCTTAACAAAATTATCCCAAGAAGATATAGAACCGGCCTCTAGACTGTAGAGCCATTTCTTTGCTAAATCCTTCAAAGCAAAGGGGACAAACCTAAGTTTGATGTCATCTTTTCCTAACGTAGGAATATTCATCATGAGACATACTTCCTCAAATTCCCTTATGAAGAAGTATGCATCCTCGGAGTCAAGTCCATGAAATTTCGGAAGGGTGTTGATGTATTGTGGCTTAAGCTCAAATGGGTCAACACCTTCATCGTTAAGCTTGATGCAAGAAGGAAGAGAGGTCCTAATAGGATAGAACCTATCTTGGAGTGATATTGGTTGTGCCATGTGTGGGTCGGGCTTGAGCTCGGGTGGTGAACTAATTCTAGTTAGCCTGGATGTAAGTGGGTCTCTCGACCAAGCGGGCATGCACAATCAGCAAACAAGTTCACCCAATCAATCAATAAAAAAGAAAAACAATCAAAAATCCTAATCTAGGGTAAGCCTTGATCTAGACGACTCCTAACTTTAGACTGTCCTTAGGAGGTCTACTGTCGACGTTAACCACAAGCTAATCGGCCAGGTAGGTGGCAAGACCGGTGGGAGGTTTTCCGTCAGAGACGTTCCTTAATTAAATAACCACCGTTCTTCGGGCTTTCGGCCCTCAATCCCCTGCCTAGACACCGATTTGACAAGAGTTAATTTCGAACAATTTTCCTCCTTCGGTCAATCTCCTATTGAGTCCGAGTTAACCTAGGGCCAACGTCTAGTCAAATTTTACTTAAGGTTAGGGTTGTGAGTGTGACGGATATGATTTGTGGGCCAAGGAAGGGTGATGAAATCCCCACCTTATCTTGCTTATGGGTTATGCCCTTAAGATGAATTAGTGTACGTGTAAAGCGGTAGAAAAGTAATCACTCAAGAAAGCAGTAAACAACCAAGAGTGTTTCCTAATCTATATGCTATGCAAACGTACCTTGTCGCCAGCACTCTTCAACAGAATTAAAAAATGTAAATAGACACGTGCCCTAAATGCAAGAGTCTAAAAAAAATTTTTTTTTTATTTTCAACAAATGAGTTAATGTTATTAATTAGCAGTTGCAGAGTAATCACAGAGAAATAATATCACAGCAGAAAATAGAATTTTGCACTGCAGAGCAACCTGCAGAAAAATATATCAGTAGTCCACTACAATTGCCGCGGATTCGCGGCTTTTGCCGCGTTTCTGCGGCAAAGTTGTAGGTCCAGGTGCTCTGCCTTCGAGGGCAGAGGCACTGGATAGCTATATGTGCTTTCTGCTGCTCTGTTTTTGTTTCCTGTTCTCTGTACCTGCAACAGAAAAGAAAGAATGATTAGAACGAGGAAATCGTGCCGTTCCTTCCCCGGCAACGGCGCCAAAATTTGATTGAGATTTTATAAATTGAAATAAAGTTCAGATTTCTTAGTCTCAATGCGAATCCGCTGTAGCAAGGGCTTCAAGCGGGTCGTGATCCGCAGGGAAGGATGCGATGCAAGCTTTTCGGCCGATTCCCCTGTATGCTTCAAATAAGAAAAGAGATTAGATTTGAGAGATATATATGATATGAAAGATGTGGTTTTTACTGATTTTCTGCCACAACCCTATTGCAAGTTAAGGAGATTGAACATCATCTTAATATATGTGAAATTAATCCTAGGTTTATTAGCGAAGATGCAAGCAAGAATAAAGGAGTTTAGAATCATACTAGTTCGCACAATTGAACATTCAACACGATTTCATCTTAACATCTAAGTACAGCGAAAGAAAAGCATTACCTTGAAGTTACGCTATCAAAGTTCTTAAATATGAAGGGTGAGGAATTATTTAAAAGTGTAACTTAGATTAGAAAGCTGATTATCCATTTAGTCCTCAAGCAATCTACTTTAAACCTAAGGTTTCTAAAAAGTATTATTAATCTGTTCAACTCCAAACATGCTTAGGGTTGCTTAAGAATTCAGCAAACCACAAAGGAGATTAGTTCATCATCTTTTATTATTTTTCTTTTCTTTTTTTTATATGAGAAGAATAAAGAAAGAGAGAAAATAAAAAGAATCGAGAGATCACAGATCAAACCAAACTCAAGAAATCACAAAGTAAATGCAAAATTAAATGACAGAAATTAAGTGGCAAAAAGGTAACCTTTATTCGAGAGTAAACTCCAATTACAAAGCTCCTTCTTCTCCACACCGTGCTTGAAACAAAGATTACAACTTGCTGAAATTTAAAGAAAAATAGCTAAAGAAACCCTAACACGTCTCTGGATGCCCCTCTCTGCTGCGCCTGCAGAGATATTTATAGTGCAGAATGTAGAGGAGTCCCGGATGAAGTCGCCAACGAAATCTGGTAGCCTGACTCATCCACTTTGCCGCAAAAACCCAAGTTTTGCCGCGGATTTGCGGCAATTTAGTGACGTCTGGCCACGCGCTTTGGCGCGTGGCCTCTCCTGGTCCGTCCATGTGGGATTTTGCTTCTGGAATATGTATCCTGACCTTTTAATCTGGATTTTTGAGATAACTTGGTAATCAAGTTACCCTTAATCCAGATTTCTTTAAATCCTCTTTCCACGAAATTCTTCTTTATCTTGGGCTTTTATCCTCATCTGCAAGTGTTTAGGGTTGGATAGAAGTTTATCCTTCCCTTATCTCTGATATTTGCAATTTTTAGCCCTTGTATTTGCATTTTGACTCTTTGTATTTGCACTTTTTCATCTGGGCTTCAAACATGGGCTTGGATCTGGGCTTTTGGGCTCTTTAAGCTTCATTTCTTATTAAATTGATAATTTGAGGCCTGCACACATTAAATAACGAAATATTAATAAATGTGCATTATAATATGAATAAATGTGCAAATGTGATGGTATATATGATGACAATTATGCATTTTTCACTACCTATCACCTCCCCCGCCCTACCGCTGGCGACAGTTCAGGTGGAGGAGGGCGACGGAGGAGGAGAGCAGAAGCAGCAGTATCAGCAGTCGCCGCCACCCAATCAGCAGCAGGCAGAGCTGCCCAAACAAGAAGAAGTTGAGAATCTCCCCTGTGCAGTCTGACTTTTTTAGGATCTTGACCCGTACCGGCCTCATAATAACGGTTTCGTAGTCCAGATTCGGAGGACGAGCAGTGGCGTACGCAAAATTTTCGCTCAATGAGAACGGAGATATTATAAACTAAAATTGAAATCTCTAATCCAAAGTTGAAGATTAATTTTTATGAATTATCGCTCTGTCCAACCAATCTCTAGTCCAAAGTGTTCAAATTAGTTATAACTAAGAAATGCTATTTTGATGAAGTAATTGATGTATAATAAAACATGCAATTAGCTTGAGATAATTAAGCATGTCATGAGTCAGAAATTGGAATGAATTTATGAAATAAAAGGAATTAGACTTTGTACTCATTACCTCATCAATACATTAGCTTAAACTGTTGGGCAAAGTAGTTGTGTGATATGGCACCATTCCTTCATAGCTTTTTATCTGAAATCTGACTGAGACATTTCTTCAAGCACCTTCCGTACATCAAGAACCTAGGCTGGAAAACTAAAAAAATAAAACTTTGAGTAAAATCAAATTACATAAGAAATTGAGATTGCAAACCAATTAATAACTTAAGATTACAAATTCTACATTGGCGGAGAGACGAGTTCAATTGGAGAGAGAATTATAGCTGGGAATAGTAAGTATAGCAGAAAATGCTACTTTGATGAAGAAATTGATGATATGATAAAAGATGCAATGTAACTTGAAATAATTAAGGTGTCAAGAGTCACAAATTGACGTGATTATCTCACAGAAACTTGCGTGGGGAATTATAATCCATTGGTTTAAACTGTTGAGGTATGGCACCATTCTTTCATTTTCTTTTGTCTGGATTCTGCCTGGGATACTTCATCAAGCACCTTCCACACATCAAGAACTTAGGCAAAAAATAAATGAATTAAATTTTTGAGCAAAAACAAAATTAAATATAATATGAGATTGACATTGCAAACTAATTACATAACTAGAGATTACAATTCTACATTGGCAACAAGTTCAAGAAATTTGAGTGGGAAAATTATTAAAGAAAAAAGTTTAACCTTTTAGAAAGAGATATGTAGAGAGGAGGAGAGAGTTGCGGGGTTGGATATGCAGTGAGAGAGATCGGAGAGGAGGGGCTGGATCTACGGTGAGAGATCGAGGTCGAGGGTTGGAGCTCGAGGTTAAGGGTTACGGGATTGAGAGAGAGGGGTTGAGGCTGGAACTGTACCTGCGGTGAGAGAGGTCCGGAGAGAGGAAGAGGGAAAGAGTCAATCGGAGAGAGAGGGAGGGAGCTGCGCCACTGCGAAAGGGAAGAGGGGGATAGGGAGAGAGACAGAGAGATCGGGAGAGATATTTGAAGTGGGCGGGGTTTTCTTGAAGCAGGTTTTTACACTCCAAACCTGCCTTTATTTGTTACAAACCCTATCCACACCAGCCCTGTTAAAGGTAAACCACATATTGTTGGGTATTCTGCTTAACAAGAATCAATCTGACAACTAATCAAGATCACTGAGATATCAACAATCTAATTGGCCAGGTCGGCAAATATCAGGTGGGAGGTTTTCCGTTCAATAGAACGTTCCTTAATTTAAGAACCACCTTTCATTTCCTTCCTTGGTTAAAGCACCAATTAGACTGAATCCAAGTCAGTCTCGATATACTATAAAGTATATCTCCTGTATAAAGGACTTAATCCACTTATACAGTATTTAGAGTGAGGTACGCTTATAGCGAATCTCCTTAAGACAATTACGTCCCCCGCACTGGTGCTAACGGGATAATGGACGCTGGTCTCCCAATACAACACTCTTTCACGGTATTTGGATAGCACTACCAAATCACCGTACGGTCGAACCGTAGTCAACCAGTACCTTCACAGGATCGTTGAAGCAGCGGTACAAGGACAAATTTCAAACGAATATTTGCCTTTACTCTTCTGGAGGAGCACCCACTGTTGAGGACGAAGGAAGGTTGAAGAATATCTTTCTTCAGAAGTACCAGATTCAGACAACAATTCTTATAAAAGAATATGTTGAATTTTCTGATTCCTCTTTCAGAACAATTTTTCAGAATCTCTGTTGGAAGTTGCTTCGGAAACCGAGTCACTGATTTCCCACTTCCCTTTTGAGAAGTCACTTCAGAACTCCACTTTTCCAATTCAGAATGCAAAACTTAGTTCGCAGTTCAGAATTCAGAGAGAGAGAAGAGAAGTTGTTGTCTTGGTGTGTTTCAATTGAGAGTCAGGAGGGCTTTATATAGCCTGCAGGAGGGGCCAACGGGTTCAAACCCAATGAAAGGTTGCACCCTTTCGACCCAGCAGTCGTGTCTGTTGGCTGCCCAAAAGATGCACCCAACAGTCACAACTGTTGGCAGTCCAACAGTTGCAACTGTTGGTATTCCAACAGACTTGGAGCGGGTTGGTTCGGATACGGATACCCATACCCGCAGACCCTTCAAAAAGAACCAGGCCGGGTAGGGAACCCGAACCCGAACCCGAACCCCGGCCCAGGCCCGAGCACGAGCCCGGCCCGGCCCCGGCACCGGCACCGGCGCCGGCCGGCCGGCCGCCGCCGCCAGCGGCGGCGCGCGCGCATGTGCGGACATAGATCCCTCCCAATCGCGCGCGAAAACTCCAAGTACCCAAAGGGCACGCCCTTTGTTCTCATTTTCTTTATTTATACACCACAAACTTCCATCCCACGGCCAATGTGGGACTAAATGATTTAAGCTACCTTTAGTCCCGTTTTGGCTTTGAATTAGGCAATCTTTGGACTTGAATATCTCATTCATTCGAAGTCGGAATTGAACATGTGAATATACCACGTTCATCACCAATGGAAGGAGAACACACTCCAACCATCATTCGGTTGATTTGATCAACGGATCTTACCATAATTCATCTCGAAGATTCACTTTTATATTCTTCAATTCCAACAATCCCCCACAATGAATGGAGATTCAAGGAAATGACACACAAAGAGACTAACTCTATTGTGTAAGGTACTTTAGAAAAGAAACTGCATAAGGATATGTAACACCCCGCTCCCAGAATACGTACTTAGTTGCGTATTCAGATTTCTCGATCGTATTTTTTGATTTCCTTCCTGTATTTGTTTGGTATTATGAATTGTTTACATGATTGTTTTGTCTTGGATTGGATTCATGGACTCGGATTGTCCTAGTCTGAACCAAGGACCCGATCTCAGGTTATTGCTCGATTTAGTCATTCCGGTATTTCGATTTGACCGATTTTAGTTTTAAATACCATTTTCCAATATTCTAAATTTTTCATGATTTTCTGGAATTTTCCTGAATTAAGTTGAAAATCTTCAAAACCGGTGTCGGCGAGTTTCGCTGACCGATTCCCGGATTTTTAATTACAAATAAGATTGGAATTACCATAAGTGTCTTTAGACATTATTTCTTAAAACCATATTTTCTATCTAAATACTTTTTCTGAGAATTTTCAGAATTTATCAAAACCCGGCCAATCCGGTGTAGACCGAGATTGACGATGGACTTCAGGATTTTATTTTGAAAATGGCATTGAATTTCTGAAAACCGATTTCACCAAAATCATTTTATAATATTTATGATTTTTGAGAATTTTTGGGAAACTTTCCGAGCTATTTCATTTTTAGACTTTTCCGGAGTTTTTCAGTGTTTTCCCAGTTACCAAGGAATTACCCAGATATTTCACTTTTCCCTTTTCTCCATTTTCTCTCTCCTTCCTCAAACGTGAGATTCACCTACCTTGATTCTGCATTAAATACGGAGATCCTCTCCACACCTCCCCATGCTGCATTTAATGCACTGATTATCAATTTCATCAAGTCATTATGATTTTCTCTCTCCTCTATTAAACGCAGCTTTTGGCTTTCTCCCTAAACGCGGCTTTAATTCCCGCGTTTAGCCCAATTTGGCCTAAACGCAGGCTTGTGTGCTGCGTTTGGGAGAGGGAGACAAGTTCTCCTCTTTTGTTTCCTTTGTGTTAAATGGTGTGCAACATTATTATATTCTCCCTTCTCTCTCTTCATTTATTTATTCTCTTCTAAAATGTCTTCTCCAAGATATTCCATTCCTCTCTCATCACCATAACCGGCCAAGTGGCCAAGAGAGTCACCTAACTCCCCAATTTTACACAAACCCCTCTCTAACTTCTATTTACATCTCCTTCACATTTCATACCAACTATAAAAGGTGCTTCCCCTTCATTCCTTTTTATTTTCTTCATTCTCCACCAAGAAAGCCTTCACCTTCTCCAAACTACCATCACCACTCCATCATCTCCTTGAGGCCGGCCAACTCCTTTGGATTGGGGGCCGTGCTTTTCATCATCGGCAAGACGCTGAGACCGGCCACTCCTTTTGGATTGGGGCCGAGCTTCTCTTCGCTGAAACGCATCTGAGGTACATTGTTAGGCGAGTGATCTCGCTTTGACTTCTTACTTCATTGGTTGTGCGAGTGTTCTCGCTATCCTCTTGCCTTCCCATTTTCATTGACTATGCGAGTGATTTCCTCGCCAAGACTTGGGCAACTTTTTCCCATACTTGTATTTTATGGCATGCAACATAATCAAACAACCACAACTCCCAAAAGCTAAATCTGTTCTCTGTTGGACTCTATTAGTCGACTTGACCCATCTACAAGTCGACTAACCCCTTTGAAACGCAGTCCTATTTCTGAAACGCAGACTTCATTAGTCGACTAACCCTTTTGACCTAGTTGACTAACTTCTCTCCTGAGACGCGGCTTTTTGAGACGCAGCCTTCATTAGTCGACTAATCCATTTGTTACAGTCGACTAACTTTCCTTCTGAAGACGCACCCTTCCTGAAACGCAGTCTTATTAGTCGACTACCTAATTGTTCCCAGTCGATTAACTTTCCTTCCTGAAACGCAGCTTTCCCAAACGCAAACTTTACTAGTCGACTCGACCTCCTCTATAGTCGACTAACCCCTTCACTAGTCGACTACCTATTTTCCCTAGTCGACTAAGTTTGGCTGATTGCTATGTTTAATCACTTTATTGACAATAGATCCTTCCCGTTGACCTTGTATTGATTACATACCTCCAGTTGCTCAGCTCCACTTGATGATTTCTCGACTATCACTCTACTACTTGCCAGATACAAACTGATATATATACCTGTCTGACATGTTATCACCTGATTCCGGACATACTATTACTCGACACTAATTCATGTTGTACCACCTGTTCCCGACAAGTCCTGAATGGAACTAAGTGCCACACGGAACAAAGTGCCACATCACACACGTGGTGGGGGCCACCTCTTGAATCCGTGGGAGGCCACCTCTAGAATCCATTCCCCTCAGAACAAAGTGCCACATCACACTCGTGGTGGGGGGCTACCTCTTGAATCTGTAGGGCCACCTCTTGTTTGTACCTGAGTTCCTGTTATGATTCCCGCAATGTGATCCTGATTCCTGATCATGTCCTGCTCCTGTTATTCCCGTTAAGTGATTCTTACTTGATATATTATAATTAGACAACTTGCACCCGGTTTGGGGGAAACTGATGGGCCCTGATTAATCATGTTCATGGTGGCACTATCGAGTCACGCGTAGCCACATACTTGAGGGATCACCTGGCGGCCACCAGGGATTCCGTGGGGTGTACTGGCACCCCTACTCCTGATTATTCATGCCGAGTATGCACACGCCCTAGGCCTATTTCTATGGATCTGCGATACTCTATTCCTGTTCGGGGGCGTCCATAAGTCCCGGTACCTAGCGGTACGTTCCGGCTCAGCACCGGATATTCCTGAACCGTTGTCCCGGGCATGTACGGGGCCCATCCAGAACATGATTCATTGAACTTCATCAGTTTCCAAATAACTGGCTATATAAGTTGTGAGTGGAAGTATGTGGAATGGGACACATACTGAAGCCTGCAACTTAGGCGGCCCCAATTATTATAATAGGCTAAATTGTCATTGTTGTATTGTTTTGTAACTCGAGCTGTACGCGTTCAGGTTACGGTAACATGAGGTAAAAGTATATAGATGAGGGTTTCCTTATTTGGATTATTCCTTCGAGGTACTAATCTCATGGAGCCATGACCTAAACCTGTATAAATGGATTTACTCGTAATCGGTTTTGTTCTGTTTTATCGGTTTTATGTTAGCTTAGGAGATAATCAGCATTGCCCTATCTACTTTATGCCTTATCCTGTTGTATCTCGGATGTCACCTACTGCATTCCTTTATTCCTGTATGCTTATGTCTACAACATGGCTTTCATGCTTATAATCTAGATTTACTGTTACACATGTGCTTAACTATGCTCGCCATTTGGCTTTCGTGTTACTACTCGCCTGGGGAGTTTCATCTGACTCCCCTGGATTCTCATGTCCAGGTCCTGGAGCTTGAAGCTAGGAGATTTTCTTGCAGAGTACTTAGCTTACTTCTGCGGAGCAGTCAGATCAGCTGTAGCTCCAGTCTCATCCTTACTTCCCCTGTTGGCTCGTGGCTCCTCCAGTTATCTCGTGAGCGCCCTTTTGTACTGTTCATATATGTACATCTCTTTGTATTCTCGCATTTGCGCCTATCAGGTGATGTAATATTATTGTAATATTTATCACCTCTGGTGATAACTTTGTAATTGTACTCATATGTTGGAATGTATAATGCACCACTGGCTTCCGTACTCTGATTCTTGCCTGTACTGATGCTTAGCGTATATATGTGAGGGTATTTCTGACCTGCGTATATACGTTGCAGTAACGTCTCCGTACCCGCCGGATCGGGGCGTTACAGGGTGGTATCAGAGCCTAGGCTCTCACATCCTCAGTACGTCCAGATGGCAAATTAATGGTAAAGATATTTACAACTGGAATACAAGAGTCCTGGTTATACAATCCAACTACAAGTACAGAGTTATCTATCCCTTCCTTCTGATCTATTTCTTGAATCCTGAAACCTTCAAATCTTTTACTTTCCAGTTTCTTCTTGTCACCCACTCCAACCAACTCAGATATGGAAAGACGGGGAACGCGAAATGGCCCTAGTACCTCTCAAGATGGGTCCAACAGAGACAGTGATGGTATGATGAGGGTACTTCAAGGGATGATGCAGAGTCAACAACAACAGACAGAGCTTCTGCGCCAAGGACTGTTAGTTGCACCCCGAGAACAGAGGCCAGGCAACGTGTCAGATTTCAGGAGATTACAGCCGGCGATCTTTTCAGGAACGAAGAAGCCTCTGGATGCAGAACAGTGACTGATAGACACAACAGATCTTTTGAAGGCGGCCCGAGTCCCTGATGAGAACCAAGTGGAAGTGGCCAAGATACAACTGAAGGATGTGGCCAGAACCTGGTGGTTGGCAGAAGAAGCAACACTGGAGAAACCCATTACGTGGGACCAGTTCTCAAAGGGTTTCTATGAGAGATTCTTCCCTGCAACAGCTCAAAGGAAATGGAAGAACAATTTATCCGACTACAACAACGGAATCGGTCAGTGGATGAATATGCTGCCGAATTCTTGAGGCTTAGCAGGTTTGCACCCTACATGGTGGCAGACGAAGAAAAACGGGCTAGCCGATTTCAGCAAGGGCTGAAGATGGATGTCCAGATGTATCTTATTCCTCAACAGCTGAAGACATACTCTCAGGTTCTCTCCATTGCCCGTGAAGTGGAACGAGGACTGGAGAAGAAGAGTGAAAACCAGGTGCAGAGCAAGTCAGCGAAGAGACCCTTTCAGTTGATGAACGAAGAAGATGCAGCCAGGACAATCAATGGTCCGATGATCAAGCGACCATTCCAACCTCCCCCTCAACAGATGATATGCGGGTACTACAGGAAGCCCGGACACATCCAACGCAATTGCCGAAAAGCTAATGGGCTATGCTTGGTATGTGGATCTGGAAATCACTCTATAGGTGATTGTCCGTTCAAGAGGACCTATCCAATACCACCACCAGCATTTCCAGCACGAGCAGCACCCCCGCACTCCCAGCTCCACCACTAAGAAGGAACCCAGAACCCGTAGACCGAAGAGCTCCATTTCCACCTCAGCAACAGGGTCATCCACAGAGAGGAGCAAGACCTAGAGCAGATCATGGCAGAGGTCAAACCTACAACATGGCGGCAGAGGTGTCAGACGAAGCAGCAGCAGAATATGAGACCCAGTATCTGGAACAGGAACCTTGAGGATGGCACTGTGACCGCTACCCCTGATCCTTTTGTATTTTGAGTTGGTAATCTTTGGTGTATATTCCACTTCATCATCCTCTCATGATCCACCCTAGTCTCTCCTGCGTGCATCTTACCCTGTTTTGTTTTGTTTTGAAGCCTTCGTTTCCGCCCTTGTCCCCTTCGTGTTCAATTTACCTCTTATCGAAATTGCGAGGACGCAATTTTTTGTAAGGTGGATGGATTGTAACACCCCGCTCCCAGAATACGTACTTAGTTGCGTATTCAGATTTCTCGATCGTATTTTTTGATTTCCTTCCTGTATTTGTTTGGTATTATGAATTGTTTACATGATTGTTTTGTCTTGGATTGGATTCATGGACTCGGATTGTCCTAGTCTGAACCAAGGACCCGATCTCAGGTTATTGCTCGATTTAGTCATTCCGGTATTTCGATTTGACCGATTTTAGTTTTAAATACCATTTTCCAATATTCTAAATTTTTCATGATTTTCTGGAATTTTCCTGGATTAAGTTGAAAATCTTCAAAATCGGTGTCGGCCAGTTTCGCTGACCGATTCCCGGATTTTTAATTACAAATAGGATTGGAATTACCACAAGTGTCTTTAGACATTATTTCTTAAAACCATATTTTCTATCTAAATACTTTTTCTGAGAATTTTCAGAATTTATCAAAACCCGGCCAATCCGGTGTAGACCGAGATTGACGGTGGACTTCAGGATTTTATTTTGAAAATGGCATTGAATTTCTGAAAACCGATTTCACCAAAAATTATTTTATAATATTTATGATTTTTGAGAATTTTTGGAAACTTTCCGAGCTATTTCATTTTTAGACTTTTCCGGAGTTTTTCAGTGTTTTCCCAGTTACCAAGGAATTACCCAGATATTTCACTTTTCCCTTTTCTCCATTTTCTCTCTCCTTCCTCAAACGCGAGATTCACCTACCTTGATTCTGCATTAAATACGGAGATCCTCTCCACACCTCCCCATGCTGCATTTAATGCACTGATTATCAATTTCATCAAGTCATTATGATTTTCTCTCTCCTCTATTAAACGCAGCTTTTGGCTTTCTCCCTAAACGCGGCTTTAATTCCCGCGTTTAGCCCAATTTGGCCTAAACGCAGGCTTGTGTGCTGCGTTTGGGAGAGGGAGACAAGTTCTCCTCTTTTGTTTCCTTTGTGTTAAATGGTGTGCAATATTATTATATTCTCCCTTCTCTCTCTTCATTTATTTATTCTCTTCCAAAATGTCTTCTCCAAGATATTCCATTCCTCTCTCATCACCATAACCGGCCAAGTGGCCAAGAGAGTCACCTAACTCCCCAATTTTACACAAACCCCCTCTCTAACTTCTATTTACATCTCCTTCACATTTCATACCAACTATAAAAGGTGCTTCCCCTTCATTCCTTTTTATTTTCTTCATTCTCCACCAAGAAAGCCTTCACCTTCTCCAAACTACCATCACCACTCCATCATCTCCTTGAGGCCGCCCAACTCCTTTGGATTGGGGGCCGTGCTTTTCATCATCGGCAAGACGCTGAGACCGGCCACTCCTTTTGGATTGGGGCCGAGCTTCTCTTCGCTGAAACGCATCTGAGGAACATTGTTAGGCGAGTGATCTCGCTTTGACTTCTTACTTCATTGGTTGTGCGAGTGTTCTCGCTATCCTCTTGCCTTCCCATTTTCATTGACTATGCGAGTGATTTCCTCGCCAAGACTTGGGCAACTTTTTCCCATACTTGTATTTTATGGCATGCAACATAATCAAACAACCACAACTCCCAAAAGCTAAATCTGTTCTCTGTTGGACTCTATTAGTCGACTTGACCCATCTACAAGTCGACTAACCCCTTTGAAACGCAGTCCTATTTCTGAAACGCAGACTTCATTAGTCGACTAACCCTTTTGACCTAGTCGACTAACTTCTCTCCTGAGACGCGGCTTTTTGAGACGCAGCCTTCATTAGTCGACTAATCCATTTGTTACAGTCGACTAACTTTCCTTCTGAAGACGCACCCTTCCTGAAACGCAGTCTTATTAGTCGACTACCCAATTGTTCCCAGTCGACTAACTTTCCTTCCTGAAACGCAGCTTTCCCAAACGCAAACTTTACTAGTCGACTCGACCTCCTCTATAGTCGACTAACCCCTTCACTAGTCGACTACCTATTTTCCCTAGTCGACTAAGTTTGGCTGATTGCTATGTTTAATCACTTTATTGACAATAGATCCTTCCCGTTGACCTTGTATTGATTACATACCTCCAGTTGCTCAGCTCCACTTGATGATTTCTCGACTATCACTCTACTACTTGCCAGATACAAACTGATATATATACCTGTCTGACATGTTATCACCTGATTCCGGACATACTATTACTCGACACTAATTCATGTTGTACCACCTGTTCCCAACAAGTCCTGAATGGAACTAAGTGCCACACGGAACAAAGTGCCACATCACACACGTGGTGGGGGCCACCTCTTGAATCCGTGGGAGGCCACCTCTAGAATCCATTCCCCTCAGAACAAAGTGCCACATCACACTCGTGGTGGGGGGCTACCTCTTGAATCTGTAGGGCCACCTCTTGTTTGTACCTGAGTTCCTGTTATGATTCCCGCTATGTGATCCTGATTCCTGATCATGTCCTGCTCCTGTTATTCCCGTTAAGTGATTCTTACTTGATATATTATAATTAGACAACTTGCACCCGGTTTGGGGGAAACTGATGGGCCCTGATTAATCATGTTCATGGTGGCACTATCGAGTCACGCGTGGCCACATACTTGAGGGATCACCTGGCGGCCACCAGGGATTCCGTGGGGTGTACTGGCACCCCTACTCCTGATTATTCATGCCGAGTATGCACACGCCCTAGGCCTATTTCTATGGGATCTGCGATACTCTATTCCTGTTCGGGCGTCCATAAGTCCCGGTACCTAGCAGTACGTTCCGGCTCAGCACCGGATATTCCTGAACCGTTGTCCCGGGCATGTACGGGGCCCATCCAGAACATGATTCATTGAACTTCATCAGTTTCCAAATAACTGGCTATATAAGTTGTGAGTGGAAGTATGTGGAATGGGACACATACTGAAGCCTGCAACTTAGGCGGCCCAATTATTATAATAGGCTAAATTGTCATTGTTGTATTGTTTTGTAACTCGAGCTGTACGCGTTCAGGTTACGGTAACATGAGGTAAAAGTATATAGATGAGGGTTTCCTTATTTGGATTATTCCTTCGAGGTACTAATCTCAAGGAGCCATGACCTAAACCTGTACAAATGGATTTACTCGTAATCGGTTTTGTTCTGTTTTATCGGTTTTATGTTAGCTTAGGAGATAATCAGCATTGCCCTATCTACTTTATGCCTTATCCTGTTGTATCTCGGATGTCACCTACTGCATTCCTTTATTCCTGTATGCTTATGTCTACAACATGGCTTTCATGCTTATAATCCAGATTTACTGTTACACATGTGCTTATCTATGCTCGCCATTTGGCTTTCGTGTTACTACTCGCCTGGGGAGTTTCATCTGACTCCCCTGGATTCTCATGTCCAGGTCCTGGAGCTTGAAGCTAGGAGATTTTCTTGCAGAGTACTTAGCTTACTTCTGCGGAGCAGTCAGATCAGCTGTAGCTCCAGTCTCATCCTTGCTTCCCCTGTTGGCTCGTGGCTCCTCCAGTTATCTCGTGAGCGCCCTTTTGTACTGTTCATATATGTACATCTCTTTGTATTCTCGCATTTGCGCCTATCAGGTGATGTAATATTATTGTAATATTTATCACCTCTGGTGATAACTTTGTAATTGTACTCATATGTTGGAATGTATAATGCACCACTGGCTTCCGTACTCTGATTCTTGCATGTACTGATGCTTAGCGTATATATGTGAGGGTATTTCTGACCTGCGTATATACGTTGCAGTAACGTCTCCGTACCCGCCGGATCGGGGCGTTACAGGATAGGTGAACTAGGTCTTGAACCTTCCATAGTGAAAGCTTTATCGGACTTACTGGCTAATCAGTGAACTAGGTCTTGAACTGTTAGCCGTTAGTGTAAGTGAAGTCAACAAGCTTCATACAGTGACTTTCCAAATCAACTTTGGTTCTCTGTTGTGTCCGTTTTGGCCCTGGACATTCTTGGTTTCAGAGAGTATCTTTAGAGAATAACAGCCTCCATAGAGATTCCCAAAGAGCCGACCCAACTCTATACTCACATAGGTGATGGACCTATTAAGAGTAGTCTACTCTACTCCACTTGTTTAGAAACAAGATATAGGCATCATTAAAAGCGTTAAGCTTATCCTTATCCCACTTGTAGAAAAGCACTTATGTGCACCATAGGAATGGATTGGAGTCAAGCTCCCAAGTGCTTACTTGCTGAGTCAATCATAACTAGTTTTTCCTCTTGAACTTAGTCCGTGGGATCTCCAGTCGCTAAGTGAGGTTTCCATTAAGCTGACTCGGTAAGGTTAGGCTTTTAGACCCATTCCCCTCGATGCGCAGTTTATACGCTCTCCACTTAAACTTTTAGTAAGCGGATCCGCTAAATTATCCTTTGACGATACAAAGTCAATAGAGATAATTCCATTTGAGAGCAACTGCTTCACGGTATTATGTCTACGACGAATATGTCTAGACTTACCGTTGTATATCACATTTTGTGCCCTAGATATAGCTGCTTGATTGTTGCAGTGTATACATATAGCGGGCACTGGCTTTTGCCATAACGGTATATCTTCTAAGAATTGTCGAAGCCATTCTGCTTCTTCTCCAGCCTTATCTAAGGCTATGAATTCCGATTCCATAGTGGAACGGGCAATACATGTTTGCTTAGAAGATTTCCATGATACCGCTGCTCCTGCTAGAGTAAATACGTATCCGCTAGTTGATTTTGATTCCTCAGAATCTGCAATCCAATTAGCATCACTGTATCCTTCCAGTACAGGAGGATACTTTTCATATCTCAAGGCATATTCCTTGGTATGTGATACGTAACCCAATACTCGTAGTAGAGCGGTCCAATGTAGATCACTAGGATTACTAGTGTATCTACTTAACTTGCTTACAGCGTAAGCAATATCGGGTCTAGTGCAATTCATTAAATACATTAGACTTCCGATAATCTGAGAATACTCCAATTGGCGTATTCCAGTTCCTGTATTCTTATGAAGGTGGACGTGTGGGAGAAAAGGATTTGTATTCTCTTTTATCCCATGATCCTTGAATCTTTCTATCATCTTATCCACGTAGTGAGATTGAGATAGACTGATTCCATCTGGTGTTCTAGTAATTTTAATTCCTAAAATTACATCAGCAACCCCCAGATCCTTCATATCAAAACAGCTGGATAACATTCTTTTAGTGGACTTAATAATCTCAATATTAGTCCCAAGTATCAACATGTCGTCTACATAAAGACAAACAATGATACATGCATCTCCAACTGTTTTCGTGTAAACACACTTATCGCATTCATTGATAGTGAATCCATCTTTGATCATGACACTATCAAATTTCTCATGCCATTGTTTTGGAGCCTGCTTTAAACCGTATAAGGATTTTACCAATTTACACACCTTGTGTTCTTGGTTCTTGACTATAAATCCTTCAGGTTGCTCCATATAAATTTCTTCATTTAATTCACCATTTAAGAATGCAGTCTTGACATCCATTTGATGGATATCTAAGTTGTGCAATACTGCAATCGCAATCAACATCCGAATGGATGTTATTCTTGTTACTGGTGAATAAGTATCGAAGTAGTCAAGTCCTTCTTTTTGCCGATAACCCTTGGCTACTAATCTAACCTTGTACTTATCGATAGATCCATCGGGTTTTAATTTTCGTTTGAAAATCCACTTACACCCAATTGGTTTACTTCCAGGAGGCAAGTTTACCAATTCCCAAGTATGATTACTTAGTATGGATTTTATTTCGCTATTTATAGCTTCTTTCCACATTTGTACTTCTGGGGTTGACATAGCCTCTTTAAATGTTTGAGGCTCGCTCTCAATAGCATATGCTATGAAATCTGGACCAAAAGATTTTGAGATTCTAGATCTCTGACTTCTTCTTGGTTCAATTTCCGCATTAACATTCCGTTCCTCGGGCTTTCATCCCTGAACGCCATCTCGTGTGTTCTTTTCCCAGAAGTCTTATCTGCTTCCCGTTTGTACGGAAAGATGTCTTCAAAGAACACAGCATCTCGAGATTCGATAATCATGTTTACATGAATATCTGGTATTTCTGATTTATGAACCAGAAATCTGTAGGCACTACTATTCAAGGCATAGCCTATGAATACGCAGTCCATAGTTTTTGCTCCCAACTTAGTCTTTTTAGGTAATGGAGCTAGCACTTTTGCAAGGCACCCCCACATTTTGAGGTAATAGTAGGAAGGTGTCGTTCCATGCCATAACTCGAATGGTATTAGACCAAGTTTCTTGTGGGGTACTCTATTTAGAATATGATTTGCAGTTAATAGAGCTTCCCCCCACAAGTTCTGCGGAGCTCCAGAACTTACGAGCATGGAATTAACCATCTCCTTCAAAGTTCTGTTCTTCCGTTCAGCAATTCCATTCTGCTGAGGAGTGTATGGTGCTGTAGTTTGATGGATTATACCAAAACTAGCACATAACTCACTAAAATCATTTGATTCATATTCTCCGCCTCTATCGGATTTTAGAATCTTGATTTTCTTGTTGAGTTGATTCTCAACTTTGGCTTTATATGTTGTAAACATATTTATTGCCTCATCCTTACTGTTTAAAAGATACACATAACAGTATCTTGTACAGTCATCAATAAAAGTAATAAAATACTTTTTTCCGCCTCTAGTTGGCATAAACTTCAAGTCACATAGATCGCTATGAATTAACCCTAAAGGTTCTGTAGTTCGATCTATTGAGTGAAATGAATTTTTAGCCAACTTGGCCTCAACACAAATCTCACACTTGCGAATTTCTTCCAAGTTGAGTTTAGGAATATATCCCAGATTAGACAAGTTTTTCAAAGACTTGTAATTTACATGCCCTAATCTAGCATGCCACAAAATAGGAGACTCAAGCAAATAAACAGAAGTTTTTCCTTTTATTAGCTTTGGGTACAAATACACGGACTTTTTATCAACCACTGCAACATTGGCTTTAAAAAGTCCATCAACAAGATAACCCTTTCCCACATACATCCCTCCCTTAGTAAGTACAAATTTGTCGGATTCAAAGACCATTCTAAATCCTTTCTTACTAAGTATAGATCTAGAGATTAGATTCTTGCGGATGTCTGGAACATGAAGGACATCGTTAAGAGTAAGCTCTTTGCCCGATGTCCGCTTCAGGATGACCTTGCCCTTTCCTTCAACCTTTGAGGAAGCTGAATTACCCATGAATAATTGCTCATCTTGCTCTAGCCTTTGATATTCTGAGAATAACAATTTCTCCGAGCAGATGTGCCTAGTAGCTCCCGTGTCTACCCACCAATCTTTGTTATTGGTTGTCAGATTTACTTCTGACACCACAGCTGAAAGACTTGGTGATTCATGGTTGGTCATGTTGGCCTGTGGGTGGCTTTTCTTGTTCTTCTTTAGACGGCTGCGGCATTCATTTGCTTTGTGACCTTCTTTGTTGCATATGTAACAGGTCCCTTTGAAGCGCATGGTTCTGCCGTCTTGAGCCTTGCCTTTGTACCCCTGGGAAGGCTTCTTCCTCTTCAAACTTTTGGAAGTAGACGCTTTCCCCTTTGAGTCCTCGATCACATTTGCTTTTGCTTCGTAGGAGTTCTTGCTGCTCCTTTTCTCGGACTTGCGGTTGTCCTCCTCTATACGAAGCCTCACAATGAGATCCTCCAACTTTAGCTCCTTTCGCTTATACTTCAGGTAGTTCTTGAAGTCTCTCCACGCAGGGGGGAGCTTCTCCACGATGGTTGCAACCTGAAAAGTTTCAGGAAGAATCATACCTTCGGCCTCTATCTCGTGCAAGATAAGTTGGAACTCTTGCACCTGACTGATGACAGTCTTGCTATCCACCATTTTGTACTCCAGAAATCGTCCAACGACGAACTTCTTGGTACCAGCATCTTCAGTCTTGTATTTCTTGTCAAGACTGGCCCATAATTTCTTTGCCGTAGTGATTGGACTGTAGACGTTATAAAGAGAGTCATCCAGTCCATTAAGAACATAATTTCGGCAAAGGAAATCACCTTGTGTCCAAGCATCGACTGCAAGGACTGAGTCCCGATCAGTTCCGGGTTCTGGTGGATCCTCCTGCAGGAATTTGGCCAGATGTAGAGTGGTCAAGTAGAAGAGCATCTTCTGTTGCCACCTCTTGAACTCTGTGCCATCAAACTTTCCTGGCTTCTCCGGCTTCGGGTTAGGAAGTGGAGTAGGCATCAAACCTTGGAGCGGTATGTTTGTTGCCTTGCTGGAGGTATCTTGATTTGTCTCAGACATTTTTTCTGCAAGTTCAAGCAGAACTGAAGTTAGTAACTTCAATATTAATTGTCTTAAGATTGTTGGGTATTCTGCTTAACAAGAATCAATCTGACAACTAATCAAGATCACTGAGATATCAACAATCTAATTGGCCAGGTCGGCAAATATCAGGTGGGAGGTTTTCCGTTCAATAGAACGTTCCTTAATTTAAGAACCACCTTTCAATTTCCTTCCTTGGTTAAAGCACCAATTAGACTGAATCCAAGTCAGTCTCGATATACTATAAAGTATATCCCCTGTATAAAGAATTTAATCCACTTATACAGTATTTAGAGTGAGGTACGCTTATAGCGAATCTCCTTAAGACAATTACGTCCCCAACGGGATAATGGACGCTGGTCTCCCAAGATACAACACTCTTTCACGGTATTTGGATAGCACTACCAAATCACCGTACGGTCGAACCGTAGTCATCCAGTACCTTCACAGGATCGTTGAAGCAGCGGTACAAGGACAAATTTCAAATGAATATTTGCCTTTACTCTTCTGGAGGAGCACCCACTGTTGAGGACGAAGGAAGGTTGAAGAATATCTTTCTTCAGAAGTACCAGATTCAGACAACAATTCTTATAAAAGAATATGTTGAATTTTCTGATTCCTCTTTCAGAACAATTTTTCAGAATCTCTGTTGGAAGTTGCTTCGGAAACCGAGTCACTGATTTCCCACTTCCCTTTTGAGAAGTCACTTCAGAACTCCACTTTTCCAATTCAGAATGCAAAACTTAGTTCGCAGTTCAGAATTCAGAGAGAGAGAAGAGAAGTTGTTGTTGTCTTGGTGTATTTCAATTGAGAGTCAGGAGGGCTTTATATAGCCTGCAGGAGGGGCCAACGGGTTCAAACCCAATGAAAGGTTGCACCCTTTCGACCCAGCAGTCGTGTCTGTTGGCTGCCCAAAAGATGCACCCAATAGTCACAACTGTTGGCAGTCCAACAGTTGCAACTGTTGGTATTCCAACAGTCTTGGAGCGGGTTGGTTCGGATACGGATACCCATACCCGCAGACCCGATTCAAAAAGAACCAGGCCGGGTAGGGAACCCGAACCCGAACCCGAACCCCGGCCCAGGCCCGAGCCCGAGCCCGCCCGGCCCCGGCACCGGCGGCGCGCGCGCATGTGCGGACATAGATCCCTCCCAATCGCGCGCGAAAACTCCAAGTACCCAAGGGCACGCCCTTTGTTCTCAATTTTCTTTATTTATACACCACAAACTTCCATCCCACGGCCAATGTAGGACTAAATGCTTTAAGCTACCTTTAGTCCCGTTTTGGCTTTGAATTAGGCAATCTTTGGACTTGAATATCTCATTCATTCGAAGTCGGAATTGAACATGTGAATATACCACGTTCATCACCAATGGAAGGAGAACACACTCCAACCATCATTCGGTTGATTTGATCAACGGATCTTGCCATAATTCATCTCGAAGATTCACTTTTATATTCTTCAATTCCAACACATATTTCAGTGGGGGAAACCGTCCCCACTCGCCCCCATGTGCGTCCGCCACTGAGGACAAGGAAGCTGGCAGCGGGTCCGAGGAGGATGAGTACGTCCCCTTCCTCCTCTTCTTCGTTATTCTCTCTTTTATTACGGTTGTTCCCTGGATTTGTTGTTTGTTCATTATCTCGGGCCTCATGCGCGCCAAGTGTATGGCGTCGGGCTTGCTCGCTAGATCCAATCTCGTCGATGGGAGACTCGTCGTCCTACGAGAGGTCGACGACAGGTTTGTCGTCATCGTGTGATTCTGTTGTAAGGATGTTTCGTAATATACTGTAATCATGAATTGGAATGTGGAGCTGAGATGAGACGAATGTCGCGGGCACGGCACAAGGTTGCCTTTCGTCTCTGCGACCGGTGACCATGCCGGAATGGTTGGATAGAGGGGGCGAGAAGGTTGATGAAGTCTAATTACATTAAGGTTTTCAATTTCATGGGTTGCGGATTTTCTTTTTGCTGTTTCCAGTGGTATTTTGACCCAATGGTTATGCTCCTAGAGTCTAATACTTTTGCATTTTGCTTATGGTTGAGGAGTGATTACTCTCTCTCATCAATAAGTTCTTCGGTTCAGTAATAATAGGCCGTCCACAATTTTTTGTCTCAACAGTGTTCACATGGGCCGTGACATATTTATGTGTATGATGGAATGATACTATCTATCTGTATCTGCTATGGACAGCTTTGAAGTTGTCAGAGGATGTAGAGTTTAGTTGGAACTGAAGAGGAAAATATATACCATAGCACAGAGACCGATAGCTAGAAATAAGGCTTTTTTCCATAGCTATTGCAATTGGTTGGTTATGATCATTCTGAATTATAGTTCTCAAATTTTCTAGAATATAGAGAAATGCTCAGTCTATGCTCAGTCCTTATTCTACTGGTACGGTTGACTTGTTTACGTGAATATTTTTCATCTGACTACTTGCCAACATTGATCTGCAAGTTTAAACCAAATGAAGGCAAAACCTCTGCTTCTAGTGTTATAATTTAGGAAGGAGTGGATGATTTATAATTCCTCCAACATTTTAAGGAGGCCTTCAATCTACTCCGCCTGTTTACATGGCCATCTTTCATCTGACTATGTACCAATAGATGTTTGAATTGATATATACTTACTTCCAGCATATCAACAGGTTTCTGTAAAGGTGTTTTCATCTCAGTTACCAAGATTTTAGAATGTTTTCCAGTTTTTCATCCTGTTTGAATTTCATATATTTAGGGGAATATTTGCGATTGGATCCTTATTTTAGTTCTTACATTTTTATTATTTTTGTTTTTATCCTTCTACAGCAATTGGACACTCCTAGTCTTTCTTCTCTATGATCTTGATTCTGTTGATTACAGAGTTTGAATGTTTCTTTCCTGTTCGTATTGTTATGATGTTTGTGATACTTCATATTTGTTGTAAAAAAAAATCGTTTTCTGTTTGCAGGAGCTCTATTTTTGGTTCTAATTACAGTGCATCTCAATGACATTTGTTTGCGGTGTTCACCTTCTCTCTTACAACGGATTCAAAGCCTATAAATGAAACACCTTTCTCTTTATTCTTTTTAGGTGCACTCCTTCTAGAATCCCTGTTCTTGTCTGGAAATCTTCTTGACTCTTTCTGGCTTGTTGTCCTCCTTTATTTATGTCATTTTCCCTTTTTTTTAGGTGTGTGCGATTATATCTGTTTGATTTTTGTGGACTCCCTGTGCTTCTATCTCGATTGCCTTCTGATTTTTACATGGTTTTCATTTCTTCCGGTTGCTGTATCATCTTATGTGCCTTGTTCTTTTTGTGTAACATGTTAGCATCACTGTATGTGCAAGTTTTTTGTCTGTTATTTCCTACTGCAACATATGCCTAAGTCGACCCTTATCTTTTCCCTCTCTTCTTATTCAGCTCCTCATGCACTTTCTTAATCATTGTTCACTATAGTTTCGATAGGTGGGCAGCTTCCATTTCAGGTCTTTCTGCCTTGATGGAGATTTGCTAGAAGTTGATGGCGATTTCCTAGCTTCTAGCAGATCATCAGATTATCTGATTGAGTTATTTCTGTCTTGTCTCACCTCCAGAAAACATGTTGCTCATGAGATCATCTTAGTTACCGGTTATTCTTATCATCACTGACATGGGTGTGATAAGTCAACTTGATTTGCAGTTCAGATATCTTTAGACGCTGTCATCCACGCTTTCAATACCTGTTTCATGCAATTTATGTTTTGTGTCATCACTTTTAAGGTTTTCTTGCATTTTATCTTTGTAACTTCAAAAAAGTTCCACTATCTGCTCCCTGCTCCATGTATTTTCTTTCTGTTTCCTTAGATTCATATCATAATCCCTACGTTGTTGCCATGATGCTTATTGATGGGTGTCCCTCCAGTTCGAGAACATGGAGGACTTACGTGCGCAGGAGGCACAATACTCTCAAGTTATTAGACTATTTTCTGTCTTATGCTCTTTTAGTACTTGCTTTTAGTCCCACATCAGTTAGGATGAGAAATTCATTTTGTATGGGGCTTATAAAAGCCAACTAGACTATTGAGTTGAGTAGTTCAGTGATATCAATTTAAACCCCTTTTGTTTTGCATTTTGATTTGTATTGCCTTTTAAAATCTCTTGCATGCTGATTTGTAAGAGTGGATGAGAGATCACTTGAAAGCTGAACCTAAAATTAATCAAAAGTTTATCTTTATTTTCAATTTAGTTTTGCATCAAATCGGTATCAGAGCTAAAATCTTGCCTTTTTTCCTACAAAATTTTCCGCTTTCACAAAATCCTAGCCTCTACCACAAAATTTTCAAAACACCCTAGCCATAAAACCTAGATCCTCTTTCTCTTTTCTAGTTTCCAAAAAAAGAAAAAAAGAAAAGGAAAGAAAAGACAGAAAATAAAAAAATGAAAATGAAGCTGTTCATCTTCTCCACGCTAGCAAGCCTCCACATCCAGCAGCCGGCACCCTCGTTGAGCTCCTCCAACTCCATTGTCGCTAACTTCATCGGATCTCCTCTTCTCTCCCTCCACCGACGCCACCGCTCGCCTTCAACAACATCGTCGTCGTCTCCTTTGTCAAGACTTGATCTCTGTCGCTGATTATCGCCTCCTGCGTCGCCTGTGCGATGTCACCGCCTCACCGGAGTGCCACCCCTGCCGCCATCTTCCTCAGACCTCCATCTGAGATCGCGTCGACGAGCAACCGAGTCCTTCTCAGACCTCCTCCGCTGTCATGACCGCTGTTATCGCTCATCTCCAGCCTCTTCTCTGTCATCGGATCACTTCATCTCCGTCGCCGACCAGAACGAAGTCCATTCTCGTCGTCACCGCAGTCGTCGTCATCGTCACCCGACCAACCCGCAGCCACGAGACGTCGCCTTGCGCCAGCAGCGTCGAAATTAGAGAGGTGATTGATCGGATCTGAATTCAGACCCGATCTAATCCCTAATGAGTTTAAGTTAGACCCATTCTCATTCGGGTCTAACCCGAATCCAATACCTACTTGGTAGGCCAGTCCAACAGCAGGCCCAACCCAGAGCCAGCCCAAGCCGACCCGAGCCGGCCCAAGCCGACAACGCAAGTTCAAATCGACCAGAGCCTCCACCGAGCCGAGCCGAGCTGAGCCACTGATCACTGTTGATGTCATTCTTAACTGTGCTGACATCATCGCTTATCTAAGCCGATACTATTCACTACAGGCACAACCGCAGTTCAGAGCACGTTTCAGGCTTGTTTAGAGTCCGATTTGGGTTCTGTATGAAGCGTTGGATCCGCAGCTGAGTCTCAGAGGTGATGGGGGAAATTTCACAGTTTTTGGGTGACAGAATAGGTCTTTACGAGACCTTATTTGGAGCCATTATTCGGTATCGGTGCTTCCTCAAGCGCCTTTGGGTATGCTCTAGCCTAACCTTCCACTTTAGTTTATTTCTTGCCTATCTCTTGTGTAACTGTGTAGTTACAGTTGCAAATTATTATTTGTCTTTTCTACGCGTTGTCTGCATATCACATTTAGGATCTATTTACTTCATTTTAGGAACCATTGGAAAAAATTTCATTCGATCATATAGTGCACATATTTACTTGACACTTAGGGGTATTGTGCATCTGTGTGTTTGATTGCCTTACATTTGTATTTCATATTGGTGCATGATCTTGCGTAATGGTAAGAGGTGTGTAACCCCCTGATCCCCGGTGTACGTATCACAGTATCAGTACGCGATACGATGTATAATATTGCTTTGACCTCCGTGGTAGTCCGATGGAGCTGATTTCAAGCCTCCGTACCCTTGGGATCGGGGCGTTACAAGGTGTAACCCAACCAATAAAAAATGAAAGAAAAACTTAATCAATTGAATGAGAAATTTGATTTTTTGTTTAGGGAGGTGCAGTCCATTAAATTTGAGATGCAAGACAACCAACTTAAGATAGAGAACTAACGAGAAAATAATAGGCAGTCGCAGAGCTAATAGAGAGAACCGCAACGATCAGAGGTGATGAGAGCATCCACATGCCTAGGGATGATGATGAAATTGTCTCTAGGATGAAGGTAGATCCTTCCACATTCGACGATGTCCATGATCCTAAAGTCTTTAGCGATTGGTTAGCAGATATGGACCACTATTTTGACTGGCATAGGATTTTCGAGGAACGTAAAGTCCGGCTCGCTAGAATGCGACTTACAGAGTCTGCTAGAGTTTACTGGACCTCGGTAGAGAGAGATTGTGCGAGGAATAGGGTTCTCATAGAGACCTGGGAAGAGATGAAGAACAAACTTAAAGATAAATATTTTTCTGACTCGTACAAGCACTGTATCCTTGATGAACTGCATCGTCTTCGTCAGGGAAACATGTCAGTTCAAGGTTACACAACTGTATTTGATGACCTAACCTTGCGTTGTAAGTTACAAGAAGACCCCTATCAAACCTTTTCTAGGTTTCATTTTGGGTGAGAACCGACATCCAGTAGGCCATGATTATCATTCCCAAAACATAAAGACCTTTGCAGAAGCCATCCAGTTGGCTCAGGATATAGAAGACTCACTTAAAGCCTCTTCGGAGCGCAGATTCATTCTGAAAGCTAGGAAGCCATATAAACGCCCAACTGAGACCAATATTAGACCTAACACTCCAATACAACTAAGCTCTCTAAGGATAAATCTATTATAGGTGAACCATCTAGACAGATTCGTTCTGAAAGCCGGGGAGCTGTATAGACACCTAACTGAGACCAATACCAAACCTAACTTCAATACAACTAAGGACCCTAAGGATAAATCCGTTATATGTGAACTGATCGGTCACATATATTGTATGCATATTGTCACGTTACCATGCTTATTATCTAAATAAATCATATTAATAAGTCTTAATTTTTCTTTATAAAATGCAGGCCCATTACTAAAGGATAGGAAAGAGAAACGAGCCCAAAAGCCCATCAAATTCTGATTTAATTCAGAATAAATTTGAAATCAGAGAATTAGGGCAGATCTTGGCAAATCAGAGAGGTAAAAAACTGGTTGAAATGGATCTTCCCAAATCAAGCTGTTGAAGCAAACAATCAAAGATCGTTTCGTCAAATCTGGAAGTTGAAACAGTGTATTCAGCAAGACAAAAGGGAGCCCAAGTCTACGCCAACCGTCGCTCCACCAGGGCTTGGCCACATCCTGGCCGCGGATCCGCGGCCCAAGCCGCGGATCAACGGCTTGTTGGTGGAGATAAAGGGAGCGTTTTCTCACTCCTTTCCCTCTGGGTTTTTGCCTATAAAAGGTAGGATTTTGTACTGAAAAATGAGCGAAGACTAGGATTAGAATTTTTGTTTATTCTTTAAGGTTTTAGGCTCTTTGTTAGATAGTATAGAAGTTGTAACTCTGTTTTGTAATTTGTAGTTCAGATCAAATACCAGTGAGAGAGAGGAATTGAGTAATTGTAATCCGAAGATTGAAGTGACATCAATAAAAGGATCAAGCTTTCTCTTCTACCACTCTAATTCACGGTATGTCTTACTTCATTTACTTGCTTTGTTTTTCGTCTTCCATAAGTAGCTAATTTCATTTTCTGGGCTCACTATTATTCCTCTCTCCGATCCCTCTTCTTTTTGAATGATTTTTATGAAAAGACCCAATGAATCATTTGCATGCCTAAACTAAGCCTTTCTTCGTTGAAAGTGTTCTTGAAGGCACATGAGGATAGGTTTGGATTTTAAACTTCTACTTCTTTTAAAAACGTCTCTTGAACTTATTTTTATCTCATACTTGACTACTTGATGATTTAACATTCAATTCAAGACGATTTCTTAAAGAAACGAGTTAACTTTTCCAAACTATCTTATGTGCTTTACTTAAAACTTTCTAAACTCAATCTTATATTTTTGCCTATGATCAAGTTGAGGCACTAAAGATTTCAAGAGAAGAACACATCATTAAGTAGTGAGATAGTGAGCTCAGATCCTCTTCTTATATTAAAATCAACAAATCACTTTTCAAAGCTTTTTAAATCACCTTTTCCAAAGCCTTCTCCAAATTTATAATTTTTCTTTCAATTATTTCCCTTCTCTCCATTCTCTTTTTCAACTTAAAAGAAAGATACTAATTTCATTCTTTGTTACTTAACAAAAACACCGAAAAGCTTCTATCGCATTCCTCCTCGTGGACACGACCCGTTAGTCCTAAGCTATACGGTAATTCTCATATCACTTTGATTTTACAATCATGAACCATCTAGACAGACCACCTCAGGAATGAAGTGTTTTCGGTGTTACGAGAATGGTCATGTTGCTGCTCGGTGTCCAGTCAGAAGCCTTCTAATTGAGGATGCTGGGTTGGATGAGGGTAATTTAGAGGAAAACGTATATAAACCAGAGGGGTACTAGCGACACAGATGAGAAAGTTAGGTTGTCCAACATGAGAGCAAGTGTCGTTAGGTGCCTTCACACAGCAAATAGAGACGAGGATTAGCGGAGAACTAGTGTGTTCTACACTTATGTTGTGCATGAAGAAAAGAACTATAAGGTGATGATTGATGGAGGTAGTTGTGTCAACATCATCGCCAAGACACCCATTAGTAAGATGGGTCTCAAGACTGAACCCCACCCACAATCATACAATGTGACGTGGGTTGTTAAAACGGCCCAAGCTATTACCTAGTGTTGTCAGGTACCTATTAACATGTCTAGCTATCAGGATCGAGTTTGGTGTGAAGTTTTAGACATGGACGTTGCAGACATTTTGTTGGATAGACCATGCCTGTATGACTTGGACGTGATTAGCTTGGTAGATCCAACACTCATGAGTTTAAGTTCAACAGACAGAAGGTAGTGTTGAAACCTGTCAAGCCCAAATCACCAGTGGGGAATAACAAGGCCGGAACTATCACAAATAGTGAAAGCAAGAAGTCACTTCACTTAGTGATTACATTCTAATTTCTCAGGAAGACCATGGAAGAAGGGATAGTATATGTTGGTTGCTTTGGGTGACTCTCCCAGCGCACTGGTCGAGATTCCTCCAGAAGTTCGTCAGATTATCTCTGATTTTAGTGATATCATGTTTGCTGAGTTGTGTGACGAACTTTCTCCCCTGCGTGATATTCAACATGCCATTGACTTTGTGTTAGGGTTCAGTTCGCCAAATCTTTTACATTATAGGATGAACCCCACTGTGCATGCAAAGATTAGAAGACAAGTGGACGAGTTATTGCGGAAGGGCTTTATTAGAGAGAGTTTGAGTCCATGTGTCGTACCCTTGTTACTCAAGAATGGCACGTGAGAATGTGTGTAGACAGTAGGGCCATCAATCGGATCGATGTCAAGTATAGGTTCCATATCGCTAGACTTGATGACTTGTTAGACATGAGGGTCGGAGCCTACATTTTTTTTTTTGAAAGTGGACCTTCGTAGTGGGTATCATCATATTCGTATCAGCGAAGGGGACGAGTGGAAGACAGCCTTCAAGGTCAAGGACGAGTTATATGAATGGTTGGTCATGCCTTTCGAGTTATCAAATGCACCTAGTACGTTTATGAGAGTCATGACCTAGATTTTATGTCCTTTCTTAGGAAAGTTTGTAGTTGTCTATTTTGACGACATCCTGATCTTTAGTAGGAGCGTGGAAGAACACATTTTTCATTTGACACGCGTGCTAGAGATTCTCTGAAAGGAGAAATTATTTGTTAACTTGAAGGAATGAGTATTTCTAGTGCCATCCGTTCATTTCCTTGGGTTCATCGTCTCTAGAGATGGTGTAGCAGTTGATCCTGACAAAGTTAAGACCATAAGAGACTGGCCTACTCCTATGTCAATTCACAATAGGGTTCGAAGACTCAGCTGAGACAGATACACTCGGTTGGTGCCGAGATGAGTCCGACACCCGATTTGTATGATCCAACTCAGTTCGACCAACTTGGTCCAGACTCGGAGTCACGATCTGATAGGAGTGACTCGGCCATCGTGACTCGGCTGATTTGGTCGAGTTGACTTCGAGTCAGAGCCGAGTCGACCGAATTGGTTTATAAAAAGGAAAAATACTTACCTGGATTTAGAGATTGCCCGCCCGTCGTTGTTGCCTGCCCGTCGTCGCCACTGCCCCGCCCAATCTCTCTCCCTCTCTCCCCCTTTCTCAATCTCTCCCTCTCCCTCTCCCTCCCTCCACTCTCTCAGAGCAGTGGAGGGAGGGGAGAGAGAGGGAGGGAGACAGAGATAGGTGTCGGTGGGAGAGAGAGCCGGAGGGAAAAGGAGGGAGAGGGAGAGAGACGAGAGGGAAGGAGAGGAGAGAGCCAGACAGAGATGATCATCGATCTATCTTGTCTCTTATCTTTTCTTTTTTCTTTTTTTTGGGTTTTCTCATATATGTCCCTAAAATCTTTCATATTTCTAAATTTACCTCAAAATCACCATATTTCTTAAAATTTCCCCCAAAATCATCATATTTTCCCTAATTACCCCTGAAAACAAACTTGTTTTGGACATGTGATACATAAAAATTAATGTATATAATTTTTTAGGACTTGTCGTGATTTTTCAGAATTTTTTGAGCCTTTTATGTAGCATTTTACGTATATCGTCCGAGACGCTGCGACCAATGTGTCTCAGTGCCCGCCGAGTCAGCGGGCGAGACCGCGACTTTTAACCATGATTCAGAAGGTTAGAAGCTTTTACGGCTTAGCCACTTTTTACATGAGATTTGTCAGGATTTAGTACCATCATGGCTCCAATCACTGAATGTCTTAAGAAAAGGGAGTTCAAATGTATTGGAGCTACTATGTTGCACGGATACAACAACATTGAAATGGACACGACACGTGGACACGTGATAAATGCTTAAAAATACACATGACACGCGTGTCCGACATGTTTCGGACATGATACGACTCAATGATAGAAGTGTCCGTGCTACATAGGCTACTAGGGCCTTCAAGAAAATCAAGGAGAAATTGACTACTGCCCCCATTCCTTCACCTTCCTGATTTCTCAAAGGTATTTAAGGTATCTTGTTACGCCTCCACTGTAGGCATAGGCGGTGTGTTGAGCCAAGAGAATGATCTCATCATTTTCTTCAGCGAGAAATTGAGTGAGGCAAAATAACGCTACAATATCTATGATAGGGAATTGTATAATGTAGTGTAGAGTTTGTGATATTGGCTTTACTACTTTCTACCTGCTGAGTTCATCTTGTATTCGGACCATCAAACCCTTCGCTATATTAACTCACATAATAAACGTGTAGGGTGCCGACACATCAAGTGGTTTGAGTTCATTTAAGAGTACTTCGTACTCAAACACTGCGCCTGTGTGGATAACAAGACTGCTGATGCTTTGAGTAGGAGACTTTGCATGTTACAGGCACGTAGTGCAAAGGTGATTGGTTTTGAATGTCTCACACATGATTATCCTACTTGTTGGGACTTTGTTGAAATTTATACTTTATTGCTTCAAGATCCAGCCACTTTAGTGAAATGTTTCACCATTGTTGATGGGTTCCTATTCAGAGGCCGATTGTGCATTCCCACACTTCTGTGCATTCAGAACTATAATGAGTTCTTTGTTCTAATTTTACCTTTAATTTCATCTTTACTCCATTGAGATTATGATGTGTGTCTCCGCTAAAAATGTCCATTTTGGATTAGAATTACCATTATCATTCTCAAATTGAGGCTGAAAATTTTCTCTTTTCATTTGTTTAGTCAAATACAAGTGATACGCATTTCCTAGACCTCAATATGCCCTTGACAATTCTTCAGTCTTTCTCCGATCACTGGACAAAGAAGGCGTAGAAAATTAATTCCAGTGCTTCTTTTTTAAGTTTATTTTCAGGTCAGTACGGAAGGAATACAGGTAGATAGTTATGAAAGCAATCCACTACATTTCCCCCACAAACATTTCTGGCTCATCCACCCATTGTTTTCCTGTCACCCGATCAGTTTCGGTTCGAATAATGGTTCTCACGCGCAATACAGTCTTAAACAGGCCTGAGGAAAACTCTTGGAAACAACACTTTCCCTAATTTCTTGTTTTTTTGTCCTTGGATTGATCATCAGAATAACAAGCATGCACCGTGAGAAGAATTAAACATCTAAACTCAGTGTCCCCAATCTAAGTTATTATCCTGCAGAAATCCTAGCCTAAAAAACCAATTCGAGCAAATAATTAGTGGTGATGGCTGGCAACCAACCAAACAATTTGTGATGATTGCTGGAAACTGACCATTTACTGTTAATTGTTCCCTGAAAACTGAACAGATTAGGCATAAAGGAGCTTACGGCGAGCAATGGAGTCCACATATCTGGTGCATGCAAGGTCTGGCAGCCCCCTTCCAATCCTAAACGAGTCAACCACCCCAGTTGATATCGGCGTCACCAGAGTGGTTTGAGAATAAATAGCTGCTAACAGGAAAAAAAAATTTAGAATCCAGTTTTTGCGCCAGAAATCTTAAACTCAACTTTTGTCATCTTTAAAGTTGGCGGGTCCGCTTATTTTACTAAGTTTTTCTGGCTTCCTATTGACAATTAAACTCTCATCTTGTGCTTACTATCATGCTTTCACTAATTCATTTGGCGTCAAGAAGAGCATAATCAGCTGTTCTTGTAAGGGTTTCACGGCTGGTCTTTCTTCGGTCATTTATGGTTGATGTAAGTGGAGTTACCATACATAGTGAAATATGCCTCCAGCCGTCGTTGGCAGGAGTGAGATGCCTAAATATTGGTGCTAGTAGGTATCACAAACACAATAGGACGCTCATAACATTTTGAATTTTAAACATGAATAAAACTGTAAATTTGATATGATATTATTCAAATCAAATTTTCTCTAAGAGAAGTTTATTAGAGGTTCAAGGACATCGTCTTCTTCATCAAAGGTAGAAACCAAGGATCTAAGCTGTCTTCTAGATATCTCATAGCAGAATATCTAAGTGATTAGATGTGGAGAGGACCTTAGAGTGCAAACTGCAAACCATACGTACAAGTACAACATGCAAGGTTTGATGTCTTAGCTAAGGATTGCATACTAGGATACCAGGCTACCAGAAATATGCGTACATACGTGTACATTTTTTGTTGCATATTTGTAGCTGGATGTATATTTCATCATTTTGAAGATGTTTTTGAACCATTTTTGGGATAAACATATATAAAGATGGAGCATTTTGTTTTAGTATATTTTGTTTTTCTGGCATTTGTGTACATAACCTTGTATTTTACAAAATTCTCTACATTCTAATCTGATTTTCTTTTGCTGTAATACACATGTTAAATCATATATTTGTGATTGTAGAAATGATTTCTGGTCCTTGGTTCTAATTTGCAGATTTGTTTTTGTTAAACTGGCAGACATACATACGCAAAGAAGTACAGTGCCCTATATGCTTAGGTATGAAATATTTGGGAAAGCTTACTTTTATGTGCTATGTCCTAAGAATACTGGTATCCTTTTTACTAGTATGTTTTGAGCAACGTTAGTGAAATGAAAAGTATGTTATGATTGAAGCACTTATGTTCTCTCAAAAGTTCTGTCATGTGATCTTCCTGCACATAAATACATGCATACTATTAATGCATATCTTTTGGCGATATGAAGATCGCGTTGCTGGCTGACAGCTGGCGTACCGGTTAATCTGGCCTCTCAAAATTGGTAATTGGCGTCCCTTCAGATTCTGGTACCATGATGACAAAGATCGTCGGGGAACAACGGTTGATATCGTGCCTATTTGGTTAATTGAGATTTTCGAGATGTGATCCGGTTTTTCGTGGATTAAAAATTTGAATTGGAGTCGGTTTGACTCCTCCATCTATAAATAGGAAAAAAAATTTGTGTAGAAGTAGCTTCTACCATCTCCTCTGAAAAGTCTTCTCTAGATTTCTCTTCTGTTGTCTTGTTTAGTTGCCATGTGCCCTTCTCTCCTTTTTGTTAGATGGAGAAAGAAAAGGTGGAAAAGATGGTGGCCGAGGTCCCGCTGTTTGGGATTCTGTTTAGTGTGATATATCAATCTTCGTGATGAGCCCGTCATGATACATCAGCCATCATGATGGGGCTCCGCCGCTGGGGGTGATTGCTTGGTGGCGCGCTTCGATTAGAGCCAATGATTTGGCTTCGAGTCGCCTATCTTTTAGGGGGGTCGTTGTAAAGAATCTGACCCTCCCTCCATATAGGGCATATGAGAAAAGAAGAGGTGGAGAACATTGATCAGGTGTGCAGGGGAGTCGCCTTTCACCCTGGAGCTTGATCCTTTTCCTTAGGACATTGCAGTGGAGAGAGATATTTTCTCCTTCTGATGTGTTCTGCCGGAGTCCATCTGGTCAGATGTTGCTGCCTCACTCCTGGAGGGCTTCTCGGGGATCGTCGTAGTGGGTAGTGTTTGTTTGGTTTCTTTGAAAAAACGGAAAGCTACTAACGAGATACGACTACCTGCTTCAGGAACTGCTGTAATGATGAAGACTACCCCCAAGAGATTTCCGATGAACAAGTCTTTGTTGCTCCTGTATCGGGGCCTATGAATGGTGACAGGACTGGTTCTCGGATCTCCTGTATTTCTTTTCAAAAAGTAAACACAGGGATGTAAAAGATTTCATGTATTTCACTTATCAGATGTAATGACATAATAAAATCTAATGAAAAGTAATTGCATGTATTTTGTAATGAAAATGACTCAGTTATTTAGATCTTACCTAATTTGTATTATGGAATGATCATACCTCTTCGGAGGCCTGACTTTCGAATAGTAAGAATGTGATGTGTCTGCGTTATTGTCTCCGGATAGTGTCTTTATCTCTGAGCGTACAAATATTTGTTCTCTGAGTGAAGTGAGAGTTTCAGTCGCAGAGATGGACTAGCTCATTAGGCGCTGACCTCCGAGTGAAGTGTCGCGGAGATGGACGGGGTTGCTAGGCGCTGGTCTCCAAGTAAAGTGAGGACTTTAGTCGCGAAATAGAATTGGGCCGTGAGGCACTGGTCTTCAAGTGAAGTGAGGACTTCAGTCGCGGAGTAGAACTGAGCTGTGAGGCGCTGGTCTTCGAGTGAAATGAGGACTTCAGTTGCAGAGTAGAACTAGTCCGATAGGCGCTAGTCTCCGAGTGAAGTGAGGAGTTTACTCACAGAGACGAATTGGGCCGAGAGGTACTGATCTCCGAGTGAAGTGAAGACTTCAGTCGAGCAGTTGAACTGTTTAGATGGCTACACAACTGAGAGGGCGAGTCGATGGGAGCCCGGAGGTTAATGTTGGTGCTATTGTTCTTGAGCAGGGATTTCTCTTCTCAGAATGCACAAGCATAAGATTCCGAGTGAGGAGATTCCTCAGCTGCGGAGCTAGACAGACAGTTGCTCAATTGGAGAAAAGCCTTTTGAGGGCGGTTGTCCAATTGAGGATAAACCTTTAGAACTCAAAAATAAGTGTTTATACTGTGATTCTCGAGTAAGGGCTTCCATCCTCGGAACACAGACAAACTGACAATAGCCCAATTAGGGATGAACCTTCCACACATGGTTGCCCGAATGGAGATGAGCCAAGACAGTTGTCCGGTGGGAATGAACCTTCCGGATGGTAGTTGTCCACTGGAGATGAGCCAGGACAGTTGCCCAGTGGGGATGAATCTTTCGGATGGTAGTTGCCTACCAGAGATGAGCCTGAGGGATTACCCAGAGGCGAATGCTTGTGTTACCATTCTCGAGCGAGGGCTTCCCTCCTCGGAACATACAGATAGAAGTTTCCGGGAAGATGGGTTTGTGAATAGGCCGTATGGGGGTGAGTGGAATGACAGATCCTGTGGAGGATGTAGAAAGGCCATTAAGAATCAGAATGTACTTTTATTAAATAATTTTAATAAAATATATAAAAAGTGAATGAGATACATGGACCTTTTATTCGTTTGAGGAACTTCTATGCTTTTATTTATCGGGTTGGTGTTAGTCAACCACTTTGTATTAAGTGACCATGTGTTGCGGTTGATTCAGAGATGGGTCTCCTGCTGTCTTTCTGACTCGGAGGAGGCTCCGGGTGTGAGGATGTACTATCGAAGATAGCCCTGTTGGATAAGATATTCAAGGTACTTACAGAAAGACTGGCATTGAAAAGTCTGGTGTCCCTTGCTGTCATGAAAAGAGCAGTAGTCTTTCACTCCGGGACGAATAAGTTCGTTTGGTTTTGCTTTCGGATGCTTCACCCAGGGTTGACTTTTGATGGCTTCAAAGACGTCCTGAATTGGGAGCTTCAGCGGAGTGAACCTGTCGTCCACTCAGTAGCTCAGAGTGTACTCTGCCAAGGGTGCGAGAATTGTTGCTTCTTGAAAGCGTCTTGTCCGCGACTCTGGATGTCAACAGAGGGGTCTCCGTGCTGCGGCTTCGATTTCGTTTCATCGTTGCCGCGGTGGAAAAATGGGTTGGCGAAGCTCAACTGGATGTATGGTTGAGCTCGATATAAGACCTCGCTTCAATGGGTGACATACTTCACCAGGTGCTTGTACAACGGTTGGGTGACCCGTAGTCCACTGATGAATGCGAGAGCGGATACGTTTTCGTTGCAGTCGTGTACTTTGGCTAGCTGATTCTATAAGTAGCCAATGTACGCCTTGAGGCTGTTGACGTGCCTCATCTTGACGAAGAGGTGATGGTTATTCTGCTTGAACTCTTGGCAGGAAGAGTATTGAGCAAGAAACAACTTGGTGAGATCTTCGAAGCTGTGGATTGAGCGTGGTGGAAGGGAGTAGAACCAGTTGGAGGCTACCCTTTTCAAGCTGGAGGGAAAAATCAGGCACAAGATGGAGTCATTTCTGGTATGGATCACCATCTTGTTCTAATACTGGCGGAGGTGCTAGACCGGGCCACTCTGACCGGAATAGCAATCAAAGTTCAACATCATGAACTTTTTGGGAAATTCAAATTCCAGTATGCCCTCGGAGAAGGGGATTTGGACGCATCGGTAACGGTGGCTCTGAGTCTGCCGTGATGTGGCATCCTCGCTTCTTCGACTCGCTTTTGTACAAACTTCTCTAGATCTTGGACATGGATGGACTCCTTAGTCTTCCTCTGAGAATGATTATGTTGATTCTTCGTGCGGGGATGAGGCAAACTCGACCCGTTGTCGGATTGCTCCAATGGAGTTGGGGAGGCTGCTCTGTGACGCCTCCGGCTTTGAGACTGTTTGCCGCTTGTAGTCTCCGTAGCAGTGGGCTTCTCTGGTGATGGAGACGGTTCTCGGATGTTCTGGAGGGTCGTGATCTGGGCGAGGAGTTGGTCGTTTAGGCGCTTCATCTCCTCCAGCTCATGTGCCGCTTTTTCTCAATTCTGCTCTGCTTGCTCCTGCTTGCTATCGAATGGGGGTTGCTGATTCGCCGTCTCTTTCTTCATGTCAACGAACATTTGGAGGAGTTGGGCTTCGTAAGCTGATGATGGGTGTATATCTCTGGTTGCCCCCTGTGAAGGCACAGAGACAGTATCTTCCACGATAGCACTGAGGTTGAGGCTGCTCGGGAAAACAATGCCCCTGATTGTGGCAACAGATTTGCCCTTGGAGGTGGTCCCTTTACCGGTGGTCGGCTGATTCTTCGGGCCATGACTTGTTAGAGAGGTTTTTTGAGGATGGGTTTAGTATGGGAGAAATCTGAACGTTGGGATCAGATCTCAATGAAAGCATGAGTTTGTGGTAAACCGTCACAAGCAATCGAATGGTCGATCCTCACCGCAAGCGAGAGAAGAGTTGGATAGAAATTTAGAGTGAGAGTAAAAATGACACAAAAGAGACACATAATTTTTTTACATAAAAATCCAAATCGGAAAAAAAAACCACGGAGAGGAAAAGAATCCACGATATCTTTAGGTTATAAGAATTACAGAGATTACATGCAAGAGTCCTAGTGCTGGGCTTTTTCTTTAGAAAAGAGCATGCGCCTCTCACTAGAGGAAAATGTTCATTTATACTTAATCTAATCCGTGTGCATGAGGGTAGATGGTAAATGTGTAATCTCTGTAACTACATATGATCTGCACATGTAGATTTATTGTAACGGTCGTGATTGTTGGCGCTTGATTGTTGGGATCACATGCAGAAAATCTCGTCTCAGTCCATAACTGCCTAGACTGGAGGGCGTTTCACGTTATGAATGTGGGGAGAAGTCAGGCTGCGTAACTGGTGATGAAGATCACGGATGATCTGTTATCGTGGCGTAACTGAAGGCGGAGATCAAGAATGATATGTTGCTAAAATTATTTTGCATGGACTTCCTAGGAAGGGGGCGGACTCCGAGATGACTGGGAGCATTGGAGTCCTCGGGGTGAAAACGTCCTCAGAGTGAGAAGCGGATTCTGGAATGGCTACGTGTCCTCGGAGCGAGGAGCGGCTTCTGAGATGGCTAAGTGTAATCGGAACGAGGAGCAGCTTCTGAGATGGCTAAGTGTCCTCGGAATGAGGAGCGGCTTTTGAGATGACTAAGTGTCCTTGGAGCGATGAGCGGCTTCTGGAATAACTCCGAAGTGGAGCCTTTTAGTTGCTTGGGTATGTATTATGATCCTGTGTGGGTCAGAACCACTACAACTTTCATGTTTATTTACTTGCATATTTTCTGGGTCAAACAGGAAGATTCTACCATTACATGATTAATAATTATTCTCCGATTCAATCATTCACTGTTACCATCTATGTTTAAATATGATTAGTTAACCATGTATTATGTTGTCTGCCAGGGATAATTCGCAAGACGAGGACAGTAATGGAGTGCCTACATCGCTTTTGCAGGGAATGTATTGACAAATCAACGCGGCTTGGGTATGTTATGAGACAGTAATCAATTTTTTAGGGCTATTAACATTACAGTCACGTCTATGTAAATTAGGTTACCAAATAAACAAGTAGTAATATAATTTTTATTTGAATATTGTTATGGGTTTGGACAAATGATATTTGTAATTCAACTGTAAACTCGCAGAAATAATGAATGTCCTGCTTGCCGTACTCGTTGCGCAAGTAGGCGTTCTCCGAGGGATGATCCAAATTATGATGCTCTAATTGCTGCAATGTATCCGGATATTGATAAGTATGAGGAAGAGGTATATATTTCATTAGAAATTGAGATCTTTTTAGAGAAGTTGATAGTTTAAATATTATATATGTTTCTTCTGTGGAACTCATTCACGATTTGATTTCTGCCTGCAGGAATTGGCTTTCCACGAAGAGGGAAAAAATCGCAATAAGAAGGTAGCATAGGCTTATTTAGTTTATCTGTGTACTACTATATCAAAATTTTCCTACTTGGCCTTTCAATCACTGTATTTACTGTTTCCACTTTATATTTATCCTAGACGCTTTCTTCCTTATACATCCCCTCCAACGCCCACCCCCCCCCCCCCCCCCACCCCACCCAAAAAAAAAACACCGCGCGACCTACACACCCATAAATCAAACACACCTGAAGCATCATTCTCCTTTGGCACAGCTTATCCACCTGTTTAGCAAATCTATATGCCAACAAAAATTGGTAATTTATACTTTTACTTAATCTTTGTTTTAATTCATTGCTTAAGTTGTTATGCATGTTAGCTAATAACTAGTTTAACTTTCCTAAAACATGCTGTTAGGGACTTATTGGGAATGTAATTAATAACACATATCTGTAGGAAAGTATAATTAGTTATTTTAACTAATAAACAATAAAATTCCCATCTGATGCAAATAAAACATTAAATTTCTAACAAATTTCACATTCATTATGGAACTGAATTTAGTCTAATTATGATGTTGTGTAACAAGGGACTTGCAAGTACAACGAATATCTAAATTGATAAAGTTATCAACTTTTCGATGCGATGGCACATGCATACACGTAACACATAGTAACCCCACACATAAGGTTGAACTTGTAGCTGTATGAATAAAGATAATTAAGAGTTAACAAAAAGAGAAATTCATAGTAGTTGAGACGTCTAAATAATAATTGTGAAGTCTATGGGAATAGATAGGAGAGGTTGGATTATAGGGTAAAAATTTATAGTAATTCATGTAAAAGTTATGTAGATCACTTCTAAAGGTTATGGATAAAATGAACCTCTTAACTTACCAAATTTTAACATAGTTTACTCACTGAGCTGTCGAGCTCACTCCGTTTCTTTTTATATATTTCAGGTTTGGATAAAGGTAAGGGGCCGGTTTAGCTCGGAGGAACTAAGTGATGGTTTGAACGTCATACTTCTCATGTTTTGCTTGTACTAGTCATCTTTACATGTTTGCTTTACTTTTGGGAACTCTTCTACATTGTGTATGCATGCATGACACTCGTTAAATGTAACTTGTACTTGTAATATTTCAGGACTATGGACATTTCGTATATGTAATATTTTGGGACTGAGACTAGTGGTTTCACCTGGTAATGATGGGAATGAAACTGATTTTGTTAGTGTTATGAATTACTAAGTTACATTTGGTGAAAGTAAATAATGTGAAATTATATGATGAGATTGTAGAATTTGGTTGTATACATGTACATGAAGATAAGTAGGTCGTGTAGGCCGAAATTGTTATTTGGTATAAGTAGGCCGTTGTGAGCCGAAAATTGATGCATTGTATTATGGGGGAGGTGCTGTCAAAATTTTCGGTAAAATAAGAAGATTATGATCAAATTGAGAGTTATTAGACTAATCTTACATTTAGAAACTGGGACCTTGACATTGAATTTGTCATTGTGTTTTTGACTTGCAATTGCAGTATCAAGGTAAAGAATAAGATAAAAATTCCTGCATTAAGAAATCCTTGATTTCTTAATACTCACTAGAGGAGGAATCCTCCAAAGCAGCCAAATTGTTTTCGCATTTGTTTCTTAATCACTTCATTTTAAAACTCTGGTTATGACCATTTACGATTATGATGGCAAATACAAACTAACCCTGAACCCGAGATCAGCTCCAATGGATGTCAAGAGTAACATTATGGTCTTAAAATAGGTCAAAACTATTTGTCAAAAAGAGTCCAAGGCAACAAACATTTCCTCAACAAGATTCATGCATGGATTGACAACCTAAAGTCCATTTGGCGCCTCCAATTTAAAAATTCAGATTGTATAACCGTGAAATTACAGGACCAGCGTGGATACCCTTTACCAACAGGTTAAAGTCAATGAACAGCAGTAGCAATGCATTACAAAGTACTTGAAATGTTTCCGAAAATCTATATAGCAAACAAGAAGATGCAGGCAGGTGCCTATACCAGGTAGAGCAGTTTTTCTTTCTTGCCTTGAAGAGGAAGCCTCAAGACGATTTAGATGGTTAGAGGAAATTTTGGGTAGCATTCTAGCTGGAATAGCATAGAGAAATAATTATGAGCTGCTTACTTGGACTCTAAATCTAGTGGAATTATGACACCAAAAGGTTACTCTCCCAAAGAAGGAGCAGGGTTCCTTGTTAATTTTTTTTCTTCTGGTACTAGGTTATAGTAATCAATAGCAATCGGAGCCAGAAAATAAAGTAAATAAGAAGAAAATAATAAGAGAGAATGATTTGGGTTCTTTCTGGAGAGCTACATCAAGCATGATCCATCTCCTCTTCCTCTTAGACTTAATTGGACATCTGTACTAACTTAGATGGTCACCACATGTATCAATTTCAAAATTTTGATTCTTGAAAACAATCACATAAAATAATAAATCAAGAGGAGTTTACATGTTCCCACTATAAACCAAATTTATCAGGCATCTAAAATAGAAACAACTCGATGGATCTCAAAATTTTAAACCACATCCAAGTTCCAATCTTGACCGAATAAATCATAAGATTAAGAGAATTTAGGGATTACTAAATTTGATCGAGCTGCTTGTTGACTTCCTCCACCTCCTCGAGATCAGTGAGCAGCTGCCGCACGATCGCGCCGTAGGTGAAGGTGAACAGCTCCGCGTTCTGATCACAACGACAAGATCGAAACTTAGGGCAAAATCTATCGACGATCTATAGAGAAAATGGAAAGCGGAGAGCTAGGTTTAGGGTTTTTCTCACAACGCGCTCGACGTTGGCGAAGACGGCATCGCCGGACCTAGGAGCGAGAGGTGCCATTGCGAGAGTTGGACTGTTGAGAAGAACGAACAATGGAATATGGAAGGCTGCTCATGGGCCGGGCCGGATCCTTTATTCATTTTTGTTTTTCCTTTTTTTTTAAAATTAATTTTGTTGTTTTTATTTTTTATGAACAAAGGCCAAGCCCATCAGTCAGATCTTGAATTTACAATTTCCTTGTGGTTTTTTCTTGTTATTTATCATACAATGTTTTATGTGTTCCTGCGTTACTGTAAAAATTTTCTTGTCTAATTAATATTTTAGAACAATATTGTATTATTTCAGAAACTTTTAGAAAACTCTTTTTCTTAGTGTTATGCAACATTTCAGGTTCACATGATGTCTGGCAATCTGAGAGTGAGACTGAAGAAAGAAAAGAATATTGTGCATATGAAATCCCAATTTTTGTTGGGATGTGAAGAAGTGGGCCTAGATTCACAGTTCGCCGCTCTTTTTTTTTGTTGGGGTGGGAACAGGTTGGGCCTAGGTCAGACTCATGTCAGCCCCAAGTTTGAGCCCTTCTCAAACCCGTTCATTTATTGGGCCTAGAATTTTATACTCAGGTTCATATCTAAACTAAACAGATCAGACATGGACCATTATCGGACCCCTATCCTAGCACAATATGTGAGTAAATAAACTTAGATATTATATATATATTTTTTATTTAATTAATCAAGTGAAGAGTAGATAAAAAGATAAGTGAAAAAGTCAATATTCATATATATTATGATTAATTATGTCAAGAGATAAAATCTATTTACTATTTAACAAAAAGTATGTTTTATTTTATTCTAATAACAAATACAGACACATTATGGTTCTCAAATAACATGACCACAAAAGATTTACTACCTTGTGAAATTTATTTAATATCATGCACATTATGCAATAATGTAACATATATCACAGAGCAATAATATAAATATTTATTTTTTACGCAAATCCTGCAACCATGAAAATTAAAATTCACAAAACATTTTATTTAGGCCATCAGCCAACAACACATTAAGAATTACGATTGAAAATTTAAGACATAGCTCGATTATAATTATCAATACTCGACGAAACTTAGGGGTTAATCGAGTCAGATTGAGGTTTAGGGGTAACGCAATTCCCAGTCTTACTTTCTGCATTCTTCTTTTTTCCTTTAAGACGCGAGACTATAAACCTTTCAAGGAAAACAAAAGGACATGGAAAACGGAAGAGGAATGTATTTGGAATAATTTTAATTTGTTATACAACTTTAAATTAGCTAAAATTAGCTCTTTACTTACCTAACCAACCCCCAACCCAAAAAAACCCAAAATACTGATAGGTTCCTATGTTTTCTCATTTTAAGTCATGTTGATAACATTGTAAGTCATGTTTACCTTTTTTTTTTCCATGGTGATGGGTCAGATAGTTTTTTTTGGAGGATTATACGGGTGGGAGGACAAGACATCGGCATTGTTTAGTTTTGAGGAGCTGTTTGATGATCGCTATTAGTTGAACCGATTTTTGCTCTGAATTGTTTTTGATCGTTTTGTACTTTTTTTTCTTTTGTACGTGTTGCTAATCTTTTTTTCTTTGTGCACATGCGCGTACATTTTGGCTTGAGAGAATCTTTGTTCTGATCATGACATTTTTCAAGATTGTTTTCATTAAAACTTTTTAATGAAGCATGGTAAATCTTTTAGATTCACCGTTTCTTCTTAAAAAAAAAAAAAAAAAAAAGAAATATGGCAACAATAATAGGCCAGTAGACGGCGTTGACGCTATGGATAAGAGGGAGAGTCGCGTTGGGGGGCAACTGTCAATAGGAAGGATTTTTCTCTAAATAGATCAAATATTATGAGGGCATATCCAAAAATAGAAGTAAAACGAGTATCTTTTTTATCTTTTTCGAATTGATGCGAATCCTACAGGCCTGCTTTGTTTTGTAACTCCCGGTGTCTCGTTGGCGCATGTGCTTGTTTCTATTTTTCACCTTTTTTCCTGCAAACGTGCGAGGAAGCTTGCCACCTCTCACGTGGATCACTGGCTGTTTAGATTTCTAAACTATTTGGAGTGAAAATCTTTTCTCAGATGGGATTTTGATCTTGTTGAAATATAGAAATGATCAAAATGTAATTTCTCCAACTAGCTTGCCAATAATCAAAAGGGAGAAATATTTTTGGCACGTGAATCATGAACGTTACTGGTGTTGGCTCTGCTGCATGATACAATGGATAAATATACTTCTAATAATTAATACAATGGATAGATCAACTGCCAGCTGACCGGTCTTCATACATTGCTTCCAATTCTCAGACAAACAGGGAAATCTTTCATCTCGAGGATAGAGTTTTGATAAGTTAGAATATCAACTTGGGAATTATGCGTGCAATTCGACAACATTTTTTGTACTTCGATCATTGCAACTTTCAAGCGTATTAGTTTTAACAATGGAGCAACGTCGGTTTCTCTCTTTTGCAGACAAATAAAACGATCACCCAACACTTAATTGTTCACTAGTGGGGAACCAAATCAGCCGCATTTTTGCTCTTGTTTTGTCTGGAGGAAAAAAGAAGAAGAAATGATTAAAGATTACTTTAAAATCAGTTGCAGCACCTACGAGTTATTCTCGAGTTACACGTTTTGAATCATGTTCTTGAAAACCACAATCTTTGCAACAGTTGCTGTTAGGTTGCTGCGTGTTTTTTTTCCCTGACTTGTGAGCAGCAGGTAAGTGAGAGCTGGAGATGCAAGTACAAATTTGCTCAGAAAAGGGAGGAAAATAAAAATAAGTAACGTTTGTTCAGCGCATTTCAGTGTGTTAAAAAATGGTTGCGCGCCACTCACGTGGTCTAGACCTAGCCCATCTTTATTCTCACGTGGTCTCTGCCGTGCTCCTTGGCCACCAACTCATCGTATTGCAAATTTGCAATTCAAGAGAACCACAACCACACAATATATCTAATATTAATATTAAGTTTATAAAATCTACCCTCTCAACTGCCAAATAAATGATCATTCAGCTCTTCTTTGAACCCTGTCTCTCTCTCTCTCTCTGAGAGAGTTTCATTTCATCCCATCATGTCTTCGGCTCCTCTGTTAGAGTCTGCAGGCAGTGAGGAGAAAATACAAGAGGGGTGTTTGAGGAGATTGATAGATGTGGAGGAGGCCAAGGGGCAGCTCTTGTTCTCAGTCCCCATGATTCTCACCAACATGTCGTACTACGCAGTGACCCTCGTCTCTGTGATGTTTGCTGGCCATCTTGGTGATCTTGAGCTTGCTGGATCCACTCTTGGCAACTCATGGGGCACTGTCACTGGGATAGCCCTTGTGGTATGTACCACAATCTCATCATGCAGCTCCATGATTTGATTCCATTGATTTCTTGCTTAAAAAATTAATTGAACCGATTTAATCAATTTAGTCGTTAACTTTTCTAATCTTTCTTCGACTTCTTTGTAGATCCAAATTTGTTCAGTAGGGAACTGAACAGATTTGATTTTTCTGTGTTTTTGGCCTCTGAATCCTTCTTGACTGTTTTAATTTAATTTGCTGCCTTATTATTAGCCTATGACTGATGATATTTATAATTTATATAGGCTATCTACTTGTAATATTATTATTATTATTATTATTTTAATGTTCATGTTTTGATTGGTATTCTTTGTGTTTTTTTGGGTTTCAGTGTTGTTGATTAGACTTTTTTCTCCATGATTGACAACTATTTATGCGCGAACGTCGCCTTCATTCACGTCTCCTTGATGCTACTATGCATGTAATCAATATAAACCTGCAGCCTCAGGAAAGTAAAATATTAAAATAGTGACCAATTTGCTGAGGTTTATTAATTTTTTCGGTCAAATTAAAAAAATAATAATCAAATAACTAGTCCTAAATTGACTAGGTCACAGTTGAGTTTCTGTTTTCCTAAGCTTCAAGGCTCTTTGAACATTATGGGGATGAAGGACATCAGTACACTGCAATCCTAAGTAGTTATGCTGACTTCATAGATTTTTTTTTTGTTTTTGTAATTTAATCTGATGGGTAGCAAGTTTGCAACTGCAGTCAACAAAATTCAAGAAAAGAAGAGTTAAAACAGAAAATATCTTACATATTGTCAATGTTTCGACATAAATATTTGAATATTTGATTTTGATGCTTTCATGCGTTTAAACATTTTAGTACGATATTAGTCCAGCAGTGTAAAAGATGCTCCAGAATTTGATTTACTTCATCATTTGTACAGAGTGCAATTGGTTTATCTTTAGTAACTCCTCTTGCTCTTTATTTGTCTACTGTCTCAGACTGGTCTGAGTGGATCACTTGAGACACTTTGCGGTCAAGGATATGGAGCAAAATTGTACAGAATGTTAGGACTATATCTGCAGTCATCAATTATTATCAGTACAATTTTTTCAATTCTTGTGGCATTCTCATGGTATATCTCGGAACCAATATTAATTTGGCTGCATCAAGATCCCGATGTAGCAAGATGGCTTCTGTGTATTTGAGGTTTCTGATTCCAGGACTATTTGCTTATGCCTACCTGCAATGTCTCTTGAGGTTTCTCCAGACACAATCAGTGGTGATCCCTCTGGTGGTATGCTCGGTACTTCCACTAGTTTTTGATGTGGGACTGACATACATATTGGTCCATACCTTGGGCCTTGGTTTTATGGGAGCATCCTTAGCTAGCTCAATATCATTATGGATATCGCTTCTCATGTTAGCAACATATGTCCACTATTCAGAGAAATTTAAATACACTTGGGAAGGACTTTCAGTAGAATCATTCCAACATGTGTTTCCGAGCTTGAAGTTGGCCATACCCTCTGCAGTGATGGTCTGGTTAGTCCTAAGATCGTCTTTCCTCTCTTTAAGCACAAAATTCATTTGATTTTTTAAACATCGTGTTATCTTAGACATACCGCAGCTAAAGAAATTTTTTCCCCTATGGATTTGATTCAGGAAAAAAGTTATGGGCATGCATTTTCAATGGATGTCTAGTGTTAGTATCCGTTGTCATTCTGCTAAATGAGGACAAATTGTTAGCTTGAAGTGACTTTCTCACTAAGAACACAGTCACCGAATCTAGTTTTGTTTGGAAGAATGATCTAACTACACAGTTAAATTATGTTCTCTCTCCGATAGTTACACTTGAAAAGCCCTGACAGTGAAGATGCCACTTCTTTGTTGAGCCTTTCAGATAAAAATTTACTCTTTTCTCTTTTGATCTCTTAGTTAACAGTAGTTAGCAGTACATGGCTGATAATCTACCTCCATTAG